>WOXC01006920.1:0-336639 GCA_011680675.1 Gymnobelideus leadbeateri | reverse complement strand
CCCCCAGATTCTCCACAAACGATGTAAAAAAGGACTCTGAAAATCTTCTGGAGCCCCAGCACCCACAGAACGACACAGAGAAGCTAACCTCCCGCTGAGGACAGCCCAGCAGCCCTGCAGGAAGGACCAGCGCAGTGGTCTGGGAGCTGGCAGCGCGCAGAGCGCAGGAGCCGAGCCGAGCCCAGGTCCACGTGAGCCGAGGTTTTAGCCCCAGGGCGGCAGGGCCAGCAGCCGGCTGGAGGAACCCCAGAACACCAGGAACTGTGGAGACGCCAGAATTATCAACATAGACTTGCCTAGGACAAAGTAAGAGGTTAGTGTCCTATGGACTTTGGGACCTGTATTTGGGGAATGCGTCAGCTCCCTCCCCTGGGGGCTAGAAGCCGCTGAGGAGACACGCCATTTTGTAGTTTTCAGAGGCATTTCCGGCTCCCAGCCTACAAATCGTGGGGAGATCCAGCGATCAGTCTTGGGGGTAATCGCTCTTGCTTTAACCTCCCTGGATCTGGATTGTGATCTAGGGTGGAAGTTGTGGGTGGGTTTACAGCTTGCCAGAAACGGAAGTTGCCCCCCACACGTTCGGGACGAAAATTCCTCTATCTGGCCTTAAAGCCATAGTGTGGCAACAAGCCCAAAAGTCAAGTAATTAAGTGGCAACATGCCAAGGCAAAGGAAACAGAAAAATGCAACCCTAGACTCCTATTTTGGGGGCATAGAGCGGGGAAAGGACTGTGAGGTCAGAAGTCCTGCTCCAAAAGCCCCAGGGGAAAATATGAGCGGGTTGCAGGCCATAGAGGACCTTAAGAAGGACTTTAAAAATCAAATAAGAGAAGTGGAGGAAAAATTAGAAAGAGAAATGAGAAGGATGCAGGAAAAGTATGAAATGAGGGTCAACAGCCTGACTGAGGAAAACAACACCTTAAAAATAGACTAGCTCAAATGGCAAAGGAGGCCCAAAAGGGCACTGAGGAGAAGAATGCCTTAAAAAGTCGAATTTGCCAGATGGAAAAAGAATCTCAAAAGTTCACTGAGGAGATTCATTCCTTCAGAGTTAGACTGGAGCAAATGGAAGCTAATGACTTTATGAGAAATCAAGATGCTGTTAAGCAGATCCAAACAAAATGAAAGATTAGAAGGCAATGTGAAATATCTCATGGGAAAAACCACTGACCTGGAAAATAGATCCAGGAGAGACAATTTAAAAATTATTGGACTACCTGAAAGCCATGATCAAAGAAAGAACCTAGAAATCACCCTTCAAGAAATTCTCAAGGAAAATTGCCCTGATGTTTTAGATCCAGAGGGCAAAATAGAGGTTGAAAGAATCCACAGATCACCTCCTGAAAAAGATCCCAAAAAGAAAACTCCCAGGAATATTATAGCCAGGTTCCAGAATCCCCAGATCAAGGAGAAAATACTACAAGCAGCCAGGAAGAAACAATTTCAATATTGTGGAAACACAATCAGAATAGCCCAGGACCTGGCAGCTTCTACACTGAGGGATCGAAGGGCATGGAATATGATATTCCAGAGGGCAAAAGAACTGGGAATGAACCCAAGGGTCACCTACCCAGCAAAACTGAGTATTTTGTTTCAGGGGAAAATATGGTCATTCAGTGGAATAGAGGACTTTCAAGCATTCTTGAGGAAAAAACCAGAGTTGAAAAGAAAATTTGACATCCAGACACAAGAAGTAAGAGATGCCTGAGAAGGTAATTAGGGAAAAGAAATCAAAAGGAACTTATCAAAGTTGAACTATTTACATTCCTATATGGAAAAGCAATATCTGTGACTGATGATATCTTTCTCACTATGAAAATAATGGAAGAAGGGGTGTGGTCATACGAATACATATGTGAATGTGTGTGTATATGGTTACAGTTATATATGGATAGAGGGCATAGGTTGATATTGTTGGGAAGGGAGAGTACTCAAGGGATGAAATTATGAGGTGAGAGAGGAAAGTGGCAAGAGGAGATGGGGAGAGACATGGTAGGGTAAACTATCTCATGTAGGGGAAGTGGGTGCAAAGGAGGGGGAAAATAAGGAAGGCTAAAAAGGCAAAACCACATTCACATTGAATTTGGTTCAGGTAGAAAATGACATACATACTAAATGGGATATCTCAACCTGCAGCAGGATAGGGGGAAGGGGGATGAGAGGAGAGATGATGGATGGGAGGGCATCCTTGGGGTGAGGGGAGGTTGGAAGTACCCACTATAGAAGAGGGTCAGGATCATGTAGAGAATGGACCAGGTGGGGGGTGGGATGAGTGGGAGGGAATTATAAGCAGCCTTGCACAATATATCTACTATGATAATGTTTTGCATAGCTAGACATGTACAACATATACTGAATTACTTATATCCCAAGAAGGAATGGGTGACAAGGGAGGAAGGAAATGGATCTGAAATTCAAGGTCGTAACATTAAATGTTTCAAATATATATATAAATACTATTATTAATACTCTTTTGCCTATAATTGGGAGATAAGATGTGCAGGCATTGGGACACAAAGATTCATCTTCCTCTAATGGAAAAGTCGATGGGGGTATGGGAGAAGGTATGGGAGAGAGCAGATTGGAGGAAGCGATATCCTGTGGGACTGCTATTCTGGGAGTTTGGGTAGGGGAATAATGGGGGGTAAATGATTGTAACTCAAATTAAAAAAAAAAAAAAAAAAACACTTAAGAGCTTTCCTTAAAGTGATAAGTTGTATCTGTCTAAAACAGTCAGTATGCATTGTCTCTGATGAGTTTGTTAGAAGCTTTCACAATAAGATCCAGAGTGATGCAAGGATGCCTGTTATCAATATACTATGTAATATTGTACTAGAAATGCTAGCTGCAGCAACAAGAGAAAAAAAGGATCTGAAGCAATTATAATAGGCAACAAGGAAGGAAAATTATCCCTCTTTGCAGATGATATTATGGTATACTTGCTGAACCCTAGAGAATCAACTAAAACGTAGTTGAAATAATGAACAACTTTAGCAAAGTTGCAGGATATACAATAAACACACATAAATCATCAACATTTCTATATATTACCAACAAATCCCAACAGCAAGAGATAGAAAGAAATATCCCATTATAAATAACTAGACAATATAAAGGGCAGTTAGTAGGTACAGTGCATAAAATACTGGGTCTGGAGTCAGGAAGACTGATCTTCATGAATTCAAATCTGGCCCAAACATTGTGTGACCTTGCACAAGTCGTTTAACCCTATTCGTCTCAGTTGGCTCATGTGTCAAATAGTTGAAAGAAATGGCAAATCACCCTAGTATCTTTGCCAAGAAAACACCAAATGAGGTCATAAAGAGTCAAACATGACTGAAATGACTAAACAACAGCAGCAAAGATAGTATAAAAAACATTGGAGTCTACCTATCGAGATAAACCCAGGAACTATATGAACACAATTACAAAACAAAATAAAGCCAGATCTAAACGATTTGGAAAATATTAAGTGCTCAAGGGCAAAGCAGGCCAGGACAAAAAAAAGTCAAATCTATCTGATTAATTTACTTATTCAGTGCCACGTCTATCAAACTACCAAAAAAATTTTAGAGATAGAAAAAAATCACAAAATTAATCCAGAAAAACAAAAGCTCAAGAATATCAAGGGAATCAATGGGAAAAAAATATGAAGGTAACCTAGCACTACCAGAACTGAAACTGTATTATGAAGTAGTAATTATTAAAGTAATCTGGTACTACTTAAGAAATAGATTGGGCAGCTAGGTGGTACATTGGATAGAGTGCTGGACTTGGAGTCAGGAGGACCTAAGCTCAAATATGGCCTCAGACACTTACTAGCTTTATGACCCTGAGCAAGTCACTTAAGCCTGTTTGCCTCAGTACCCTATCTTTAAAATGAGCTGGAGAAGGAAGCAGCAAACCACTCCTGTATCTTTGTCAAGAAAACTCCAAATGGGTCATGAAGAATGAGACCTTACTGAAACAACAACAAATATAGACTGACAATTAATCAAATTGAAGGTACATAATACACGGTAGTTAAATGACATAGTATTCTAGTGTTTGAGAAACACAAATATCCAAGCTATTGGGATAATAACTTGCTGTTTACAAAAACTGCTATGAAAACTGGAAAGCAGTTTGGAAAAAATCTAGACATAAACCAAGATCTACAATATACCAAGCTAAGGCCAAGATGGATACCTGATTTAGACATAAAGGATGGTACTATCTGCAAATTAGAGGAGTATGGAATAATTTACCTGTCATATTTATGGATAAGTGAAGAATTTATGATGAAAAGAGATAGACTGGATACTTTTGTTTACATTAAATTTAAAAGGTTTTTCACAAACTAAAGCAATGCATCCAAGATTAGAAGGAAAACAGAAAACTGGGGGAAACATTGTAAAGCAAGTTTCTCTGATGATATGTGTGTGTTTGTGTGTGTGTGTGTGTGTGTGTGTGTGTGAAGAGAGAGAGAGAGAGAGAGAGAGAGAGAGAGAGAGAGAGAGAGAGAGAGAGAGGAGTCAAATTTATAAGAATACAAGTCATTCCCCAATTGATAAATGATCAAAGGATATGAACAGAGAATTTTCAGTCAAATTAAAAGCTACCTATAGTCATATGAAAAAGTCCTCTAAATTACTCTTGACCCAGATATACACTTTCTTTCTTTCTTTAATGTCTTTGTATAAGCCTAAAGGATAAGATTTAGGCTTGTACAAAGACGTTAAATGCCATCTGTGGCATAAAGACATTTTCCACCACAAAATTCAATGATGCACAGAGGATATAAGTATTTAACTTTCTTCCAACCAAAGGTAACTTTGTTGAAAGCACAAATAGAAAACTTATGCCATCTAGTTTGGAAAATGTCTGCTGTTCAAGGTATTCTTACAATTCTTCAAGTTTCTTTCCAGGAACAAAGCTTCAGTTGAATTCTTTATTTTTTGTATATAGTAACAGGGTTACAATGTTTTATAGAGATTCTGTGTTGGAATTTCAAAAGGAAGACAATCTAAATCTACTACATTTATTTCCTCACTAAACATTTCTTTTGAACTTTTTACTAACTGGTTTCTATTACTTAATTGATAGTGGTTTCCCAAAGATCATAATTCATAGAATTAGAGACAATTGGGTAGAAACCAATGTGCTGACTCCAAAACCTTCCATTTATGGATGACAAAATGAAAACCCAAAGAGGAGAAATGGTTTGACTATGACACTTATACCCCTAGTTAGTGCCAGAGCTGGGACTGCATCTCAGGTATCCTAACTCCCAGTTACTGCTGACTTCTTCACCAAGTCCAGTGACCTTATTTCTGTTCTCATGCTTATTGATATCTCTGCAGTAAAATATGACCCTTTGCAATTCTCACACTCTAACTTCACTGGAAACACTGGAAGCTCTGTGGAGCTACATACCTAATATTCCTGAAACATAGCTTTCTTCACGTAATTCTTCTGTTTAACAAATAAAGGCTCCCCACCGTTTATCAAAGCAAGATTATTTCCTCTCCAATTCCCCCTATAATCTGGCCATACCTCATCTATTTAACTGGTGCTTCGGAAGCAATATAACCTGACTATGTTTTCTCAATGTTTACTAAACTCACAGTGTTTATTCTTGCTTTCTATTCATATAATTTGTGTAGTTGGAATGCTGTTAACACTTGATCTTCTTAATTTACCTGTTATTGTTGTTGTCTTTTATAAGTCATATCTGACTTTTTGAGATCCCGTTTGAGGTTCTCTTGGCAAAGATACTGCAATGTTTTGCCATTTTCTTCTCCAGTTTATTTTACAGATGAGGAAACGGAGGCAAACTGAATTAAGTGACTTGCCAAGGGTCACATAGCTAATAAGTGTCTGAGGTCAGATTTGAACTCAGGAAGATGAGATTTCCTGACTCCAGACCCAGTATTCTGTTCTCTGTACCACATAGTTGTCCTCCAATATGCGTACTACCAATCTAAATCCTAAAAGTAGAGTAATACCCACATTAGATACCACATTATCTGCAGGGCTTTTCCTAGTGTTCTCTAGAATTACTGATCTCTTCCCTTTCAGACTATCTACTGCACTTTTCATTTGTTCCTTACTTCCTGAAGTTGGATAGTTACCTTTTTGAAAGACCTAAGCTGTAGAATTTTACAACAATGGAGATGATTCTAATGCATTATCTCTCTTCATGTAATCATATATTTTAAAGGACATCCATCTCTAGCACCCATGTTTCCCTTCTTTGACTAGTCTGCAATCACCTACCCTATTAATTTATGTTCTTACCCTTTCAAAACCACAAAAGTTTGCTCTTGAAAACTGGAAGGAAAAAAGGAGAAAAATGATTATCTTTTCAAATGAGAGAATATTACAAGAAGTGGATCTAACTTTGTAACAGGGAGATTATAGGCTCAATCTATCTCAAGGTGAGGTTTTTCAGGAACTGAAGTTAACTTCTAGGGTGCCCCCCCTACTCTATTTTGCTCATCTCTCTTACTCTGGCTAGCCCTGTGAGAATCTATTAAGAAAATCATTAAAATGATACCTGGCAAGTGCATCTCTTGGCATCTTTTTCCTCCTAATTCCTCTTCCTTCGCCTTACCTGCTGTTGTTCTTATTCCCTCTTATTCAATGTATATATCACATTTTCCTGATTTCTATCCTATTTTCTGTGCCCCCAAAATTAATGTTTCCTATTCCTTTCATAGAACTTGCTTTCCCAAAACAAGATAAGTGCTCATGTACAGTTGTGAGGCATAACTAAATAAAAACAACAAAATAACCACAGTATCTCACAGTTGGAAGGGACTTCAGTTGTTATTTAACTCAGCCAGTAGGTGACTGAGAATCCTTTCTAAAGCAGCCATAGGAGTCATCTGTTCTCCAAGGATAACCTCCAATGACAGGGAACCCAATATTCCCCATGGAGGCACTGGTAAAGATTCTAATTCTTAGAAAGAACCAAAATCAAGTCAAAATTTCTTCCCCCCTACCTCATGCTCTCCCCATCCTTGATCTTATTCTGTCTTCTGGGACCATGCAGAACAGGTTTAATTCCCACTCCACATAAAAGTCTTTCAAATACTTACTCTAGAGATCCTATTTGCCCTAAGCCTTCCCATCCTCAGGTAAAACATTTGAAGTTTAGTTAGTTAATCCTTCTATGAAATGATCTCCTTCATTTCCTCTCTGATTGCCCCTTGTGGCTCTGAGTTTATTTTCTTACATTATTTTCATAGTATAATAGAGACCAATTCCACTGTCAGCAATGGAAATGTTTTATATATCTTCTTAATTTTTTTTCTCTATGGGTCAGAACCTGTTCTGTTCTATAACACACCACAAATAGCATGTCAAGTATATGTTGACTTGATGCCGAGGGAATATTTAACATCAATGTCTATAAAGTTGAAAAACATACCATTTTTTTCAATCGTCTTGTTCTGTTTGATTGACTCTTGCTGTACCACAGAGTTCTGAGTTTCAATTTGTTTGAATCTAATTTTTAGCGAATTATAGTCTTCAGTTATTTTTTGAAGATCCTTTTTAGGGAGGTATTTTCTCCAATTACTTCACTAATTTTACTTTTGAGACTTTTTTCCAAGTTGGTCACTGCCTCCCTGATTTGGTCTTTAAAATCTTTCTTAAGCTCCTCTAAGAATGCTATTTGAGATTGAGACCAGTTCATATTTCCTTCTGTGGTCTCAGGTGTGGGTAGAGAGTCCATATTGTCCTGTGTACTTGGTTGTTCTTGATCCACATAGTAGGCTCGGATAGACTTTCTTACCTTCCCCTTCTCCTTCTCTGCTTCCTTCCTTCCCATTGTGATTTCCAATTTCTTAGTTTCTCAGGCTATGAGCTAAGGGCCTGGTCGTTGACTTTGAGTGCTGTAGCCTCTGGGTGCCTAGTTTGAGGCTAAGGCAGGAATGCACTTGAGAAGACTGTGGAGATAAATTGATTTCTGCCTCTATACCCCTGGACTATAAGCAGGCTTTTATTGGTGAGGTGGGGCTTGTTGGGACCACTCCCTCTCTTCTCTTCAGACTCCTGCTTTTCTCAGTTACACCCCTTCTTGGAGACTCCCAAGCGTGAGGCTATTTCCATTTACTTGGGATTTCAATCTGGGTGGGGAATTTATCTTTGGGATTTCTACTTCATGAGGGAGGGATGGGAGGATCAGAGAGACTAGAATTTACTTTGCCATTCTAGCTCCTGTATTATACAGGCAGGCAGTTTCTAAGCTTCCAGGCTGGGGGCCGAATGCAGCCGAAGAAGCTGCTATCTCTGCTGGGGGCCCAACTCTCCTACCTGGCTCCAATGATTGCTCCTGTCCCTTCGTGAGATGAAGGCGAGATGACTGCGATTCCTCTTCGGTAAGTCTGCTGGCTGGGGCTTCTTCTCTCTCTGGTGTAGTCTGCTTGTCTGCTTTTAAGTCTGAGCTGTGCAGACCCCACGTGTTCTCTTACTTTGTCCTAGGCATGTCTGTGTTGATGATTCTGGAATCACCACAGCTGCTGGTGTTCTGGGGTCCCTCCAGCCAGCTGCTGGCCCAGCCATACTGGGGCTAAAACCGTGGCTCATGCAGAGCTGGGCACCACTCTCCGTGTGCTGGGCTGTCAGCTCCCAGAGCGCTGTGCTGGCCCTCCCTGCAGGGCTGCTGGGCTGTCCTCAGCGGGAGGTTAGCTTCTCTGTGTCATTCTGTGGGTGCGGGGGCTCCAGAAGTTGTTCAGAGTCCCCTTTTATATGGTTTGGAGGTGATCTTGGGGGAGAGCACCTTGGACTTGCTGGGCTCCACCATCTTGGCTCCACCCCTGACTAAAGGAGTGTCCATTAATTGGGGAATGGCTAAACAAGTTGTGGTATATGAATGTAATGGAATATTATTGTGCTATAAGAAAAGAGGAGGAGACAGATTTCATATTTACCTGGAGAGGCTTATACAAACTGATGCTGAGCGAGAAGAATAGAATCAGAAGAAATTTGTATACAATCACAGACACATTATATGTGTGATGACCAACTATGACAGACTGGACTCTTTTCAGCAATGCAGTGATACAAGTCAATCCCGAAAAACTCAAGAAAGAGAGAAATGCGACATCCAGAGACATAACTAGAAAGAACTGAGCCTGAATCCTGATGGAAGCAAACTAATTGATTTTTTTTCTTTTCATTGTTTGGTTTTATTTCTTCTTTATCACTCTCCATCCCACTCAGTACAATATGCCTTTGTAATTGGACCAATCTCTAATATGAATGTATTTACAGATCCTATACTGGACTATATGCAGTCATGGGGGGTGGGAGGAGGGAAGCAAAGGAAATCTGAAAATCAAGGAGCTATGGAATTGAATCTTGTCAACTGAAACTAAACTAATAAATTAATTAAAAAAAAGAGAGAAAAGAAGCAAAACATACCCTTAACTGCTTCTTTGGATATCGAAGATCTTCACTTGCAAAAAGACCCAATGAGGTAAGAAGTATTAAATGATGATTTGTTAAAACAACATCCACAAAAGAAAAATCTAGGCAATCTAAAGGAGGGAAAAGAACAACAGAAGTCATTATAAATTCACTTATTAATGGACAACATGTTTTTAGTAATTAGGGCTAGGTGTCAGAGGACCTGAATTTAAATCCTGTCTCTGTCATTTATTAGGTGAGTGAACTTGAACAAATCACTTAACCTCCCAAGGTCTTAGTTTCCTGATCTCTGAAATGAGGGTGTTGGACTAACTGGCATTCATGTCCCTTAAAACTTTAAATCCTGAATCCTATAATATCCTGAATAATTCTTGGCTCTAAGAGGACCCTGTTATCAGTATGCCTATGAGAAAAGGTAATTTGGAGTAATTGTTCTCTAAAGATGTTAGCACAGTGCAATCCTAGGGATCAAATTTGAATTCTACCTCTGATTTACTATCAAGCATACAAGAATCATAATGTGTCTGGTCCTTTACTTATTTTCTGCAAGAAATGTGAGGTCAATAAGCTGGTCAGAGATGCAATATGACAATAAATGCATGAGATCCAATACCCTTTATAATTTAGGATCATAGGATTTAAAAGTAAGAAAGTTTAGAACATCAAATATAATCCCTTCATTTCACATGTGGGGAAATTAAAGCCAGAGAGAGGAAAGGTGTTGTTCAAGTTTGTCTCAAAAGATGGACATGGAGGAAATGCTTCCTAAAGACTTGGCCAGAAAAAAAAATCACCTTCTGATAATACAGAGCAAATATTTTCTGTCAAATTGTACCATAAAGTGTCATTGTCATCCCAGAATCCAGATATGGTCAAGCCTAAGTAAACACCTAGATAAAAGAAAAAAAGATGACAGAAAAAGACAAAAGACAAAGATTTAAGTGAGGCAAACATTTAAACATTCAAAAGGAATAAACAAGATTAATGAGCTCTGAATTGATTTTAGACAAATTTATAATGTCAGGTCACTAGGCAGAACTTCTTTGAGCTACAAGTGGGTCATTCCATTTTTATTACACTCCTCCAACTTTGGGGAAAAAAAGTAAAGAAAAATTCTTCTTTCAACTTTCCTTACCAGCTCATTTTATGGACAAATATCTGACTGCCTTCTGGTATAGACTGAGTCTGGGACAATATAATCTTTGTTCACAATTCTACAGTGCTTTACAATTTGCAAAATTATTCCCTCACAACAACACTCAAGACAATGAGATGGGGCAAATGTCATCATACCCCTTTGCAGATGGAGAGATTGATGATTACAGAAATTAACTGAATACAGTCACAAAGCTTGCAAGGAGCTGAGCTGGGACTTAAAACTCTGATCTTCTAACTCACTACCATGCACAAAGCCCTGTGTTAGGTGTCAGTCATATTCAATATTTCAATGGATCTTTGATCTCATTGAGGTAAATGTATTTTCCATTGGTACAGCTTGCAACCCATCCTGTTTTCTCCAATTGTTTTTTTTTTTCTTTTTCCAATGGCTTCTCAGAGATCTCACACAAAAGAACTGGAAAAGATAGACAACTTTCTCAACTCCTTCAGAAAGCAATTTACATTGGAAGCCTTCACTTGCTTTCTTCTCAATCTTTTAAACCATTTGCAAACTGGATTCTGATCTCTTCATTCAGGTGAAACTTTCATCTCTACATTTGCTAGTGATCTCTTAATTGTAAAGAACAAAATATTTTCTTAAGCATGAATATTTTAACTTCTCTGCAGTACTTGACACAATTAATCTCACTATTCTCAAGGATATTATTTTCACTCAAAGTATTTATAACACTGCTCTTCTGGTTCTCCCCTTATATGTCTGACTACTTCTAAATTTCCTTTGTTTTTTATTAATTAATTAATTTCAGTTTTTAACATCACTTCCACAAGATTCTAAGTTCCAAATTTTCTCCCCATCTCTCCCATCACCCACCCCAAGATGGGATGTGTTCTGATTACCCATTACATCAATCTATTTTCCCTTCTATCACCCCATAAACCTACCCCTCCTCTTACTCCATCCTTCCCTTTCTATAGGGCAAGATAGATTTCTATATCCCATGCCTGTATATTTTATTTCCCAGTTGCATGTAAAAACAATTTTTAACATTTGCTGTTAAAACATTGAGTTCCACATTCTCTCCCTTCCTAGCTCCCCACCCACCCCCATCAAAAAGGCAAGCAATTCAATATAGGTTATACATGTGAAGTCATGCTGTGAAACAGTCATGTTGTGAAAGCTATATTTACCTCCATCTTATCCCACCCCCCCATTTATTCTATTCTCTCCTTCAACCCTGACCCTCCCCAAAAGTGTTTGCTTCTGATTTCTACCTCCTCCCATTTACCCTCTCTTCTATCATCTGCCTACTCTTATCACTTCCACCCCACACTTTCCTATAGGGTAAGATAGATTTTCATACTCAATTGAGTGTGTAAACTATTCCCTCCTTAAGCCAAATCTAATAAGAGTGAAGTTCACTCATTCCCTCTCACCTCCCCCCTCTTCCCCTCCACTGTAAAAGCTTTTTCTTGCCTCTTTTATGCGGCATAATTTATCCCATTTTACCTCTCCCTTTCTCCTTCTCCCAGTACACTTCTCTCTCTCACCTTTTAGTTTTACTTTTAAGATATCATCCCTTCATATTCAACTCACCCTGTGCTCTCTCTCTCTCTCTCTCTCTCTCTCTCTCTCTCTCTCTCTCTCTCTCTCTCTGTATATATGTATAGGTTATATTATATATGATTCATAATATGTTATATATATAATATATTATATGATTTGGACAAATATATGATTATATTTGTATATATATATATATAAAGATATGATTAACTGAACACAGTCACAAATAATATATAATATAATATATACATATAAAGAGAGAGAGAGAGAGAGAGAGAGAGAGAGAGAGAGAGAGAGAGAGAGAGAGAGAGCAATACTTGAATTGTTTCTTTCTGGCAGCTTACAATATTTTCTCATTCCCCTTGACCTGGAAACTCTGGAATTTGACTACAAGATTCCTTCAGATTTTCCTTTTGTAATCTCTTTCAGGAGGTAATCAGTGGATTCTTTCAATATCTATTTTACACTCTAGTTCTAGAATAGCAGGGAGTTTTTCGTTGATAATTTCTTGAATGATGATGTCTAGGCTCTTTTTTTTATCATGGCATTCAGGTAGTCCAATAATTTTTTAATTCTATCTCCTGGATCTATTTTCCAGGTCAATGGTTTTACCCATGAGATATTTCACATTGTCTTCTTTCTTTTTCATTCTTTTGGTTTCATTTTATAATTTCTTGATTTCTCATTAAGTCATTAGTTTCCATTTCTTCCATTCTAATTTTTAAGGAATTATTTTCTTCAGTGAGCTTTTGAATCTCCTTTTCCATTTGATCAAATCTGCTTTTTAAGACATTCTTCTCCCCCATTGCTGTTTTGGATCTAGTTTGCCATTTGAGTTAGTCTATTTTTTATGGTATTATTTTCTTCAGCTTTTTTTTTGTCTCCTTTAGCAAGCTGTTGACCCATTTTTCATTATTTACTGCATCATTCACATTTCTCTCCCCAATTTTTGCTCTGCTTCTCTGACTTGATTTTCAAAATCCTTTGTGAGTTTTTCTATGGCTTGAGACCAAGTCATATGTTTCTTGCATGCTTTGGATGTAGTAGCTTTGACTTTGTTTTCTTCTGGTTGTACATTTTGATCTTCCTTGTCACTAGCGTAAGATGCTATAATCTGATTTTCCCCCTGCTCAATCTCCTTTGCTTTTTCATCCACATCACTAACATTAACACTGACAATCACTGAGTACTACTTTCATTTAAGAATTTTCTCATTTAAAAGCAAACACTTACCTTCAAGAGTTTTATCACATATGATACCAAGTATTACCACATCATTAGCACAGGGGGCTTTTGCTATCCTAATATTTATCACATGTGGAATCATCTTAATAAATTGACTGTGACTTATTTGTTCGCCAAGTTTCCACTGAAGAATAGGTTCTGTGGAATAATCAAAATTTGATGTTGAAATTTATTCTTGCCTTTGTATAAAGGAAATATTTCACTGTCTGCTTTTAAAGATTTTTGTTATGCATTTTTTTATTTTTATGATAATTTATTTATGTTTAGTTTTCAACATTAACTTCCATAAGATTTTGAGTTTTAAATTTTCTCCCTCTCCTTCTCCTCCTCCCTCCCCAAGACAATATGTAATATGATATAGGCTCTACATATACATTAACATTAAACATATTTTCACACTAGTCATGATGTAAAGAATAATTAGAACTACTAGTAGGAACTGTGAGAAAGAACAAAACAAAACAAAACAAGAGAAGAAAAGGAGAGCAGGGGTGGCTAGGTGGTGCAGTGAGTAGAGCACTGGCTCTGGAGTAAGGAGGACCTGAGTTCAAATCTGACCTCAAACACTTAACACTTACTAGCCATGTGATCTTGGGCAAGTAACTTAACCCCAATTGCCCTCCCAAATGCAAAAAAGGGGGGAGAGAGGGGGGAGGAGACAGAGAGAGAGAGAGAGAGAGAGAGAGAACAAATAGCATGTTTCCATCTGCATTCAACCTCCAAAGTTCTTTCTTTGGATGTTGACAGTTTTTTCCATAATTAGTCCTTTGGAGTTGTCTTAGATTCTTGCGTTGCTAAGGAGATACGTCTATGAAAGTCATTCAGTACCCAATGTGGCTGTGTACAATGTTCTCCTGGTTATCTATCCTCATTTCACTCAGCATCAGTTCATATAAGTCTTACTAGGTTTTTCTGAACTACACCTGCTCATCATTTCTTGTGGAATAACAGTATTCCATTACATTCATATACCACAACTTGTTCAGCCATTCCCCAATTGATGAGCATCCCCTCAGTTTCCAGTTCTTGGTCACCACAAAAAAAGCTGCTATAAGTATTTTTGCATGTGTGAATCCTTTCCCCATTTTTATGACCTCTTTGGGATACAGCCCTAGAAGTGTTATTGCTGGGTCAAAAGGTATATATAGTTTGTTTGCTCTGTGGACATAGTTCCAAATTGCTCCCCAGATTGGTTGGATCAGTTCACAACTCCACCAACAATGCATTAGTGTTCCAATTTCCCCGCATCTTCTCTAATATTAATGATTTTCCTGATTAGTTTGCCAAACTAATAGGTGTGATGTGGTACATAAGAGATGATCTGACTTGCATTTCTCTAATCAACAGAGATTAAGACCCCATTTTTATATGATTACAGATAGTATTAATTTCTCACTCTCAAAAGTGCCTGTTCATATTCTTTGACCATTTATCAATTGGGGAATGACATGTATTCTTACAAATTTGACTCAGTTCTCTATATATTTTAGAAATGAGGCCTTGGGCAGCTAGGTGGCGCAGTGAGTAGAGCACCGGCCCTGGAATCAGAAGGACCTGAGTTCGGAGCCGGCCTCTGACACTTAATCCATACAAATAAAAACCTAGCCGTGTAACCTTGGGCAAGTTACTTAACCCCAATTGCCCTAAAGGGGTGGCTAGGTGGCGCAGTGAGTAAGAGCACCGGCCTCGGAGTTTGGATGACCCGAGATCAGATCCGGCCTCAGAAAATGAGCACCCACGAATAAATAATGACTAGCCGTGTAACCTTGAGCAAGTTACTTAACCCCAATTGCTTTAAAAAAAAAAAAAAGAAATGAGTCCTTTATCAGAGACACTGGTTAGAAAAATTCTTTCCCAATTTTCTGCTTCCCTCCTGATCCTGGTTGTATTAGCTTTGTTTTGCAAAAACTTTTCAATTTAACATAATCAAAATCATCCATTTTACATTTCAAAATGCTCCCTATCTCTCGTTTGGTCATAAATTCTTCCCTTCTCAATAAATTTAGCAGATAACCTCTTATTTGTTTTCCCAGTTTGCTTATAGTGTCAGCCTTTATATCTAAACCATGTACCCATTGTGACTTTATTTTGGTATACAGTGTAAGATATTGATTTATGCCCCAAAAATGCCATCCTATTTTCCAGTTTTCTCAGCAGCCTTTGTTGAATAGTTAGTTCTTATCCTAAATGATGGGGTATTTGGATTTATTAAATAGTAGATTACTATTCTCATTGACTACTGTGTCTTGTGTACCTAACCTATTTAGCTCATCCACCCTTCTATTTCTTCACCAGTACCAACTAATTTTGATGATTGCTACTTTACAATACAAATTAATATCTAATAAGGCTAAGCCACCTTCCCTATCATTTCTTTTCATTAATATCCTTGATATGCTGAAACTTTTGCTCTTCCAGAATAATTTTATTAATGTTTTTCTCACTCTATAAAATAAAATTTTGGTAGCCTGATTGGTATGGCACTGAATAGGTAAATTAATTTATGTAGAATTATCATTTTTATTATATTAAATAGGCCTACCCAGGAACTGCTGATGTTTTTCCAATTATTTATATCTGACTTTATTTCTGTAGAAAGTGTTTTATAATTGTGTTCATATAGTTCCTGAGTTTGTTTGGGCAGGTAGTATCCCATATATTTTATAATGTCTATAGTAACTTCAAAAGTAATTTTTCTTTCCATCCCTTGCTATTGGGCTTTGTTAGCAATATATAGAAATGTTGATGATTTGTATGGGTTTATTTTATATCCTGAAACTTTGCTAAATTTATTATTTCAAGTAATTTTTTACTACATTCTCAAGGATTTTTCAAGTATATCATCATAGCATCTGCAAAGAGTGATAACTTTGTTTCTTCTTTGCCTGTTTTAATTCCTTCAGTTTCTTTTTCTTCTCTTATTGCTAAAGCAAACATTTCTGACATAATATTGAGTAACAGTGTGATAATGGACATCATTGTTTCACCCGTGATCTTATTGTAAATGTTTCTAGTTTATCCACATTACATATAATGCTTACTAATAGTTTTATATAGATACTACCAATCATTTTAAGGAATATTCCAATTATTTCTATGCCTTCTCTCTTTTTAAATAGGAATGAGTGTTATGTTTTGTCAAATGCTTTTTCTGCATCTATCAAGATAATCATATTGTTTCTGTTTAAAAGCTTTTAAGGGGAAATACATTAAATGCCTATGGGGCATCTCTATCTATATATTCCATTGATACTTCAAATTCAATGTATCTGAATCCATGATTTTCACTGTAAGCTGTTCTCCCCATTCCTGATTTTATTATTTCTATCAGTGGAATAAAAGTCTATATTTTTACCAGCATATTCTTCCAGTGATATAACTTTGGGTCAAAAAACAGTTCAGTTGGGGCGGCTAGGTGGCACAGTGAGTAGAGCATCAGCCCTGGAGTCAGAAGGACCTGAGTTCGGATCTGGCCTCAGACACTTAACGCACACACAAACAAAAACCTAGCCGTGTGACCTTGGGCAAGTTACTTAACCCAATTGTCCTCCAAAAAATCAAAAGAAAAAAAAACAGTTCAGTTTTCAAAGAAGTTGAGAATCAGTCAAAGGGAAATTAAGGAATGCAAGCTGGATGTGAGGAAGCTACGACATGCTACAATAATATTCAGTGAGTGCCTGACACAAGGGAAGTGTTTAATAAATGTTTGTTGACTTGATTTAACCTCACAAGTGTTGACAAAAGATAACCATATCATGTAATGTCAGAAACAAGGAGAAACAAATTTAATTATTTGTCCTATCAGGATAAAAAACTATTTCATGCCACAGTTGTGACTCAATAGAAGTTATTGACTGTTATCTTGTCAGAATTGTTCAGACATGTTTAGTATGATTGTTTTTATACTAAGGCAAGTTTTCATATTGCCTGTTCTGAATTCCCCAAACTACTGAGAAGTCAGCTGATTTTCCCATGGAGAAGAGCATAATTAGCATCCTAAAATGGGGATCCTAGGCAGAACTTTCTTCACTGTCTAGAACTTATCATTCATTGATAATTCAATTTATATAAATACAAAAAATTAATGCGATATCTATATGACTTCCAGCAAGTCACTTTCTCTTTGTAAAAAATAATGTGAGAAGGGGAAAGGGAAACTGGAAGTAGCTTATCTTTCAGTTCCCTTCCCTTTTTAACATTCTATGCATCCATGAGTCTCCTCCAGGGGTGGGTAACCTGCATCCTTGATGCCACATGTGGCCCTCTAGGTCCTCAAGTACAGTCCTCTGACTAAATCCAAACTTCACAGAACAAATACCCTTAATAAATGGATTTTTCTTGTAAAATTTGTATTCAGTCAAAAGAGCTCATCTAAGTACCTAGAAGACTACATGTCACCTTAAGGCTACAGGTTCCTCACTCCTGGTCTAGTCTTTATTTAAATGGAACTTTTTTCATACTCAGAGATGGTACAGTGGATAGAATACTATGTCTCAGGACAGGAATATCTGAGTTGATAGCTTAGCTTCAGACACTACCTTTGCCTACCTTTGTTTCTTCACTTTTCAAGAGGGTTCAACAAAAGGACTTAACTCATGAAGGGTTCATTGTGAGGATCAAATGAGTTAGTATATAAAGTACTTGGCAAACCTTAAAGTACTTTATAAAATGTTAGCTTTTATTATTTTGTTTCTACTACTACTCAGAGGAAAATAAATGGCACTGCATCTCATTGCTTCTCTCACTAATGGAATTTGACACTGTTACTTGTGTCTCATTTTTACCTCGAATAAGATCCAAAAGTGTCCCTTCAGTAGTATAAGCAGTTAATCCAGCTTGTAGTGAAATACTTACAAACCATTGTTCTATTGATGCAATATCTGTATGCAAACAAAGTAAAGAATCAATTCATACAAGCATTGGCAATAAATGAGACTCTATGTGGTATGGAAACTTACTAAATATTCCAACTCAGATTTTAATCACATTATTAAAGGAATTTTAGGATTATTTTCAACCTAGAAGTTTTGTATAAGATATAGCTCAACTCCATCTTCTTGAGGATGATGAAATTGAGATATAGAGTACTTAAGTTGACTTTTTACAAGGTCTCACAGATAATAAGTGGTAAAGCCAGGATTTGAACCAAGGTTCTGTGATTCCAAATCCATTACTCCTTTCATTAGACCACACTATTTCTTCCCACAGATAAAATATGTGTCTTCAGAGCTACAAAATAGTTATCTTACAAGAATCTTTCCTTCTCTAGAGGTCCTTGATGGTTACAAAGCATTAAGAATATTAAGAATGATTGTTGGTGTTAGATGATAATGGGGTTGGGGGGCTATATATATACATATACATATATATGTATATGTATATATATGAAATGAAAAACAAATTTCCATATTAGTCTTGTTTAGAAAGAAGACAACTAAAATAAGAATAAAGTGAAAAAATAGTATGCTTTGATGTGCATTCAGACTCCACTAGTTCTTTCTCTGGAAGTGGATAGCATTTTTCATCATAAGTCCTTTGGAATTGTCTTGGATCGTTATATTTCTGAGAATAGCTAAGTCATTTGCAGCTGATCATCATAAACTATTCCTTTTACTGTATATAATGTTATCCTTTTCACTTCACTTTTTATCAGTTTGTGTAAATCTTTCCAGGTTTTTCTGAAATCATCCTGCTCATCATTTCATATACCACAACAGTATTCCATGAACAACCTATTCAACCATGTCCCAATTGATGGCCAACACCTCAATTTCACATTCTTTACAACCAGAAAAAGAAGTGCTATAAATATTTTTATGCATATAGGTTCTTTACCATTCATTTTGAATCTCATTGGGATAAAGATCTAGAAATGGTGTTGCTGGATCAAAGTGTATGCACTCTTTCACAACCATTTGGTCACAGTTATTGACCAAAATGGTTGGATCAATTCACAACTCCACCAGTGGTGCATTAGTGTCCCAAATTTCCCACGTATTTTCCAACATTTGTCATTTTCCTTTTTTGTCATCTTAGCCAATCTTATAGGTGTGAGGTGGCATCTCAGAGTTGCTTTAATTTTTTTATTTTCATTTCTCTATTCAGTAATGATTTGGAGCATTTTTCATATGGCTATATATATCTTTGATTTTTTCATCTGAACATTGCCTGTTCTTATCCTTTGATCATTTTTCAGTTTAGGAATGAGTTGTATTCTTATTAAACTTGACTCCCTTCTCCATGTTTTTTATCAAAAAAAGTAAATGTGTTTCCTTTGACAAGGCTTTTTTGTGAACCTAGTAATCAGCTCTTTCTTTTCTAAAATTCTGCATTCTCAGGGATTCAAAAGTCACTCCCCTTCATCTTCACATATCTTAGAACTTTTCTGGGGACTGTTGTCAAGTTTATGGGAATTCATTTTTTATAATCCTTTTTTGTGGAAATTGGAACTGTTTGTTTCTAATCCTCTATCAGGTCTACCTTCCTCTATGATTTCTTGGAGTTCATCTACAGTGGGTTGCAATAATGTCTAAAAGTCTGTTTAGTATCCTGGAATAGATTCTAGCTGCGTCTAGAGATGAGCACATCCTTTGAGTGGCTATGCATTTTCTTTTACTTTTTTTCTTTTTTTTTAGTTTACATCTTTCATTTCAACAAGATTTGAGTTACAGATTTTGTCCCCATTTTTCCCTACCCACCAGCCCAAAACAGCAATCCCACTGAATATACCCTCACCCAATCTGCTCTCTCCCATATCTTCCCCCAACCCCCTTCAACTTTCCAGTACAGCATGGTGGATCTCTATGCTCCAGTGCCTGTATATCTTATTTCCCAGTTACATGTAAAATGATGATGATGATAATGATGATGATGATAGTAATAATATTCATTGTTGTTGTTGTTGTTATATACATGTATTTTAAACATTTGATTTTAAAACTTTGAATTCCAGATTCTTTCCCTTCCTCCCTTGTCACCCACCCTCACTGGGAAGATAAGCAATTCAAGATAGGTTGTATATGAAGAGCTATGCAAAATATTTCCATAGTGGATATATTGTGAAAGACTGACTATATTTCCATCCATCATCTCCCACCCCCCAAATGTTCTATTCTCTACTTTGATCCTATCCCTTTTCAAAAGTGGGTGCTTCCAACTTCCCTCCCCCCCCCCCAGCGTGCCTTCCTGTCCATTATCCCCCCCTCCCTTGCCCTTCCCTTGAACTCTCCTGTAGGGTGAGATAAAAAATTTAGTGTGTATGTCAATCCCTCCCTAAGCCAAATTCAATAAGAATAAGGTTGACTCATTCACTTTTGTCTTCCTGTTCTTCCCCTCCATTGTAACAGTTTTCCCTTGCCTCTTCAATATAAGATAATTTACTCCATTCTGTCTCTCCCCATCTCCTCTCATTATATTCCTCTCTCACCTCTTGATTTCACCTTTTAAGTATCATCCCTTCCTATGAAATTGGTCCTGTGCCCTCTAACTATATATACTAATATCCATACACCCATATACACTCCTATATAAACATATGTATATAGATATAGATATAGATTTATACACATGTTTCCCTTCAACTATTCTCATACTGAGAAAAGTTTCATAAGTTGAAATTATCATTTTTCCATGTAGGAATATAAGTAGTTCAACTTTGATAAGTTCCTTATGATTTCTTTTCCCTGTTTACCTTTTCATGCATCTCTTGCTTCCTGTATCTGAATGTCAAATCTTCTATTCCACTGAATTATCATATTTTCCCCTGAAACATAATACTCAGTTTTTCTGGGTAGGTGATTATTGGTTTTAATCCCAGCTCCTTTGACCTCCAGAATATCATCTTCCAAGCCCTTCAATCCCTCAGTGTAGAGCCTTCCAGATCCTATGTTATTGTGATTGTGTTTCCACAGTATTCAAATTATTTCTTCCTGGTTGCTTGTGATATTTTCTCCTTGCTCTGGGAACTCCAGAAGCTGCCTATAATAATCCTAGGAGTTTTCTTTTGGGGATCTTGTTCAGGCGGTGATTGGTAGATTCTTTCAATGTCTATTTTGCCCTCTTGTTATAAAACATCAGGACAATTTTCCTTGAGAATTTCTTGAAAGGTGATTTCTAGGTACATTTGTTGATCATGGCTTTCAGGTAGTCCAAAAAATTTTTAAATTATCTCTCTGGATCTATTTTCCAGGTCAGTGGTTTTCCCAATGAGATATTTCACATTGCCTTCTATTTTTTTCCATTTGTTTGGATCTGATTAATAGTATCTTCATTTTCACAACAAAGTCACTAACTTCCATTTGCTTCAATCTAATTCTGAAGGAATGATTCCCTTCAGTGAGCTTTTGAGATTCTTTTTCTATCTGGCAAATTTGGCTTTTTAAAGCACCATTCTCCTTATTGCCTTTTTAAGCTTCTTTTGCCATCTGTGTTAGTCTATTTTTAAGGTGTTATTTTCTTTAGTCAGGTTGTTGACTCTCCTTTCAAAATTTTCTTGCATCATTGTCATTTCTCTCCCCAGTTTTTCCTGCACTTCTCTTACTTGGTTTTCAAAATCCTTTTTAAGTTCCTCTATGGCCTGTAACCAGCTCATGTTTTTTCTTGGAAGCTTTTGGTGCAGGAATTCTGATGTCACTGTCTTCCTCCTTCTCCATGCTTTGATCCTTTTTGTCCCCAAAATAGGATTCTTTTCTTTTCTTTTTTTTTTTTAAAGCAATTGGGGTTAAGTAACTTGCTCAAGGTTACACGGCTAGTCATTTGATTTATGCGTGGGTGCTCATTTTCTGAGGCCGGATCTGATCTCGGGTCATCCAAACTCTGAGGCTGGCGCTCTTACTCACTGCGCCACCTAGCCACCCCTTTAGGGCAATTGGGGTTAAGTAACTTGCCCAAGGTTACACGGCTAGGTTGTTTGTTTGTGCGGATTAGGTGTCGGAGGCCGGCTCCGAACTCAGGTCCTTCTGATTCTAGGGCCAGCGCTCTATTCACTGCGCCACCTAGCCGCCCCCCAAAATAGGATTCTAATGTAGGATTGCTCTATTCGATTTGATTCCTTTGCTTGCTTATGTTGCCACTCAGTTACTTGACTTCTGAATCTTTTGCCGCAGTAGAACTCTGCTACCAGAAAAGGGAGAATTATCCCAAGTGTTGGGGTTTTCACAGTTGCCAGAGCTATTAGTTGGGCACCCTCTCTGAAGCCTCCCCACACTCTGGTAGACTTTACATGCACCCCAGGACCTCTACCCTAGACAGCACTACAGATCCAAGCATGTTAAAGCAAGAGCAATTACCCCTCAGCCTGGTCGCTTGGTACCCCTACAATCTGCAGATCAGGAGCTCTGAAGCAGTCACGTGGTGGTGGCTGCATGCCCATGGAGCCTCAGCTGCTTCTTGCCCTGGGGGCAAAGGCCGGATCTCATTCCCAAATTCCTTAAGTCTACACTGACCTCTCACTTTGTCTTTGGCATCTATGGGTTGATAATTCTAGAAACTGCCATAGCTGTTGGTGACCTGAAGTCCCTCCAGCCTGTGGCTGGTTGTAGCCACCCTGAGGCTAAAACCTTTGGCATCAAGTGTGGCTGGGCTCAGCTCCCAGAGTTCTACACTTGCCACTTGCTGTCATACTGCTGGGCTGTCTTCAGTGGGAAGTTAGCTTCTCTGTGTTATTTTGTGGGTTCTGTAGCTCCAAACTTTGTCTAGAGTCATTTTTACATGAATTTGAAGAGGTAAAGCTGGAGCCCCATAGAAGTCCTGTTTCTACTCTGCCATCTTGCCTCTGTCCCCCAGCTCTCCAATTTTTTTATAAATGAGGTCTTTAACTGATAAATTGTTGGGAAAAGTTTTCCCTTTGTTTTCTGCTTTCCTTCTAATATTGGTTGGATTATTTTTGCTTGTGCAAAAATTTTTAAATTTAATATAATCAAAATCATCCATTTTACATATTGTAATGCTTCTTCTTTCAGGTTTAATCATAAGTTCTTCCCTTCTCCATATATCTGACAGGGAAATGATGGCCTGCTAGCCTAATTGGTTTATGGTATCAACCTTTATATCTAAATCAAATGCCCATTTTGATCTTATCTTGGTGTACAAGATGAGATGTTGGTCTATACCAAATTTGTACCATTCTGTTGTCTTATTTTTCTTGGTAGATTTGGCCAAATAGTGAGTCCTTGCTTCAAAATCCAGAATCTTTGCGTTTAACAAATACTAGATTACTATGGCCATTTACTATTGTACATTATGTACCTAATCTATTCCACTGATCTACAACTCTATTTCTTAGCCAGTACCAGATTGTTTTGATGAATATAGTTTGAAATATGGCACAGCAAGGTCCCTTTTCTCCTATCTTTTTCCATTAATTCCCTTGATATTCTTGAACTTTTGATATTACAGATGAATTTTATAATTTAAATTGCCAAGATTACCAGAAGAAATAGAATACTTAAAT
Organism: Gymnobelideus leadbeateri; assembly: GCA_011680675.1. NCBI lineage: Eukaryota > Metazoa > Chordata > Mammalia > Diprotodontia > Petauridae > Gymnobelideus > Gymnobelideus leadbeateri. Next base: position 312,844 of record WOXC01006920.1, on the reverse strand, counting down.
AACCCTATTTTAGAAAAAGAAACTGAGCAAGACAACAATAAACTTCCTAAGAAAAAATCTAAAAAGACACATGGATTTATTTTTCTACCAAATATTTAAAGAACAATTAATTCTAATACTGTATAAAGAGTCCTGCCAAATTATTTTTATGACACAAATGTGGTGCTGATACCTAAACCAGGAAGAACCAAAACAGAGAAAGAAAACTATACACCAATTTTCCTAATGAATATTGATGAAAAAATTAAATAAAATAATAGCAAGGACATCACATGGATATATCACCTGTATCATACAGTATGACAGTGTGGGATATATCAGGAATGCAGGACTGATTCACTGTTAGGAAAACTCATAACTGACCACATTAGTAACAAAGCCAAAAGAAAACATGATTATCTCAATATATGGAGAAAAAAAATTGTTCATTTTTAGTTTTCAATTTTCTTTTCTTTTCTTTTCTTTTTTTTTTTTTTTTTTTTTTTTTTTTTTTTTTTTTTTTTTTTTTTAGTTCAGAGCCCTTGTGGATTTTAATCTGGGGATAGAGAGTAGGAAGGGGAATTGGGAGCTAAGCATCCTCTTCCTTCCTGGGTATTTCCTGGTCTTCTCAGCTCTGGGTGATTGCCATGGAGCAGAACAGTCACACCATTTCTGGACGATGGCAAGGGTTCAGCTCCCCGGCTCATGATTCCAGCTCTTTCACGATATCTTCATTGGCTTCTATCCGGATCTGAACCTCTGCCCGGGCTGCGTCATCTCATGCCCCTGACAACTCTGAGTGCGCCTTTTCCAGGTTGGATCTGGCAGCCGCCAGGTCCAGCATGTCCAGAGCCACGGCTTCCTCTGCCAGCAGCTGCACCAAGGAATCGGCATTCACTGTGACAGAACCACTGCTCACAAAGTACTTGGTGGTGGTGCCATCCTCGGTGTGCACCGTCACCACCCCGGGCTTCAGCACCTGCAGGGTGGGAACGTTAGCAGAGAGGATCCCAAAGGCCCCATTCTGGGTTGGGACATCCACCTGCTTCACATTGGCCCCACTGAAGTACACCTGCGTCAGGGAGGCGAAGGTGAAGGACATTTGGCCAGAGCCGGCGGGGGCGGGGACCAGGAAGGCCTCCTCGGCGTAGGCGCAGGCCAGAGGGGCCGCAGGGGCCGGGACCTGGGCTTGACGCAGCAGGCAGAGGCCACAAGCAGTGAGCAGGGAGGTGGGAAGCATGGTGGCGGTGGAGGAGGACAGGCCAGGTAGCGGAAGCAGGGGAACGGGCTGCCGGGCCAAGGACAGAGAGGTGGGCCTTAGTTTTCAATTTTCATCTCCACGAGCTTTTGAGTTACAAATTTTCTCCGTCTTTCTCCTACCCCCCACCCCAAAACAAGGAGCCTACTGAATACCCATTCCCTCAATCTGTTCTCTCTTATATCCTCCTATCCTCCCCAATGACCAATCTGACTTTCTAGTAAGGAAAGATGGATTTCTATACCCCAGTGCCTGCATATCTTATATCCCAGTTGCATGTTAAAAATGATAATTTCATATATATCTCAAAGTTTTAAATTCAAATGTTAATACACCCCCATATATATATATATATATATATATATATATATATATATGTATGTATGTATGTATGTATGTATTAACATTTGATTATATACACCCCCATATATATATATATATGTATGTACGTATTAACATATATTTATGTGTTTTAACATTTGATTTTAAAACTTTGATTTCCAGATTCTTTCCCTTCTTCCCTCATCACCCACCCCTCTTGGGAGGAAAAGCAATTCAATATAGGTTATACATGTGTACTTACAAAAAACATTTCCATAATAGATATAGTGTGAAAGAATGACTATATTTCCCTCCATCATATCAGACCCCCCACTTATTCTAACTTTGATCCTGTCTTTTTTCAAAAGTATGCACTTCTAACTATCCTCCCCACCCCAACCTCCCCTCCCTTCTATCATCCCCCCTCTTATCCCCTCCCCCCCTACTTTCCTATAGAGTAAGATACCTGATTTAGTGTGTGTGTCATTCCCTCCTTAAGCCAATTTCAATGAAAGTAAAGCTGACCCTTTTGCCTTCCTGTTCTTCCCCATCATTGTAACTGTTTTCTCTTGCCTCTTTTATATGATGTAATATACCCTACTCTATCTCTTCCTATATCCTCTCATTATATTCCTCTCTCACTTCATAATTTGATTGTTTAGATATCATTCCTTCCTATTCAATAATCCTGTGCCCACTGCCTATGTATACCTGATTATATAGATAGATATAGTTATAGATATAGATATATATGTATATATAAACACTCACATATGTATTTATATGCACATACACCCTTCTATATAAACTACATATGTATGTATACATATATATGCATATATATTCCCCTCAATAATATTCATACTGAGAAAAACCTCATGAGTTATAATTATAGGTTTACCATGTAGGAATGTAAATAGTTCAATTTTAGTACCTTATGATTTTTTTCCCTGTTTACCTAACCATGCTTCTCTTAATTCTTGAATTTGAAAGTCAGATTTTCTATTCACCTCTGGTTATTTCGCCAAGAATGCTTGAAACTCCTCTATTTCATTGAATGACCATATTTTCTCCTGAAACATGATACTCAGTTTTGCTGGGTAGGTGATTTTTCTCCCTTTAAAATATATTTTATTGGGGCAGAGCCAAGATGGCAGAGTAGAAACAGAATTTCCAATGTGCCCTGCCCCACACAAATTTCAAACAATGTGAAAGGGGACTACGAACAACTTCTGGAGACACAGCACCCACAGAATGGCACAGAGAAGCTAACCTCCTACTGAGGACAGCCCAGCAGCCCTGCAGGGAGCGGCCAGCACAGCGCTCTGAGAGCAGCCAGCACAGTGCTCTGAGGGCAGGCAGCACAGCACACTGGGAACCGACAGTGCAACCTGCAGGGCCGAGCCCAGGTCCAAGGTTTTAGCCCCAGGGTGGCCAGGCCTTCAGTCGGCTGGAGGGACCCCATAACACCAGCAATTGTGGCGATTCCAGAATTATCAGCACAGATATGCCTAGGACAAAGTGAGAGGTTAGTGCCTTATGGACTTTGGGACCAGTATTTGGGGAACGTGTGGCTTCCTCCCCTGAGGGCGAAAAGCTGCTGAAGAAACAGTGGCACAGAAGCCATTTTACAGAGTCAGTAGTGGTTCTAGCTCCTGGTCTGCAAACTGTAGGGAGATCCAGCAATCAGTCTAGGGGGTTAATCGCTCTTGCTTTAAATTGCTTGGATCTGGATTGTGGTCTGGGGGGGAAGTTTGGGGTGGGTATCCAATTTGCCAGAGTGGGTGGAGGTTTTACAGAGGCCACCCAGCTGGCAGAAGTTGTGAAGACCCCACGTTTGGGCAGAAGCTCCCCTGTCTGGTGGCAGAGTCCTACTGTGGCAACAAGCCCCAGAATCAAGTAATTAAGTGGCAACATGCCTAGGCAAATGAAACAAAATAAACAGAAAAGTTCAACATTGGACTCCTATTTTAGGGACAAAGAGGCTCAAGGCATGGAGGAGGACTGTGAGGTCAGAACTCCTGCACCAAAAGCCCCAAATGAAAATACAAGCTGGCTACAGGCCATAGAGGACCTTAAGAAGCAGATAAGAGAAGTGGGGAAAATTTGGGAAGAGAAATGAAAAAGATGCAAGAAAAGTATGAAATGACAGTCAACAGCCTGACTGAGGAAAATAACACCTTAAAATAGACTAACTCAAATGGCAAAAGAGGCTCAGAAAGGCAATGAGGAGAAGAATGCCTTAAAAAGTCGAATTTGCCAGATGGAAAAAGAATCTCAAAAGCTCACTGAGGAGATTCATTCCTTCAGAGTTAGACTGGAGCAAATGGAAGCTAGTGACTTTATGAGAAATCAAGATATTATTAAACAGATCAAAACAAATGAAAGAATAGAAGGCAATGTGAAATATCTCATGGGAAAAACCATTGACCTGGAAAATAGATCCAGGAGAGATAATTTAAAAATTATCGGACTACCTGAAAGCCAAGATCAAAGAAAAAACCTAGAAATCATCCTTCAAGAAATTCTCAAGGAAAATTGCCCTGATATTTTAGACCCGGTGGGGGAAATAGAGGTTGAAAGAATTCACTGATCGACTCCTGAAAAAGATCCCAAAAGTAAAACTCCTAGGAATATTTTAGCCAGGCTCCAGAACTCCCAGATCAAGGAGAAAATACTACAAGCAGCCAGGAAGCAACAATTTCAATATTGTGGAAACACAATCAGAATAGCCCAGGACCTGGCAGCTTCTACACTGAGGGATCAAAGAGCATGGAATATGATATTCCAGAGGGCAAAAGAGCTGGGATTGAAGCCAAGGGTCACCTACCCAGCAAAACTGAGTATCTTGTTTCAGGGGAAAATGTGGTTGTTCAGTGGAGTAGAGGACTTTCAAGCATTCTTGATGAAAAAAACCAGCGTTGAATAGAAAATTTGACATTCAGATACAAGAAGCAAGAGATGCTTGAGAAGGTAATCAAGGAAAAGAAATCAAAAGGAACTTATCAAAATTGGACTATTTATATTCCTACATGGAAAAACAATAACTGTGTTTGATGAAACCTTTCTCATTATGAAAATAATTGAAGAAGGGTACATGGCATATGTTCACAACTATACATGGATAGAGGGCACAGGTTGAATTTGATGGGAAGGGATGATTCTTTTTTTTTGGAGGGCAGTTGGGGTTGGGTGACTTGCCTGGGGTCATGCAGCTGGGTTTTTGTTTATGTGTTGGGTGTCTGGGCCCGGATCCGAGCTCGGGTCCTTCTGGCTTATTCTTAAGGGGTGAAGTCAAGAGGTGAGAGAGGAAAGTGGCAAGAGGAGATGGAGAGAGACAGGGTAGGATAAACTATCTCATGTAGAAGAGGCAAGGGGAAGTAGTTGCAAAGTAGGGGAAGAACAGGAAGGCAAAAAGGCAAAAGCATATTCTCATTGAAGTTGGCTCAAGGAGAGAATCACATACATACTAAATGGAATATCTTACCCACACTCACTTTCCTGAGTAGGGGAAAGGGAGGTGATAGGGGGGATGATGGAGAGGAGGGCATTCTGGGGGGAGGGGCGGTTGGAAGTACCCACTACCAAAGAGGGACAGGATCAAAGTAGGGAATGGACCAGGTGGGAGGTGAGACGGGTGGGAGGGAAATATAAGCAGGCTTTTACAATATATCTACTAGGGTAATGTTTTGCATAGCTATACATGTACAACACATACTGAATTACTTATCTTCTCAGAGGGAGTGGGTGACAAGGGAGGAAGGGAATGGATTTGAAAATCAAAGTTTTAAAATTAAATGTTCCATAAGACGTCCAGGCATTGGGGCTCGGAGATTCACCTTGCCCTAATGGCAAAGTCGAAGGGGGTATGGGAGAAGATATGGGAGAGAGCAGATTGGATGAGGGGATATCTAGTGGGACTGCTATTCTGGGGTGGTGGGTAGGGAAAAAATGGGGGAAAATGTAACTCATAATCTGGTGGAAATGAATTATGTAAACCAGAAGTTAATAAAGCATTTGTTTAATTGATATATATATATATATATATATATACAATTTATTTTTAATTAAATTATATGTTTATTTTTAGTTTACATCATTTCCACAATATTTTGAGTAAAAAATTTTCTCCCAGTCTTTCCCCAAAACATCTTTAACCCCAAAACAGAGATCCCACTGTAAACCCCCTACCCCAATCTACTCTCTCCTATATCCTCCCACATATGCCCTCTGACTTTACAGTAGGTCCAAATGCATCTCTATACCCTTGTGCATGGATATCTTATTTCCCAGGTGCATGTAAATATATCACATTTTATATATATACACATTCACATCTGTATTCATAAGCCCATATACCCTTCTTCAACTCTTTCCATACTGAGAAAAATTTCCTCAGTTATAATGATTGTTTTTCTATGTAGGAATGTAAATAGTTCAACTTTGATAAGTTCCTTATGATTTCTTTTCCCTGTTTGCCTTCTCAAGCTTCTCTTGCTTCTTGTATCTGAGTGTCAAATTTTCTACTCAACACTGGTTTTTCATCAAGAATACTTGCAAGTCCTCTATTCCACTGAATGACCATATTTTCCCCTGAAACACAATACTCAGTTTTGCTGGGTAAGTGATTCTTGGTTTTAATCCCAGCTCCTTTGACCTCCAGAATATCATATTCCAAGTCCTGCAATCCCTCAGTGTAGAAGCTGCTAGATCTTGTTTTACCCTGATTGTGTTTCCATGGTATTCAAATTGTTTCTTCCTGGCTGCCTGTGATATTTTCTCCTTCATCTGGGAACTCCATGACTTGGCTATAATATTCCTACGAGTTTTTGGGGGGGATTCTTTCAAATTCTATTTTGCCCTCTGGTTCTAAAACATCAGGGAAGTTTTCCTTGAGAATTTCTTAAAGAATGATTTCTAGGTTGTTTCTTTGATCATGGCTTTCAGGTAGTCCAATAATTTTTAAATTCTCTCTCCTGGATCTATTTTCCAAGTCAGTGGTTTTTCCCATGAGATATTTCACATTGCCTTTTATTCTTTCATTTGTTTGGATCTGTTTAACAGCATCTTGATTTCTTATAAAGTCAATAGCTTCCAGTTGCTGCAATCTAATTCTGAAGGAATTATTCTCCTCAGTGAGCTTTTGAAATTCTTTTTCCATCTTGCAAATTCAGCTTTTTAAGGCCTTCCTCTCCTCATTGGCTTTTTGGGCCTCTTTTGCCATTTGAGTTAGTCAATTTTTTAAGGTGTTATTTTCCTCAGTCAGGCTGTTGACTCTCATACATGATTTTTTTGCATCTTTCTCATTTCTCTTCCCAATTTTTCCTCCACTTCTTATTTGCTTCTTAAGGTCCTCTATGGCCTGTAACCAGCTCATATTTTTCTTTGAAGCTTTTGGTGCAGGTGTTCTGACTTCACTGGCTTCCTCCTGTTCCATGCTTTAATCCTTTTTGTCACCAAAGTAGGAGTGTAAAGTTGGGGTACTCTGTTTATTTTGTTTCTTTTGCCTACTCATGTCACCACTCAGTCAATTGACCTCTGGACGTTTTGCCACAGTAGGATTCTGCTACCACATAGGGGAGCTTCTGTCCCAAATGCTGGGGTTTTCTCAGCTGGGAAGGTATTAGTTGGGCACCCTCTCTGAAGCCTCCACACACTCTGGCAACCTGGTTGCACACCCCAGGACCTCTACCCTAGACTGCAATCCAGATCCAAGCAGGTTAAAGCAAGAGACTCAGACTGGTCGCTTGTTCCCCTACAATCTGCAGGCCAGGAGCTTAAGGTGCCACTTGGTGGCAACTGTGCAGTAGCTTCTCAGAAGCTTCTTACCCCAGTGGCAAAAGCTGACACACTCCCAACTACTGGAGCCCAAAATCCACTCTGCATTGACTTCTCATTTTGTCCTTAGCATCTATGTGTTGATAATTCTCGAAACACCACAGCTGCGGGTATTCTGAAGTCCCTCCAGCCCATGGATCTTCAGACTGTTCTGGGGCTAAAACCTCCATCTCACACACCCCTGGACTGGGCTACCAGAGAACTTCACTGGCTGCTCCCTGCCAGGCTGCCAGGCTGTTCTCAGCAGGACGTTAGCTCCTCTGTGTCATTTTGTGGGTTCTGTAGCTCCAAAGTTTGTTCAGAGTATCCTTTTATATGAATTGCAGATGGCAGGAGCCAGAGCTGCACAGATATCCTGTTTCTACTCTACTATCTTGACTCCACCCCCCAGGGGAATTCCCCTTGTGATTTCTTTTCCCTGTTTGCCTCCCATACTTCTCTTGCTTCTTATATCTGAATGTCAAATTTTCTATTCAAATCTAGTTGTTGTTTTTTTCTTCAAGGATGCTAGAAAGTTGGGGTGTCTAAGTGGCACAGTGAGAAAGAGCGCCGCCCAGAGTCTGGAGGACTTAAGATGAGGTCCAGCCTCAGATACTTAACACACACACACACACACACACACACACACACACACACACACACAAGAAAGAAAAGAAAAAACTGGCCTTGTAACCTTGGGCAACTTACTTAACCCCAACTGCTTTTTTAAAAAATGCTTGAAAGCCTTGTATTTCACTAAATTATCATATTTTCCCCTGAAATATGATACTCAGTTTTACTGGGGAGGTGATTCTTGGTTTTAATCCCAGCTCCTTTGATGTCCAGAATATCATATTCCAAGCCAATTGATCCCTCAGTGTAGAAGCTTCCAGATCCTATGTTATCCTGATTGTGTTTCCACAATATACAAATTGTTTCTTTTTTTTTTTTTAAAGCAATTGGGGTTAAGTAACTTGCTCAAGGTTACACGGCTAGTCATTATTTATACGTGGGTGCTCATTTTCTGAGGCCGGATATGATCTTGGGTCATCCAAACTCCGAGGCCAGCGCTCTTACTCACTGCGCCACCTAGCCGCCCCTTTAGGGCAATTGGGGTTAAGTAACTTGCCTAAGGTTACACGGCTAGGTTTTTGTTTGTGCGGATTAGGTGTCGGAGGCCGGCTCCGAACTCAGGTCCTTCTGATTCCAGGGCCGGCGCTCTATTCACTGCGCCACCTAGCCGCCCCACAAATTGTTTCTTTATGGCTGCTTGTAATATTTTCTCCTTGATCTGTGAACTCCAGAACCTGCCTATAATATTTTTTGGTGTTTTCTTTTTGGGATCATTTTCAGGAGGTGATTGGTGGATTCACTCAACCTCCGTTTTGTCCCTCTGATTCCAAAACATCAGGGCAATTTTCCTTAAGAATTTCTTGAAGGATGATTTCTAGGTTCTTTTTTTGATCATGGCTTTCAGGCAGTCCAATAATTTTAAATTATCTTTCCTGGATCTATTTTCAACGTCAGTGGGTTTTCTGATGAGTTATATTACATTGCCTTCTATTTTTTTTTTTATTTATTTGGATGTGTTTAAGGGTATCTTGATTTCTCATAAACTCACTAGCTTCCATTTGCTCCATTCTAATTCTGAAGGAATTATTTTCTTTAGTGAGCTTGTGAAATTCTTTTTTTCCATCTGACACATTTGGATTTTAAGGCATTCTTCTCCTCCTAAGCTTTTTGAGCCTCTTTTGCCATTTTGAGTTAGTCTGTTTTTTAAGGTGTTATTTTCTTCAGTCAGGTTGTTGACTTACTTTTCACAATTTTCTTGCATCATTCTCATTTCTCTTCCCAATTTTTCCTCCACTTCTCTTATTTGGTTTTCAAAGTCCTTCTTAACCTCCTGTATGGCCTATAACTAGTTCATATTTTTCTTGGAAGCTCCTGGTAGAGGAGTTCTCACTTCATTGTCTTCCTTCTCTTCCATGCTTTTATCCTTTTTGTCCCCAAAACAGGAAACTAAGGTTTGACTGATGTGTTTTCTTTGCTTCCTTTGCTTGCTCATGTTGCCACTCAATTACTTGACTTTTGAGCTTTTTGCCACAGTAGAACTCTGCTTGAGAGAGGAGAGCTTGGTCCCAAATCGCGGGTGTTTTTGCAGCTGCCAGAGCTATTAGTTGAGTGCCCTCTCAGAAGCCTCCACAGGCTCTGGCAGCTGGTCACACACCCCAGGACCTCCACCTTAGACAGCAATCCAGACCAAGCAGGTTAAAGCAAGAGCAATTACCCCCAAGAATGGTCACTTGGTCCCCCTAAATCTGCAGTCCAGGAGCTCTGAAGCAGTCATGTGGTAGCCGCCACCATTCCTCAGCTTCTTCTCCCCCCAGGGTCAGAGGCCAGACCATACTCTTGGACCACCTGTTCCCAAAGTCCACACTGACTTCTCACTTTGTCTTTGGCATTTATGGGTTGATAATTCTGGAAACCACCACAGCTACTGGTGATCCACTCTTCCAAAGTCCCTCCACCCAGCATAGTCAGAATCCCCTTGAAGTTAAAACCTCTTTCTTGAGCAGGGCTGGGCTTGGCTCCCAGAGCACTGTTATAGTCCTTTCCTGTCTACCTGCCAGGGTGTCTTCAGAGGGAGATTTATTTCTCTCTGACTCTTTGTAGGTTCTGTAGCTCTAAAGTTTGTTTAGAGTCATATTTTATAGGTATTTAAGGTGGTTATGGGGGGAGCACGGAGTTTTCCTTCTTCCATGATAACATCTTGGCTCTGCCTATGATTCTTGGTTTTAATATTACCTTCTTTGACTTTAGGAAGGTCATATTCCAAGTCATTTGATTCCTTAATGAAGATGCTCCTGCAGTGGCAGTTAGGTTCCCATATTGCTAGCTCCTACACAAAGCCTCTCACAAGCCCCTCAGGGGGCCCCAAGAATCTAGCATAAAGGTATGACCATTGTGAAACCTCGCACTGCACCTGCCTTGTAACCAACATGTAACTAAAACAAAGAACTGTCCCGTTAGCTTGCAGCCCCACCTTAGTTTACATCCCTATGTAGCAACAGTTGCCTTGCTGACCACTTTGTTTCAGGAAGTACTTTTTACTGTATAAAAGCCTTCCCTTTTGGGAGACAGCTGCCGGCTAATAAAAGCACTCCCCAAAATATTAACTGGCTATGCCATCCCGTACCTGCTTCAATTGTCCATTACACTCCTATATCTTGTGTTATCCTTATTGTGTTTCCACATTCCTCAAATTGTTTCTTCTATGGGTGCTTTTAATGTTTTTCTTTCCTGGGAATTCTGGAATTTGGCTATAATATTCCTAGGAGTTTTCTTTTTTGAATCTTTTTTAAAATATGATTAGTGAATATTTTCTATTTCTATTTTCCCTCTGGTTATAAAATATCAGTTAATTTTCCTTGAGAATTTCTTGAAGCATGATTTCTAGGTTCTTTTTTTGATCATGGCTTTCAGGTAGCCCAATAATTTTTAATTTATCACTCCTGGATCTATTTTCCAGGTCAGTGGTTTTCCAATGAAATATTTCACATTGCCTTCTATTTTTTTCATTTCTTTGCAATTGTTTTATACTACCTTAATTTCTCATAAAGTAATTAGCTTCTATTTGCTCCAATTTAATTTTGAAGTAATTTTTCTTTTCAGTGAATTTTTGAAAATGCTTTTTCATCTGGGCAAGTTGGCTTTTTAAGGCATTCTTTTCCTCATTTGCTTTTTGGGACTCTTTTGCCATTGAGATGGTCTATTTGTTAAGGTGTTATTTTCTTCAATCAGATTGTTGACTCTCTCTTCCCAGTTTTTCTCTTTTGCCATTGAGATGGTCTATTTGTTAAGGTGTTATTTTCTTCAATCAGATTGTTGACTCTCTCTTCCCAGTTTTTCATCTGCTTCTCTTTCTTGATTTTCAAAATCCTTTCTGAGCTCCTCCATGGCCTCTAACCAATACATATTTTTCTTGGAAGCTTTTGATGCAGGAGGTCTGACTTCATTGTCTTCCTCCAATTCTATGCCCTGATCCTTTTTGTCTCCAAAAATGGGTTCTATGATTTGTTTGTGCTTCCTCTGCTTGCTCATATTGCCAGTCAATTACGTGACTTTTGAGCCCTTTGCCACAGTAGAACTCTAAGTCCGGAGAGGAGAGCTTTGGCCCAAATCGCTAGGGTTTTCACGAATGTTGACAGAAGTCTGAGGAGGGTGTCATCTCTACAGACACCACAGTGGCAAACTGGCATTTCTCACTCCAGTACCACTGCCCAAGAAAGTGACCCAGATGCAAACAGGCCAAAGCAAAAGCAATTACCCTCTGAATGGTCACTTGGTTTTCCTATGATCTGTAGGCCAGGAGCTTCTGAGGCAGACACTGAAGATGCTGTGCCTTCACCACCTCTTGACCCAGGGGCAGGAGCTGGACCTTGCCACTTCTTTCTAACAGAGTTCCTTACTGACCTTTTTTTTTTTTCTTTTCGGAATTTATGGGTTGAAAAGTTTGGAAACCTCCACAGCTGCTGGTGATTCACTCCTGAATTCTGCTCAGGCTTCTGCTGCCTCCCTGGGGCCAAAACCACATGGCTCATGCGGGACCTCACTCAGCTCCCATTTTGCTGCAATGAACCCTTTCTGTCTGCCTGCCAGGCTACCTTCAGAGAAAGATCTGTTTCTCTCTGTCACTTTGTGGGTTGTGTAGCTCTGAAATTTGTTTAGAGTCATATTTTATTTTTATTTGAAGTGATTGTAGGGGAGGTCACCAAATTTCCTGCTTCTACACTGCCATCTTGTTTCCGCCCTCCCGAAAAAACTTTTGACAAAAGACAGCACCCATTCCTATTAAAAACACTAAAGTGCATAGGAATAAATTAAATTTTCTTTAAAAGATAGATAATACCTATCTAAAAGCCATTATAAAGCATCATGTGTAATGGGGATAAGCTAGAAATCTTACCAATAAGATTAGGGGGTGAAGCGAGGATGCCCAATATTATTCAATACTAGATTCAAAATGGTAGCTATAGCAATAAGAGAAAAAAAGGAATTAAAGGAATTAGAATAAGCAATGAGAAAACAAAACTATCAGTTTTTGCAGATGGTATGATGAACTACCTGGAGAATAATAGAGAATCAAACAAAAAAAAAACTAGTTGAAACATTAACTTTAGCAAATTTATAGGATATAGGAGGCAGAGTAAAGATGGCAGAGCAGTAACAGCACTTCCACACGTCTCCTTCTCCCACCACTTCCAAATTCATGTAAAAGGGACTCTGAACAAAATCTGGAGCTCCAGAACCAACAAAATGACATAGAGAAGCTAACCTCTTGCTGAGAACAGCCCAGCAGCCTGGCAGGGAGTGGTCAGTGCAGCACTCTGGGAACCAAGCCTAGAACCACTTGATTCGTAAGTCCAGAATTTAGCCCCATGGTGGCCGGATCAGCAGCCACCTGGAGGGATCCCAGAACACCAGCAGATGTGGCCTTTCCAGAATGATCAACACATAGATGCCTAGGAAAAAGTGAGAGGCCAGTGTGGTATAGACTTTGGGACTGGTTGGGAGAGCATGTCAGCCTCTTCCCCTCAGGGCGAGAAGTCACTGAGTAGCCACACAGCACAGCCTGCCACATTTCAGCTTTAAATGCAATGTCAGCTCCTGGACTGTAGACTTTAGGGGACCAAGCAACCAATCTGGGGTAGTAATGGCTCTTGCTTTAAGCTTTCTGGATCTGGATTGTGATCTGGGCTGGAGGTCTTGGGGTGTGTGACCAGCTTGCCAGGTGTGTGGAGGCTTCAGAGACGGCACCCAATTAATACCTCCAGCTGCTGAGGAAATCCCAGCATTTGGGACAGAAGCTCCCCTGGCTGGTGGCAGAGTCCTACTGTGGCAACAAGCCCAAAAGTCAAGTAATTGAATGGCAACATGCCTAGGTAAAGGAAACAAAATAAACAGAAAAATTCAGCATAAAACTTCTATATTGGGGACAAAGAGGATTGAAGCATGGAGCAGGAGGGGGACTGGGAGGTCAGAACTCCTGCACCAAAAGCCCCAAATGAAAATACAAGATGGTTACTGGCCATAGAGGACCTTAAGAAGCAGATAAGAGAAGTGAAGGAAAAATTGGGAAGAGAAATGAGAAAGATGCAAGAAAAGTATGAAATTAGAGTCAACAGCCTGACTGAGGAAAATAACACCTTAAAAAAATAGACTAACTCAAATGGCAAAAGAGGCTCAAAAAGGCAATGAGGAGAAGAATGCCTTAAAAAGCCAAATTTACCAGATGGAAAAAGAATCTCAAAAGCTCACTGAGGGGAACCATTTCTTCAGAATTTGACTGGAGCAAATGGAAACTAGTGACTTTATGAGGAATCAAGATGCTGTTAAGCAGAACCACAAAAATGAAAGAATAGAAGGCAATGTGAAATATCTCATGGGAAAAACCACTGAACTGGAAAATAGATTCAGGAGAGATAATTTAAAAATGATTGGACTACCTGAAAGCCATGACCAAAGAAAGAACCTAGAAATCATGCTTCATGAAATTCTCAAGGAAAATTGCCCTGATGTTTTAGAACCAGAGGGCAAAATGGAGGTTGAAAGAATACACAGATCTCCTCCTGAAAATGATCCCAAAAAGAAAACTCCTAGGAATATTATAGCCAGGTTCCAGAATTCCCAGATCAAGAAGAAAATATTACAAGCAGCCAGGAAGAAACAATTTCAGTATTGTGGAAAAACAGTCAGGATAGCATAGGATCTGTCAGCTTCTACACTGAGGGATAAAAGGGCTTGGAGTATGATATTCCTGAGGGCAAAGGACCTGGGATTTAAACCAAGAATCACCTACCCAGCAAAACTGAGTATTTTGTTTCAGGGGTAAATATGGTCATTCAGTGGAATAGAGGACTTTAAAGCATTCTTGATGAAAAAAACAGAGTTGAATAGAAATTTTGACATTCAGATACAAAAAGCAAGAGATGCTTGAGAAGGTAAACAGGGAAAAGTAATCATAATGAACTTATCAAATTTGAACTATTTACATTCCTACATGTAAAAACCATAACTGTAACTGATGAAGCTTTTCTCAGTATGAAAATATTTGAAGAAGGGTATATGGGCATATGAACACCTATGTGAATGTGTGTATCTATGTTTACAGGTATACATGGATAGAGGGCACAGGTAGAATTTAATAGGATGATACTTAAAAGGTGAAATTAAGAGGTGAGAAAGGAATATAACAAAAGGAGATGGGGAGAGACAGAATGGGGTAAACTATCTCATATAGAAGAGGAAAGGGAAAATGGTTACAAGGGAGGTGAAGAACAGGAAGGCAAAAAGGCAAAACCTTATTCTCATTGAATTTGGCTTAGGGAGAGAATGACATACATACTAAATAGGATATCCCACCTTACAAGAGAGTAGAGGGCAAGGGGATAAGAGGGGGATGATAAGAGGGAGCACGGGAGGGAAGGGGGGGAGGGAATTTGGAAGCTACCACTTTGAAAAGAGACAGGATCAAAGTAGGGAATACACCAAGTGGGAGGTGGGATAGGAGGGAATTAATGAAAAGAAATGCTAGGGAAGGTGGACTAGCTATGCCAGATCTTAATCTGTATTATACAGCAGCAGTCATCAAAACTGCTTGGTACTGGCAGAGGTGTAGAGTAGTGGATCAATGGAATAGATTAGGTGCAGGAGACCCAGCAGTTAATGAATATAGCAATCTATTGTTCGATAAACCCAAAGACCCCAGTTTTTGGGATAAGAATGCACTATTTGACAAAAACTGCTGGGAAAACTGGAATACAGTATGGCAGAAACTGGGCATAGATCACTATCTAACACCATACACCAAAATCAAGTCTAAATGGGTGCATGATCTAGGTGTAAAGGATGATACTGTAAGCAATTTGGGAAAGCAAGGAATAGTTTACCTGACAGATCTGTGGAGAGGGGAAGATTTTAGGACCAAACAAGAATTAGAGAGCATTATAAAATGCAAAATGGATAATTTTGATTACATTAAATTGAAAAGCTTCTGCACAAACAAAGCCAATGTAACCAAGATCAAGAGGGAGGTGGGAAATTGGGAAAGAATTTTTACAACCTGTGTCTCTGATAAAGGACTCATTTCTAAAATTTATAGAGAATTGAGCCAAATCTATATGAATACAAGTCATTCCCCAATTGAGAAATGGTCAAAGGATATGAATAGGAAGTTTTCAGAGAAAGAAATTAAAGATATCTATAAGCATATGAAGAAATGCTCTAAATCACTATTAATTAGAGAAATGCAAATCAAAACAACTCTGAGATACCACATCTCTCCAGTCAGATTGGCTAAGATGACAAAACAAGAAAGTGACAAATGCTGGAGAGGATGTGGGCAAATTGGAACGCTAATACATTGCTGGTGGAGTTGTGAACTTATCCAACCATTCTGGAGAGCAATCTGGAATTATGCCCAAAGGATTATAAATACTTTCATACCCTTTGACCCAGCCATACCACTTTTAGGGTTATATCCCAAAGAGATCATAGTAGTGGGAGGAAGAACTATATGTACAAAAATATTTTTAGCAGCCCTTTTTGTGGTTGCAAAGAATTGGAAACTAAAGGGGTGCCCATCAATTGGGGAATGGCTAAACAAGTTGTGGTATATGAATGTAATGGAATATTATTGTGCTATAAGAAACGAGGAGGTGACAGATTTCATAATTACCTGGAGAGACTTATACAAACTGATGCTAAGCGAGAAGAGTAGAATCAGAAGAAATTTGTATACAATCACAGACATACCATATCTGTGACGACCAACTATGACAGACTGGACTCTTTTCAGCAATGCAGTGATATAAGTTAATCCCGAATGACTCAAGAAAGTGAGAAATGCGCCATCCAGAGATATAACTAGAAAGAACTGAGCCTGAATACTGATGGAAGCAAACTAAATGATCTTGTTCTTCTAAATAAAAAAAAAAAAGAATTTAGATGGAATACCATTTGGTGTGTGTGTGTGTGTGTGTGTGTGTGTTTGTGTTTGTGTGTGTGTGTGTGTGTGTGTGTTTACTCTTGTTAGCACTTTATTATCTATGGTGACTTTTAACAAAATTTGGTTTCCTTCCTTATCTTTTTTATTTAGATCTCTTTTGGTTTTTGCTTTGTCTGAAATCATGCTTGCTACCCCTGCTTTTATTTTTTACTTCATCTGAAGCATAATAGATTCTGTTCCAGCACCTTCTCCCTCTCTCTCTCTCTCTCTCTCTCTCTCTCTCTCTCTCTCTCTCTCATACATTTATTGTAAACAATACATTATAGGATTCTGGTTTTTAATCCACTCTGCTATTCATTTTTCTTTTACATTCCTTACATTTATTTCCATTAAATCAATTCCCTTACATTTATGGTAACAATTACTGTTTATTTCCCTCCCTCCTATTTTCCCTTGGTTTATCTTTCCCTCCCACCCTCCCTCCTTTCATCCTGTGCCTTCTCTCCAGTGTTTTTTCTGTCCACCACCTCCCCCAATCTACCCACCCGTCTATCAGTCCCCCCCCCCATTTCATCCATTTCTTTTGTTACTAATAAATTCATTTCTTCCATTTTGTGATGCACAAGAGGCTCATTGTCTACCCTAAGACTAAATCAACAGAAAGGCTTAAATTATTAATCTGTCCATATTTTATCCCTTACCAGTCAATTTTCTTTTCCATTCATATATCTGTTTGACTATATCTTTTAAGCCATTTTCTATATAAAAATTTTGTATATAACTATGCTTTAGCTATTTGCATCCATCATAGCTGTCTACATTGTCCTTTGGTGCTGTTATTTAAACTCTTTTGAGATGAATTTTTTTTTTCTATAACTTGCAGTCATACATAACCAGAAGGTATTAAAATAGGTTACCAAAGAGGAATGGGTTGAACAAAAATTATACACCATTCTCCAAATGCAATCCAGGCAATTCTCTTCTATTTATTTCTTAGACTAACTCATTATACATCAGTAATCAGTCCAAGATATGTGTTCCAACAGACCAGTTCAATGCGTTTTACACACAAATTGTATATCATTGTGTTAACATTCTGAGTCTTAATATGTCACAGTCCTAGACAGTGTTCAATTACTTAGTTTTCCTTGTTAGGTCTAACCTCTTTTGAGTTGTAATGAGTATTATTTATGAGAGTATGGAATATTGTAGTTGATTCAATCAATATGCTGTCACCAGTGAATAGGAGGATGTGAAGAACTTTATCATCTATAGGGAATGCCTTTCTATTTGAATTTTTTGGTGGGTAGCTTACATGGCAATGGGAAATATATTGGACAATATATATTCTTGTTTTGTGCCTTACTTGAAGTTAACAAGCAATTCACCATTAAAAAGATTTTTTTTCTATTGCTGTATCTATCAAACAATCATATATAATCTTATAATTTTTGCAATATGCCAGTTCAGAATTCAGTAAGTTTATATTTAAGAAGCATTATTTTATTACATCTAGGTAAGAGAAAGAAACAATAATCATTCTTACCTGTATTATATGTGATTGTTTCTCTTGGGATGCTAATAAACCAGGTATCATTCTTAATATCCTTAATAAAGAAGACAGAAAAAAATTTCATAATCATTAATTATGAAACTTAATTTGACATGCTTGATTCTATAATTACATAAAAGAAACTTTAAACAAATAAACACCTAAACATTCTATTCTTCAGTTAGCCAATAATTGAATGTTAATTCTACTAAACCAGTAAAAGAAAAAAAGCAAATTAAAAAAAAAGTATGAGCAAATGAATTAATTCAAAATGTATCTCCTTGACAGTAATTAACATATTGTATAGTAGACGATAATGGCACTAAAATGGATGTTTTGTTTATTCAGTGTTGGCAAACAGTCCAATGATGTAGATCTGAATCTAACTATGCCTTCTTCCCTTTGTAGTTCTTGTACATGTCCTCACATAAATTCCTCAAAAGAGGCCTATCCAAAATGACAAGGCAGAGAGGAGTTCTTCTTTGGTGTTGTGTAGATTCCAGTGCAAAATGCAGGCCACCTTTCAGATATCCGTTAAATAGCTACATATTTTTTCAGTTTAAGTAACAGAGACTGAAAAGATAGGTGATTTAAGCGAGAGTTGGACGTAGAGCCCAATTTTCCTAACCACAAGTTTAGCACTCTTTCCACACACCATGAAGGCATACTTAAAACCCAATTTTCACCGTTGTAAATGCACAATGACTCATACATGAATTATGTCATGGGCAGGGGATGGGGAGCTAGAAGGATGAAAATCTGTGTCCAGCTTGGTAAGAAATGATTGGCTCCACATTTCCTAGCAATGTCTTCCATGGAGAGTTAATAAATTAAATATTTAAATGAGCGAAGGAAGGAATGAAATCTATTTCTTAGGAAGAAGACAATGAATGCTTAGTACCTAGGAATAGGTTCAGGGATGGCAGAAGGATTCTTCTTATCAAATGAAGAAATTATCGTCAAGTTACTGAATCTCATAAATTCTTTTCCCCCCTCAGTAAGAGTTATCAAGACTCCCACCCAGACCACTACTCTTTTCACTCCTCTCTCTTTTTTTTTTTTACTATTAGGAGTTATCTTATTTGGCAGAGCTTAGGCTCAGCAAGCAAGCTCTGCCCTGATCTTAATATAACAGCCCTTTGTGTCCACGCTCTGGATAAACTTTGCTGCAGTTAACTTTAGAATTGGCTCAAAACCACCCTAGGTGGTCCCTGAGCTTAGGCAAGCATCTGCAGGAACCATACCCTGGTCATGAGACCCTACTATGAATAGTATCCTTGTTGCTAGGCAAATTTGTGACATTGCTGCCATTACATCGCACTGCTTCCATTATGTCTCATTGCTTGGCTCTTTATCTTGCCCCTTCTATATAAATATATATCTACCTATCTATCTATCTATCTATCTATCTATCTATCTATCTATCTATCCATCTATCTATCTGT
This sequence comes from Gymnobelideus leadbeateri, assembly GCA_011680675.1. NCBI lineage: Eukaryota > Metazoa > Chordata > Mammalia > Diprotodontia > Petauridae > Gymnobelideus > Gymnobelideus leadbeateri. Next base: position 293,465 of record WOXC01006920.1, on the reverse strand, counting down.
CTGGTTAAGGGTTATCTTCAGTGCCTTGGGTCTTTTCAGTCTTAGACCAGACCACTGCATATGTGTCTATTTTTCCCTCCTCCAACAGAGTGAAGAAAGTGTTTGCCTATAACCTCTGCTGGCTCTTTGGTGATATATTTTTCAAAGTTAACAGAACAAAGCATGAACCAATCATTAAGCCTAATTATGCCAACATGGCAGTTTTGTACCATGAAAAAACTGATTTGAAGCAAATGCTCCCTCAAACTAAATCTTGTATCATAGACTAATTCCTAGAAAATTGCCGAAACAGATTGCCTCCATTTTATTGCTTCTCATTCACTAATCAACATTTTGCAATGTGTTTTCTGACTTCATCACACCAGAAACTTCTCTCCCTAATGTTAACAATGATCACTTAATTACAAGATCTGTTCAATCCACATTAATTGAACTCTTTGTATTATTTAACCTCTCTGACGCCCTTTTCTTATCAGATGCTTTTATCCTGTCTAGGGTTTTGTGACACTGCTTTTTCTAGCTTTTCCTTGTGAGAGTCTTCCCATCTTGCATGGTTATTGTTTTTCCTATCCCCCAAAATCTGAGCTCCTTGAGAGCAGGCACTATTTTTAAATTTATATATATACATATATATATATATATATATATATATATATATATATATATATATATACACACTCAGGACTTAACACACACAGATAATAGTTAACTGACAGATAATAGTTGCTTTATAAATGCTTATTGACTAACTCCTTCTTATAGGACCATTCCTATTCAGCCAGTCAATAAACTTATTAAGCACCTATTTGTGCAAATCACTGTGCTAAGCACTCGGTATCATCCATATATGACCTCCCAAGTAGATGTGTACCTCAAGGTTCTGTACTAGGACACCTCAAATTTAACATTTCCATAAGAGTATTCATTATCTTGCCCCCAAAACTCACCCTTCTACCAAAATTTTCTCTTTCTGTCCCTATCCTCTGCACTCCATTGACATTAACCTCCTTCAGTGAGAAACTCCATATCTCAACTTTGGGAATTTCTACCAACTGTCATCTGTATTTGAAATGCTCTCTTCATTTCTGCCTCCTGACATCTTTTAAATACTAGCTAAATTCTTGCCTTCTAAAGAAAGCCTCTCCCAGTTTTCTTCAGTTCTAGTACCTTTCCTTTATTGATTATTTCCATTTTATCCTGTATGTAGACTATCTATACATAATTGCTTGTATCGTTTTCTCCTCATTTAGACAGTGAGTTTCTGAAAACAAGGACTATCTTTTACATGTCTTTGTATGCTCAGGACTTAGCACAGTTACTCATAAATAATAAGTGCTTAATAAATATTTATGGACTGATTGACTTTTAAGAACACCAACTTCCTTCCAGTCAGTCAGATTTCAAGTCATCATCATCATCAAGTCATCATCCTTCAAGTCATCCTCAACTCCAAACTCCCCCTCACCCTGTGAATCTATTTAGCTACCATTGATTCTGTTTCCATAACGTCTCTCACATCTGTTCCTTTTTCTCTTGGTCTCGTGGTCACAATAGTAATTCAAGCCTTTGTTACTTCTACCTGGACTATTGCAATAGTTTCCTACTTGGTTGCCTTTTCTTAATGTTCTACTCTCTCCCATCCATCCATTACTTGCTGCCAAAGTGATATTTCTAGGCACTGCCCTGAACATGTCATTACTCTTCTCAAGAAGTACAGGTGGCTTCCAATTGCCTTTAGGATAAAATAAAGTCATTGTTGCAAACATTAAAGCCTTTAACAGTCTGGTTCCAATCTACTTTGCCAGGCTTATCCATTCATTTCACAGTCCATCTACATTGATATTCTCATTCTTTGCACATGGCAAACCACCTCCCATCTCTGTGCCTTTCTACTTCCAGTCATGCATGCCTGAAAGGAAGATTTTCCTCACTTACAACTTTTATAATCCATATAATCCAATATCTTTTTCAAGAGATCTTTTTTATTACCAAATGTTAGTGTCTGTTCTTAAAATATAACCTTGTATTACTTTTTCAAATTTTCTTTTTGTACTTACATGAATGTAATTAATGTATTAATTTTTCAAATTTTCTTTTTGCACTTACATGGATGTAATAGAATGTATTCTTCTTGAGGATGAGGACCATTTCATTTTTGTCTTTATATTACCAATGCTTATATCTTGCCTGATGCATTACTATCATGTAATAAATAATTATTAACTAATTATCAATTGCTAGAGCCTTCACTTTTGTTTTCAGATCAGTTCTTCAGGTGGTTAGGGGAAAATGTCACATTGCCTTAGAATGGAAGTTCCAAAAGAATTGTTAAAAATCATCTGAGTTTTCTATATTGAGCTTTGATAACTATAGTTATCAAATAGTTGGATTGTATAACTACTTAATTACCAACAATTCAAATGACCACTGTTCTACAAAGTTTTGCATAAGTAAGCACAAATATACCACCATAGATTCTACTATAGGAGGTGGAATTTCCATTGACCCCAACTTGTGGAAGGTAGGCTTCCTTCCCTCTAGATTTTGTTATTTACTTCAGGTTGAGTTCATTTTTTTATTATTATCCTTACCTGAACAACACTACTTCTAATAATCCCTGTCTTTCCTCCTCCTTACTCCTCCATTACTTTTCATTTCTTTCCCTCCCTTTTTAGTAATAACATACTCTTCTAACAACATAAATATTACCAAACTTCCCCTTGAAAGAAAAAAAAGAAAATAATATTATGTTAATCGTAAAGAATATGTTCACTGTTAAAAATAGAATATGACAGAGTAAGATATTTTAAATTACCATAGATAAATTAAAGTGAAAGACACCAGTATAAGTACTATTCATGATTCTCAAAGTGGGAGCAAGTCCTTGTGATGTAAACAGTTCTATAAGGTTCTCTCTCGTCTTTGAAGATCTGCCTCTAGTTAAGAAATAACAGCTGACTACCTTTAAAAAAGAAAAATCAAAATATTAAATCTCTGTGGATAGAGAGGTTAGAGGAAAGAAGCATATCATATTTATCTGTTAATAAGGAATATGTAGGGAGAAGCAGGTAATCTGGAATACAATTATTTAAAAAATTTTAATGGAATTAATAGGATAACATTATATAATAATTTTACTTGTGGAGAGCGGCATACAAAGATAACAGAAATCTGAGCTTAGTATCAGAAGGATTAGGTATGTCAACTGATGCAAATAATTTTTAGACACTTGAAACTTCATTAGGCTTAATTATATTTCCTTCATACTTGATGACCTTTTTCTATATTGTTATCAATATTCATTAGCGTTTTAAAGGTTTTTCAATAACATGATAAAATTAAAATGTGCTGTTTTATCGATAAGGACCAAATGTGTCAAATGATGCAACTTAGTTCTTTCCACATTCTTAAATTCTGGTCTTTCTTTAAGTCAAAGTCAATGTCTAATGAAAGGAAATTGCTGCAGATAAATTGGATCACTCCTTTATGAAAAACCTCAAACTCTGTATTAATCAAGATGAACGATCAAATGTAGTCTACTACTTTTGGACAACTTATGGGCATAAGGAGACTGGATAAATATTCTGTGGCACAATAAAAGTAGGTAAACCTCATAATGTTGGCCCTAGTATGATTTCACAATAGTTTTCATAATACATCACAACCAAATCCTACCATGAAATTTCAAAACAATGCCGTAATATTGTTTGGTTAATTGTCCATTGTACATATTACTCTTAACTGTAACATTCTTTTTCCTACCAATCATGTTTTCATAGAACTTATTCATAACATAGGATCCCAGGAGGGAGTAAAGGAACCTCAGAGCTAATGTAGTTCAAATTACTCATTTATATATGAGGAAACTGGGTCATAGAGGCAAGTGGCCTGCACAAAGACTCATATAAAAAATAGTAAAACCATGACATGAACACAGGTCCCATCAATCCAAAAACAACATTATTCTACCAGGGAATGAAGAATGTACATATAGACTATTGTCTGATTTCCAAACCATTGAAATAAGTTTGTTTCACTTCAAATCCAGAGCCTTTACCACTTCACCATGTTGCCTCAACAATAGTTAAATATCTTGGGGGCAGAGCCAAGATGGCAGAGTAGAAACAAAAATTCCACGGCACTCCAGCCCACACCACTTCCAAACCATTTAAATGTGAACTCTGAACAACATCTGGAGGTTCAGCACATACAGAACAACACAGAGAAGCTAACCTCTTGCTGAGGACAGCCCAGCAGCCCAGCAGGGAATGGCCAGCGAAGTGCACTGGGAACCGACATAGCAGTGCTCTGGGAGACAAGCCCAGGCCCACCTGAGTCACAGTTTTAGCCCCAGGGTGGCCGGCCCAGCAGCCAGCTGGAGGGACCCCAAAATACCAGCAGCTGTGGTGATTCCAGAATTATCAACACAGACATGCCTAGGACAAAGTGAGAGGTTAGTGCCCTGTGGACCTTGGGACCAGTATTTGGGAATTCATCAGCTTCTTCCCCTGGGGGCGAGAAGTGGCTGAGGAGATAGGGCATAGATGCAATGTTGCAGCTTCAGTTGCAGCTTCAGATCCTGGCCTGTGAACTGTAGAGGGATCTAGCGATCAGTATAGGGGGGTAATCTCTCTTGCTTCAACCTCCCTGGATCTGGATTGCAGTCTGGGGTGGAGGTCTTGGGATGGGTATGTAGCTTGCCAGAGGCCACCCAACTAATAACTCCAGAAATTGAGAACATTTGGGACAGAAGCTCCCCTGACTGGTGGCAGAGTCCTACTGTGGCAACAGTCCCAAAAGTCAAGTAATTAAGTGGCAACATGCCTAGTCAAAGGAAACAAAATAAACAGAAAAATTCAACATTACACTCCTATACTGGGGGCAAAGAGGATTGAAGCATGGAACAGGAGGGGAAGTGGGAGGTCAGAACTCCTGCAACAAAAGCCCCAAATGAAAATACAAGATGGTTACTGGCCATAGAGGACCTTGAAAAGCAGATAAGAGAAGTGGAGGAAACATTGGGAAGAGAAATGAGGATGCAGGAAAACTATGAAATGAGAGTCAACAGCCTGACTGAGGAAAATAAAACCTTAAAAAATATACTAACTCAAAAGGCAAAGGAGGCTCAAAAGGGCAACGAGGAGAAAAATGCCTTAAAAAGCCAAATTTGCCAGATGGAAAAAGAATCTCAAAAGCTCACTGAGGAGATTCATTCCTTCAGAGTTAGACTGGAGCAAATGGAAGCTAGTGACTTTATGAGAAATCAAGATGCTGTTAAGCAGATCCACACAAATGAAAGAATAGAAGGCAATGTGAAATATCTCATGGGAAAAACCACTGACCTGGAAAATAGATCCAGGAGAGATAATTTAAAAATTATTGGACTACCTGAAAGCCATGATCAAAGAAAGAACCTAGAAATCATCCTTTAAGAAATTCTCAAGGAAAATTGCCCTGATGTTTTAGAACCAGAGGGCAAAATAGAGGTTGAAAGAATCCACCGATCACCTCCTGAAAAAGATCCCAAAAAGAAAACTCCCAGAAATATTATAGCCAGGTTCCAGAATTCCAAGATCAAGGAGAAAATACTACAAGCAGCCAGGAAGAAACAATTTCAATATTGTGGAAACACAATCAGAATAGCACAAGACCTGGCAGCTTCTACACTGAGGGATCAAAGGACATGGAATATGATATTCCAGAGGGCAAAAGAGCTGGGACTGAACCCAAGGGTCACCTACCCAGCAAAACTGAGTATTTTGTTTCAGGGGAAAATATGGTCATTCAGTGGAATAGAGGACTTTCAAGCATTCTTGAGGAAAAAACCAGAGTTGAATAGAAAATTTGACATTCAGATACAAGAAACAAGAGATGCTTAAGAAGGTAATCAGGGAAAAGAAATCAAAAGGAACTTATCAAAGTTGAACTATTTACATTCCTACATGGAAAATCAATAACTGTGACTGATGAAACCTTTCTCAGTATGAAAATAATTGAAGAATGGTATATGGGCATATGAATACATATGTGAATGTGTGTATATATGTTTACAGTTATACATGGATAGAGGGCATAGGTTGAATTTGTTGGGAAGGGATGATACTTAAGGGGTGAAATTATGAGGTGAGAGAGGAAAGTGGCAAGAGGAGATGGGGAGAGACAGGGTAGAGTAAACTATCTCATGTAGAAGAAGCAAGGGGAAGTGGTTGCAAGGGAGGGGAAGAATAGGAAGGCAAAAAGGCAAAACCACATTCTCATTGAATTTGGTTCAGGGAGAGAATGACATACATACTAAATGGGATATCTCAACCTGCAGCAGAATAGGGGGAAGGGGGATGAGAGGAGGGATGATGGATGGGAGGGCATCCTTGGGGGAAGGGGAGGTTGGAAGTACCCACTATAGAAGAGGGACAGGATCATGTAGGGAATGGACCAGGTGGGGTGTGGGATGAGTGGGAGGGAATTATAAGCAGCCTTGTACAATATATCTACTATGGTAATGTTTTGCATAGCTAGACATGTACAACATATACTGAATTACTTATCTTCCCAGAGGGAATGGGTGACAAGGGAGGAAGGAAATGGATCTGAAATTCGAGGTCTTAACATTAAATGTTTCATATATATATATATATATATATATATATATATATATATATATATATATATATATACTATTATTAATACTATTTTGCATGTAATTTGGAGATAAGATGTTCAGGCTTTGGGGCACAGAGATTCACCTTGCCCTAATGGTAAATTTGAAGGGGGTATGGGAGAAGATATGGGAGAGAGCAGATTGGATGAGGGGAAATCTTGTGGGACTGCTATTCTGGGGTAGTGGGTAGGGGGGAAATGGGGAAAAAACTGTAACTCAAAATCTGGCAGAAATGAATGATGTAAACCAGAAGTTAATAAAGCATTTGTTTAATTAATTTAAAAAATAGTTACATATCTTGCACACCTTCATCTTATCTTTCTGTGTGTATGTGTATTTCAAACCATGTATACCTTATGGCCAATATGTTGCTTTTTGTGATCATTAAAGCTATGATATAGGAAGGGGTGCATGAGCCATGGAAAATTTTTAATTCATTCATCCATTTATCCATTCATTCATTCATAATCTCTTTCCAAGACCCTGAAAATGGTTGAGTATAGTTGAACTGAATGCAATTCTATTGATTATAAATACTAGACATCCAAAGGGGGAAGAATAATTAATATATTCTCTGTGATGGTAACTTACCAAATCCCCTGAGGTAAGAAACAACTTGGTTATGTCACTCCCTTCCAAATGACCAGGTGAATGGCAAGAAAACATTAAAGCATGATCTCCTGAAAGGTACAGAAATAATAATCATATATAAATACATGTATTTCTATAAAATTTCCATCAACAACTTAAATATTTCTAAAACATTGATGTGGACTGATTGTGGTAGAATGGGGAATCAGTGTAGCTTCCTCTCCCCCATCAAAAAAAGTAGAATTTCAAAGGTATACTGAAAAGTTTTCTTCTTCCTTGTCATTGAAGGGAATTTGGCCTCAGGGCATAGCTACCAAGTCCACAGTAAGATCGTAAACATTTTATTAATAACTACATCTCCATCAGGCTTTCAAATACTTTCATGATAAAAACACTATTTGGAAAAGGTAGTATAAATGGTGTCATCCTCATTTTTGGAGATGAGAAAATTGAAGCTGAGCATGTTGATCTGACTAAAAGTTGCACAGTTTTTAAGTGGAAGAACAAGGAACTAGACCAATATCTCTTCCATATTATTACTGTGAAGACTAGAAACAATCCTACCAAAGTCTGGGAAAGATCTTCACCCTCCTGGCCCACTGACTCAATGGCCAACAGTCAGATAGATTTTTTCCATCTCAATCAATATTCTCAGAAAGGTTTATAGTGAAATAAGGAACTGAAAAATAAAATAAAAATATTTTGACCCAGAAATAGAACTACTGTGTTTGTATCCTAAACAGATCAAAGAACAGGGAAAAGAACACACAAGTGCAAAAATATTTATAGCAGCTTTTTTGTGGTGGCAAAAATTTAGAAATCAAGGGAAATATTTGTCAATTTGGGAATGGTAGAACAAGCTGTAGTTTATGATTATAATGGAATAATATTGTATTACAAGAAATGTCAAACAGTAAGGCTTCAGAAAAAAAAGACATATGAAATAATGCAAAGTGAAGTAAGAAGAACCAGGAGAACATTGTACACAGAAACAGAAAAATTGTAAGGATGAACAGCTGTGAAGATGGTCAATCTGATCAAGACAATGATCCTAGACAATTATGAAAAGTGCTAAACAGTAAGGCTTCAGAAAAAAAAGACATATGAAATAATGCAAAGTGAAGTAAGAAGAACCAGGAGAACATTGTACACAGAAACAGAAAAATTGTAAGGATGAACAGCTGTGAAGATGGTCAATCTGATCAAGACAATGATCCTAGACAATTATGAAAAGTGCTATACACCTCCAGAGAAGGAGCTGATGAACTCTGAGTGCAGATTCAACTTCCTTTATTTTCATGGTTTTATGTATATTTTCTTTTGCAGTGTTGTTCATATGGAAATATTTCACATGATTTCACATTTATAATTGCTATAAAATTCCTTGCCTTCACAAGTGGAGGGGGAGGGGCAAGAAGAAGGGAAAGAATTTAAAACACAAAATTTTTTAAAATGAATAGTAAAAGGTTTTTTTTAATGTAATTGAGAAATATTGAATGAAATACATAAAAAATATGTTGTGGAAAATAAATGAAGCATACCCTTTGAATCAGTGATATCACTACTAAGTCTCAATCTTAAAGAGATTAAAGAGGGGGGCAGAGCCAAGATGGCCGAGTAGAAACAGCACTTCCCCCACTTGCTTGTCTTCCCAGTAAGGGTGGGTGACAAGGGAGGAAGGGAATGGATCTGGAAATTGAAGTTTTAAAATCAAATGTTTTAAAAATATATAAATACTATTGTTAATATTATTTTACATATAATTTGGAAATAAGATATGCAGGCATTGGGGCACAGAGATTCACCTTGCCCTACTGGAAAGAAAAGTCGAAGGGGGTATGGGAGAAGATATGGCAGAGAGCAGATTGGATGAGGGGATATCCTGTGGGACTGCTATTCTGGGCTGGGGGGAAAATGGGGAAGAAATTGTAACTCAAAATCTGACGGAAATGAATGATGTAAACCAGACGTTAATAAAGCATTTGGGGAAAAAAAGAGATTAAAGAAAGTGGGAAAAGACCAATGTGTACACAAATATTTATAACTGTCTTTGTGATGGAAAATAATTGGAAACTGAAGTGGTGCCCATCAACTGGTCTATGTCAGAACAAGTTCTTTTTTATACGTGTGTGTGTGTTTGTATGTATGTATGAATGTGTATGTATATGTGTATTTATATATATACAAATTATATGATGAAATATTATTGTGTCATAAACTGGAAATACTTGTATGACATGATGTCGAGTGAGATGAACAGAACTAGGAGAATTTATGCAATACAATAAAATCAATCTTGTTAAGACAAACAACTTGGAAATATTGAGAACTCTGATCAACATGATTTCCAACCATAATTCCAGAGCACTCAAGATGAAACGTGTCCTTCTGATAGAGAAGTCATAGACTCTGGATATGAATTGAGACACTTTTTTCAGACATGGCTGATCAGGAAATTAGAATAAACCCACATCTCATTAGAGTAATCATTTTCTCATTACTTGTTAACTAATTAGAGTCATCAAGGACAACCCTTTTTCCAAAAATATTTAACAATTTCACAGTCTCCAATATTCCTCTTTGGTTTCCAAAAGAACTACTAACACCAATTTGTTATTTTCTAGCCATAATTAATAAATTGATTATTAATTGCCCATGAACTATGTCTCTCAGATTTCCCATTCATCTCAAGTAGGACAGCTGAGAAACAGCAAGTGGCCAGCCTTACACTAGTGCAGACTCACTGGAAAGTAGAATATACCAGAACAGAAATAAATAGGACAAATAAATAAGACAAAAATATTAGAGGTAAATCAAAGATATAAAAGAAAATGTTAGATATTTGATATTAAAAAGAACTGACCTGGAGAATAGCTCAAGGCAAGAGAAAATAAGATTCATTATACTCTGAAAACTATTTTTTTTAAAAATCCTAAAAATATATTGCAAGAAGTATAGGGCAAAATGGAGATAGAATCCAACAATCTCTTCCTGAAAGATATACCAAATGGAAAAGTCCCAAGAAAGGCATAGCAAAATCCAGAACTCCCACAGCAACTAAAAATTCTTCAAGCATCCAGAAAGTAGTTTAATGCCAAGGAACCAAAGGCAGGATAACATAAGACCCAGCAGCTTCTACCATTAATGAGAGGGGACTTAGGGAGCATAGCTACACATGTACAACATATATTTAATTGCTTGTCTTCCCAGTAAGGGTGGGCGACAAGGGAGGAAGGGAATGAATCTGGAATTCGAAAACCTAGCTGTGTGACCTTGGGCAAGTTGCTTAAGCCCAATTGCCCTCCAAAAAGCAAAAAAAAAAAAAAAAGATCCAAACAAATGAAAAAAAATAGAAGGCAATGTGAAATATCTCATTGGAAAAACCACTGACCTGGAAAATAGAACTAGTAGAGATAATTTAAAAACAATTGTACTACCTGAAAGCCATGACCAAAAAAAGAGTCTAGACATGATCTTTTTAAAAAAATTATTATTTACTTTTAGTTTTCAATATTCATTTCACAAGATTTTGTTAATATTTTTCTCCCCATCTTTCCCCTATCCCCACCCCAAAATAGCAAGCCTATTGAATACCCCTTCCCCCAATCTGTTCTCTCTTATATCCTCCCCATCATCTCCCTAACTTTCTAGTAGGGCAAGGTGGATTTCTATATCCCAGTGCCTGTATATCTTATTTCCCAGATGCATATGAAAAACATTTTTTAAACATTTGTTTTTTAAAACTTTGAGTTCCAGATGTTTTAGCTTTCTTTTCTAATCACCCACCCCCACTGGGAAGATAAGAAATTCAATACAGATTGTACATGTGTAGTTACCCAAATAATTTCCATGGTAGTTATATCGTGAAAGACTAATTATATTTCCCTCCATCCTATCCCACCCCCCACTTAATCTAGTTTCTCCTTTGAGTCTATCCCTTTTCAAAAATGTTTGCTTCTAACTACCCTCTTCCCCAGTCTGACCTCTCTTCTATCATCTTCTTATCGTCTCATCCCCTAGCCCCCTATTTTCCTATAGGGTAAGATACCCAATTGAATGTGTATGTTATTCCCTTCTTGAGAATAAGGTTGTCCCACTCCCTTTCATGTTCCTGCTCTTTTCCTCCATTGTAACAGTTTTCTCTTGCTCTCCCTTTCCCTTTCTCCCAATATATTCCTCTCAATTTTTATTTTTTAGATATCATCTCTTCATATTCAACTCAACCTGTGCCCTCTGTCTCTATACACATGAACATACATATGCCCACACTCTCTAATAAATTTATATACACATACACCTTCCCATACATACATACATACATACATACATATATATATATATATATATATATATATATATATATATACACATATTCCCCTCAACTATCCTCATGCTGAGAAAACTCTTATGAGTTACAATTATTGTTTTTCCGGGTAGGAGTGTAAATACTTCAACTTTAATAAGTTCCTTAAGATTTATTTTTCCTGTTTACTTTCTCATATTTCTCTTGTTTCTTGTTTGAAAGTCAAATTTTTTGTTTAGCTCTAGTTTTTTCATCAAGAATACTTGAAAATCCTCTATTTCATTGAATGACCATATTTTCCCCTGTAGCATTATACTCAGTTTTTCTGGGTAAGTGATTCTTGGTTTCAGTCCTAGCTCCTTTGACCTCTGGAAAATCATATTCCAAGTACTTTGATACTTTAATGTAGAAGCTGCTAGGTCTTGTGTTATTCTGATTGTGTTTCCACAGTACTCAAATTGTTTCTTCTTGACTGCTTGCAGTATTTTCTCCTTGACCTGGGAGCTCTGGAATTTGGCTATAATATTCCTAGGAGTTTTCTTTTGGGGATCTTTTTCAAGAGGCTATTGGTGAATTCTTTCCATTTATATTTTGCCTTCAGGTTCTAGAAAATCAGGGCAACTTTGTTTGATAAATCATTGGAAGATGGTTTCTAGCCTCTTTTTTTGTTCATGCCTTTCAGGTAGTCCAATAATTTTTAGTTATCTCTCCTGGATCTATTTTCCAGGTCAGTAGTTTTTCCAATGAGATATTTCATATCGCCTCTTATTTTTTTTTCATTTGTTTAGGTCTGTTTTAGAGTATCTTGATTTCTCTAAACTCATTAGCTTACAGGAACTCCAATCTAATTTTGAAGGAGTTATTCTCTTCAGTGAGTTTTTGAAACTCCTTTTCCTTGTGTCAAATTTTACTTTAAGGCATTCTTCTACTCATTGGCTTTTTGGGCCTCTTTTGCCATTTGAGTTAGTCTATTTTTAAGGCGTTATTTTCGGGTCTCCTTTAGCAGGCTCTTGACTAGCTTTTCATGATTTTCTTGCATCATTCTCATTTCTCTTCCCAATATTTCCTCCACTTCTCTTACTTGATTTTCAAAATCTTTCTTGAGCTCCTCCATGGCTTATAACCAGTTCATATTTTTCTTGGAGGCTTTTGATACAGCAGTTCTGACTTTGCTGTCTTGCTCCCACTCCATGCCTTTATCTTTTTTGTCCCCACAAATGGATTCAATTGTCCGTATGCGCTTCCTCTGCTTCCTCATGTTGGTACTCAATTACTTGACTTTTGAGCTCTTTGCCACAGTGGTACTCTGCTTCCAGAATGGAGAGAGCTTTGTCCAAATCACTGGGGTTTTCACAGCTTCTGGAGGTATTGGGAGGGTGCCCTCTCTATAGCCCCAACAGGTTCTGGCTCACTGGCCACACAGCCCAGAACCACCACCCAAGACCACAATTCAGATCTAAGCAGGTTAAAGCAAAAGCGGTTACCCTCTGAATGATAGCTTGGTCCCCCTACAATCTGCAGACCAGGAGCTCCTGAGGGCAGCCATGCAGCAGGTCCGCAGAGCCATCACTCCTCCATTGCTTCTTGCCCAGGTGGCAGGGGCTGTACTGTGCTCTTCTGTCCACCCCTGTTCCAACAGAGTTCCACACTGAGCTTTTATTTTGTATTTGGCATTTATGGGTTGAGAAGTCTGGAAACCACCACAGTGGCTGGCAATTCACTCTCCTGAAGTCTGCCCTGGATGCAACTGTTTGGGGTTACCCTGGGGCCAGAAATGTGTGGCTCATACAGGATTGCACTGGGTTTCTAGCTCAGTGTGGTAGACCTTTTCTGTCAGCCTGCCAGGCTGCCTTCAGGAGGAGGTTTGTTTCTCTCTGTCTCTTTGTTGGCTCTGTAGCTTTAAGCTTGTTTAGAGTATTTTTTACATGTATTGGAATTGATTGGAGTGAGAGCTCATGGCAAATTTGTGCTTCTACCCCACCCTATACACCATCTTTCAAGATATCATCAAGTAAAATAGCCCTGATATTCTAAAACCAGAGAGAAAAATAAAAATTGAAAGAATTCACCAATCACCTCTTGAAAAAGATCCCAAAAAGAAAACTCCTAGGAATATTATAGCCAAATTCCAGAGCTCCCAGGTCAAGGAGAAAATACTGCAAGCAGTCAAGAAGAAACAATTTGAGTATTGCAGAAACACAATCAGGATAACACAAAACCTAGCAGCTTCTACATTAAGGGATCAGAGGTCTTGGAAAATGATATTTTGGAGGTAAAAGGAGCTGGGATTAAAACCAAGAATCACATACTCAGGAAAACCGAGAATAACACTTCACAGGAAAATATGGTCATTTGAAGAAATACAGGCTTTTCAAGAATTCTTGATGTAAAAACTAGAGGTGAACAGAAAATTTGATTTTCAAATACAAGAAACAAGAGAAGCATGAGAAGGTAAACAGGAAAAAATAAATCATAAAGAACTCACTGAAGTTGAACTCTTTACATTCTTATATGGAAAAAACAATCATTGTAACTCATGAGTTTTCCCAGCATGAGGATTATTGAAGGGTGTGTGTGTGTGTGTGTGTGTGTGTGTGTGTGTGTGTGTATGGAGAGAGAGAGAGTGAGTGAGAGAGAGAGAGAGAGAGAGAGAGAGAGAGAGAGAGAGAGAGAGATGCACAGGATGACTTGAATATGAAGGGATGATATTTAAAAAATAAAATTAATAGGTGAGAGAGGAATTTGGGAGGAGGAGAAAGGGAGAGATAGATTAGGGTAAATTATCTCATATAAAAGAGGCAAGAGAAACCTGTTACAATGGAGGGGAAAAGCAGGAAGGTAAAAGGGAATGGAGCAAACTTACTTTCATTGAATTTGGCTTAAGTAGGGAATAACATATGCACTCAATTAGGAATCATACCCTACAGGAAAATAGGGAGGAAGGGGATGAGAGGGGTATGATAGAAGGGAAGGCAGATTGGAGGAAAGGAGAGTTAGAAGCAAACACTTTTGAAAAGGGACAGGGTCAAAGGAGAAAATAGAATAAGTGAGGGGGTGAGATTCATTGGAGGGAAATATAATTAATCTTTCACAGTATAACTACTCTGGAAGTTATTTCGGTAACTACACATGTACAACCTGTATTGAATTGCTTATCTTCCCAGTGGGGGTGGGTAAGGAGGGAAGAAAGGAAAAAATCTGGAACTCAACCTTTTAAAAACAATTGTTTTAAAAAATTGTTTTTTACATGCAACTGGGAAATAAGATATTCAGACACTGGGGTATAGAATTCTATCTTACCCTACTAGATAGTTAGGGGGCTGATGGGGGAGGATATAAGAGAAAACAGATTGGGGGAAGGGGTATTCAGTAGGCTCACTATTTGAGGGGGGAGGTAGTGGAAAGATGAGAAGAAAAATTTGTAACTCAAAATCTAGTGGAAATGAATGTTGAAAACTAATACAAACAAATGAATGAATAAATTTAAAAAATTTTTGAAGAACTACAAAATGAATAAAATACTCGGGGAGCAATTTTATCAAAACCCACAAAATACTTACATAGATTCTGCAACATTGTATAAAAGCAAAGGGTTAAAATAATTCAAGGGCAGGGTTGGGAACCTGTGGCCTCAAAGTCACATGTGACATTGTAGGTTCTTGGATGTGGCTTTTTTACTGAGTCCAAATTTTGCAGAATAAATCATTTTATTAAGGGAAATTGTTCTGTGAAGATTGCTCATGATTGGGCCATACCCATAAAATAAAAATTACAATATTATACAAGTTGATTTACAGCTTTAACGCTTTCCAAATAAAACTATCAATGGGATCTTATTATTCAATAGGATACTAATAAAAGAAATTCATTTGGAGAAACAAAAAAAAAATCTAAAATAACAAGGGGAATCATTAAAAGATATAGGAATACAGAGGAAATAATATCTCCAGGCTTCAAATTATAATTTAAATCATCAGTCAATCAATCAATAAACCTTTATTAAGCTCCTGCTATGTGCCAAGCACTGTGCTAATTGCTGGGTATGCAAAAAGCCACAAATGATAGTCCCTTTCCTGAAGGAACTTAGAAGCTAATGCGGGAGACAAGAAACAAACAAATAAATTCAAAGGAAGCTATATAAAAGATAAATATTAAATCATTAAAGGAAGGGAGGTACTAGAACTAAGAGAAATTTTTTTAAAAGTTTATTATGTAAGGTGGAATTTTAGCTGAGACTTAAAGGAAAGTAGGGAGATAGGTATTTAGAGTGGATGGAAGGTCTTGGAAAAATCAGGAGTTGGTGTCTCTGAATCAATGATAGGAGGGCAGTAGGTTTTGAAGGACTTTGAATACAAGTGAGTATTGTGGTTTTGTTTTATATTTTATATTTTGCATTTTGGTTTTTGGTTTTGCTCCTGGAAGCATTAAGGAGCCACTGGAATTTTACAGAATAGGAGAGCACATGTGGAAAAAAAATTTTTTTATATTTATTTTAAAAATTGAAAGTATATCAATGAAACAGAGAGACATGGAGAGAATCAGAAATCATAGAACTCAATAGCAGTGTTAAAGTAGAAAAGACAAGTTATATATTAAACAACCCCCATTTGATACAAACTGTTGAATAAATTGGAAAGGAGTTTGGCAAAGATTAGGTTTAGAACAACACTTCTTCCACAATAAATTAAAAATGGTTCCAGATCTTAATAGTAAAGATGGTCCCATAAAAAAATTGTACTGAAAACAGATCATATACCTTTCACAAATATAGGTAAGAGACATCTTCTTAACCAAGTAGGGAATAGAGATAAACTGGATAACTTTAATAATATGAAGCTGAAAAGTTTCTGTAGATACAAATTAGTACACCTTGGATAAGAAGTAAAATATATAAAATCTCTCAGCTAAGCGTTTGGATTAAAAATATACTTCTGTGTGTGTGTGTGTGTGTGTGTGTGTGTGTGTGTGTGGATGCATATATAAAAACATAGGGGTTATATGTTTTATATATATATATATATATATGTTATATGTGTTGCTTGTAATATATTTTATTTAATACATAAATATATGTTTTATAACATATATATGTGCACATATGTGTGTGTGTATATATATATATGAACACACATACATACGCACATATAACCAAAAACTATTTACAAATACATTGTCAAAGGCCATAAACAATTATCAAAAGACTTACAAACTACGGGGGGGGGGGGGGGCAGATTCAATATGGCAGAAATGGGACTTGCCCAGGGCTTCAGCTTCCACCTCCACCAATTCATGTAAAAGGTGACTCTGAAGAAAATTTGTGGCTACAGAACCCACAAAATGAGACAGAAAAGCTAACCTCTCCCTGATGACAGCCTTGCAGGAAGCAGCCAGCACAGCACTCTAGGAGCCAACCCCATCCCATGGGAGCTCGAGGTTTTAGCCTCAGGGCAGGCCTGACTAGCCTCTGGCTGAAGGGTCTTCAGATCACTAGCAGCTGTGGCAGTTTCAAGAATTATCAACACATAGATCCTAAGGACAAAGTGAGAGGACAGTGCAGTGTGGATTTTGGGATCCAGTAATTAAGGAACCCAGTCGGTCTTTGCCCCCAGGGCAAGAAGCAGCTGAGGCTCCGTGGGTGTGCAGTTGCAGCTACATAGCTACTTCAGCTCTTGGCCTCCAGATTGTAGGGGGACCAAGTGACCAGGCTGAGGGGGAATCACTCTTGCTTGAACCTGCTTGGATCTGAATTGCTGTATATGTTAGAGATCTTGGGGTGAGTGACCACCTCACCATTGCATGTGGAGGCTTCAGAGAGGGCACCCACTAAAACCTCTGGCAGCTGAGAAAACCCCAGTGATAGGGACAAAGCTTCCCTGTCTGGTACCAGAGCTGTACTGTGGCAAAAAGCCCCCAAATCAAGTAATTTAGTGGCAACATGAGCAAACAAGGGAAGCAAAGCAAGCAGAGTAACCCAGCTTTACACTCCTATTCTGGGGACAAAAAGGATCAGAGCATGGAAGAGGAAGAAGACAACAAAGTCAAGACTCCAACACCAGAAGCTTCCAAGAAAAATATGAGCAGGTTACAGGCCATAGGGGACCTTAAAAAGGATTTTGAAAAACAAATAAAATAAGTGGAGGAAAAATTGGGAAGAGAAATGAGAATGATGCAAAAAAATTATGAAATATGAGTCAACAACCTGAGTGAAGAAAATAATACCTTAACAAATAGCAAAAGAGGCTCAAAAAGCCAATGAGAAGAATGCCTTAAAAAGCAAAATTTGCTACTATTATTAATACTATTTTGCATGTAATTGGGAGATAAGATGTGCAGGCATTGGGGCACAGAGATTCACCATGCCCTAATGGAAAAGTCAAAAGGGGTGTGGGAGAATATGTGGGAGAGAGTAGATTGGATGTGGAGACATCCTGGGGGACTGCTATCCTGGGGCGGTGGGTAGGGGGAAAATGGGGGGAAAATTGTAACTCAAAATCTGGTTGAAATGAATGATGTAAACCAGAAGTTAATAAAGCATTTGTTAAAATAAAAAAAAAAACAGAGTTGAATAGAACATTTGACTTTCAGATACAAGAAGCAAAAGAAGCATAAGAAGGTAATAAAGAAAAGAAATCATAAGGAACTTGTCAAAGTTAAACTATTTACATTCTTACATGGAAAAATGATAATTGTAACTGATGAAACTTTTCTCAATATAAGAATAGTTGAAGGGAATAGAAATGTGTGTATATATGTATGTACACATATATGTCTATATATCAGGGTATATGGGCATATGAATACATATGTGAATGTGTGTCTATATGTGCAAAGGTATACATAGACAGAGGGCACAGGACCAATTTAATAGGAAGGGATGATACTTAAAAGGTAAAATTAAAAGGTGAGAGAGGAATATAATGAGAGGATATGCATAGAGATAAAATGGGGTAAACTATCTCATATTAAAGAGGCAAGGGAAGTGGTTACAATGGAGGGGGAAAACAGGAAGGCAAAAGGGAATGTGTCAACCTTATTCTCATTGAATTTTTTTGGGGGGAGGGAATGACATACACACTAAATGTGGTATCTCACCCTGCAGGAGAGTAGGGGGGAAGGGGATGAAAGGGGAGATGATGGAAAGGAGGGCAGGCTGGGGCTCGGAGGGAAATTGGGAAGTTTCAAAAGCACCAAATTTTGAAAAGGGACAGAATCAAAGTAGAGAATAGAATAAGTGGGAAGTGGGATAGGCAGGAGGTAAATATAGTCAGTCTTTTACAATATATCCACTATGGACATGTTTTGCATCGCTACATATGTACAACCTACATTGAATTGCTTATCTCCTCAGTAAGGGTGGGTGACAGTGGAGGAAGGGAATGAATCTGGAATTCAAAGTTTTAAAATCAAATGTTTAAGAAATATATATATATATATATATATATATATATATGTATATATGTGTGTGTATGTATATATATGTATATATATGTATATATATATATATATATATATATATATAGTTTACATGTAACTGGGAAATAAGATATATAGGCACTGGGGCATAGAGACTTCAAAGTACTTGAAAGTCAGAGGGGTGTATGGGAGAAGATATGGGAGTGAGCAGATTGGAGAAGGGGATATCCAGTGGGATCATTATTTCAGGGTGGTGGTGGGGGGAAGGGGAAAGTAGCAGAAAATTTGTGACTCAAAATCTTGCAGAAATGAATGATGTAAACTAGAAGTTGATAAAGCATTTGGTTTTAAAGAAGAATTGCAAACTATTTTAGATTATATTTTGTTTTTTCCCAATTACATGTAAAAATGTATTTTTTTTCCATTTGCTAAAACTTTGAGTTCCAAATTATCTCATTCCCTCTCTCCCTCCCTTACCCCATCCCTGAGATGATAAGCAATTTGATATAGGTTGTACATGTGCAATCATGTAAAATATATTTCCATGTAAGTCATGTAATGAAAGAAAATATAAACCAAAAAGAAAAAAAAAGAAAATATATAGTGCATTCAGTCTCCTCAGTTGTTTTTATTCTTTAGAGATGGATAGCATTTTTCATCATGAATTCTTTTTTTTTTTCTGATCCACAGCCCAAATAATTTTAATATTGATTCCATCAGCTACATTATTGCTTCATTTACTGAAGTCAACCCCAGTGCCTGGCTTGGCCCTCCTCTTTTCACACTTGCCGTGAAGAATACTGGTTCTTGCCCTCTTGGGGAAGGAGACAGTTCAGCCCCGTTTACTCTCCCACCTGACTGACTTTCCTGGTCCCCTCCTCCCTGTCAGTCTACCACATCCTGCCACCAAGGAGTCTCTAGAGGCCTACAGCCAATTAAGAGATGACAACCAGCTCTACAATTCATCAGGCCGACAATCGCTATTTCACATGTTTCTGTTAAAAGAGCTAACCCAAGAGTATGAACAGCCCCCCTTGCCCCACACCTCAGAAACCTCAGCAATGGTTCCCTGACTCTTAAATATGGTGTCTGTCTGGAGAGAAATGGGAGAAGGCAAACCTTCCGATTCATTTCTGGGAAAATCAGCCGCGGTCAGCATCCGCCCCCCCCCCACCTCCCCAGTGAGCTGGAGTGAGCCCTCCACACTGGCTAGGGAAAGGACCCTGTGAGTTTGAGAAGGTGAGTGGGCCTTGCTGAGGTGGTTCATCTTCCTAAATTTCAGGTACGGAATTCTGTTTCTTCCAGATTATGTCTCCTTCCCTCAGCAGAGAAACTTCTAGGTGCACACCCCACCAACCCAGAAGACTGAAGAATATGTCAACAGCATCCATTATGCCCAGTAACTGGAATGTCTACCCTGGCAAGAGCCTTGGGTCTGTCCCAGTCTTAAGGCCATGTCTGCTAGCAGCTGGCACTGACCCATGCCACCATCATAAAGGACTTTCTAAGTTCCCTATTGCAGGCCTGCCTTGGGGGAAGAGGGAGCGACTATGAGTGAAGTTCACAGGGGGAGGCCTGGTCTTGTCTCCAACACTGGAGATGCCTCGCCCTGCCACTGTGCCCCACGTCAGTGGAGGCGGTGGGGACTCTCAGGTCCTGCAAGAAGACTGGCACACAGGGTGGTAAAGTAATGGAGATGAGCCCTTCATAAATCTGGGAAGCTCCTGGAGAGCAGGGGCACACAGGGCAGTGCCACAGCTAGCCACACTTGCTCCCACATGTCCAACACAGCAGAGACCCAGTCAGGGCACCCGCCAGTGAGGGACCCAAGGAAGCGGCTGCAGGCCCTGTGAGAAGGCAGTGGGCTTCTGGGTGCCAGAGGCAGGGGTGCTTCTTCACAGCTTGCTGTTGAGAGCTGAGGTGGAGATGGTGAAGGGGCACACTGTGTGCCCCAGAGATCTATCTCCTGAGCAGTAGTGTTGGGCACATTTTCCTCCTAAGGAGGGAGCAGAAAATGGCTTCTTCTCCTCACAAAGGGAGCCACAGATCCACAGGAAGCTCAGCTTGGCCAGACTGGGGCTGTGTCACTGCCCCAGAAATGGGCAGTGTTGTGCCTTAGGATGCCCCACGGGTGGCTGGGGTGCCACAGTTCTCTTGCCACACAGGCAGTGGCCTGGGGGAGCTTAGGAAAGGGAGTCTCGGCTTAGCCCATACTGCACGCTCACATCATGGTCCAGCTCTTCCAGTTCCGAGGGCAGAGGGATCCCCAGCTCTCCCAGGTAGAGGGAAAGTGCTTCGAAGGAATCTTCCAGTTTGGAGAATGGGGGTCTGCTTTCGGGCTCCAGTTTGCAGCAGATGGCGGCAAGGGGAAAGAAAGCTGGGGGACAATCTGTGGGC
The DNA here is from genome assembly GCA_011680675.1 of Gymnobelideus leadbeateri. Taxonomy (NCBI): domain Eukaryota; kingdom Metazoa; phylum Chordata; class Mammalia; order Diprotodontia; family Petauridae; genus Gymnobelideus; species Gymnobelideus leadbeateri. The sequence goes on along the minus strand of WOXC01006920.1, from coordinate 272,103 downwards.
ACAAACTTCTCGCAGAAAAGCTTCACGTTGAGGCCAAAGTACAGTGTGCGAGGGAGACAGTCAGGATCAGCATACACCTTCCCAATGATCTCACAGAGAACTATTCCAAAGGAGAAGACATCCACAGTCTCATCACAGCTCTTTCCATTGAGCATCTCCGGGGCCATCCAGTAGGGTTTCCCCACCACAGTGTAGCGCTTCTTGCGGTCACTGTTACGCAGGGTCCGCTTCTTGGTGGAGGCCTTCTCTGAGGAGGGCTTCTTTCTCTCCTCCACGATAAGCCTCGAGAGGCCAAAATCGGCCACGACGACAGTCTTGTCCAGCTTGATGAGACAGTTGTGGGAGTTCAGATCTCGGTGAATGATGCACATGGAGTGCAGATAGGCCATCCCAGACGCGATTCCTTTGGCGAAGCTGACCTTCTGTTGCCAGGGAAACGGGTCCACACTGCGCAGGAAGCCCTTTAGGGTGCCTCCCTCGATGTATTCTGTCAGCAGGTTCAGCTTCCTGTCCTTGTAGAGAACCCCAATAAACTTGAGCACATTAGGATGGTCCAGGCTCCTTATGACTTTCACCTCTGTTAGGAAAGTCTTCTGTGTCTCCTTATCACACCGAATTAGCTCCTTCATGACCATGACCTTGCCGGTGGCCTTGTGTGTCACCTTGATGGCCTGTCCAAAGAAGCCCTTCCCCAGGACCTCTCCATGGCTCAGGTCACAGGGCCGGAAGATCTGCTGGGAGTAGCTGCTTGAGCAGCGCAAGGACTCAGAGCGGCTGATATTTCGGCTGAGCAGCAGAGGCTCCTTGGGGGAGCAGGGGCCCCGAGACTTGGAGATGCTGTTACTGCACCTGAGAGATCGCCTTCGCAGTGTCCCATCCAGGTTCTCCTTAACATCCAGAGTGCTCCTGGCATGAGGGACCCCAACGGGCTTCATGTGGGGGGAGAGCCAGGAGTCTAACCGGAGGTGATCCAGGCGCTGGGAGACAGGGTCATGATCAATCAAGAGCTGAAGAGTCTGGCTTGTCTTGCCAATCATGTCCTCCACCTCCTCCACCCTCAGGGTCTGGACAGGGGTCCCACTGATTTCCAGAATCCGATCCCCAGGGTGGATGGCATTGCGGATGTCGGGGCTGATGTGCATTCGGCTGACCTCATTCACTTGTACGGTGGTGGCATAGTCAGAGCAGCCACTTTCGATGGACACAGAGAAGCTTCTCTTGCCTTCGGTGGTGGACGGCATGGAGATGAGTGTGACGGAATAAGGCAGCTGGTCATGGGCAGACTCCGTGGACAGCTTCTCAAACATGGGCGTAAGTACCTCCTCATTGTAGCACTTGCCACAGTAGAGAGTGGAATGCTGAACCAGGGCATATGCATCTCCGTCTTCAATGATCACCTTGCAGCTCATTCAAGCAAAGCATTCTGGGTGATACTTGTATTCTCCAGCTACCATGACAGGCCCAGTCATGAGCAGCAAGCAGCCATGGCAGAATTCCCCAAACTTCCCCCAGTAATCCTTGTGGCAATAAAGTTTCCCGTCCTTTTCGTAGTACCAGTTGGTGAGAGGATCCTGACATTCTGAACACCGAAAGGGGTCCCTGGAAGTGAAGTACACGGGGACGGACCAGTAGGCGCCCATCTCCGCACTCGCTCAGCAGGCTGGGCAGCTACATGGCAGGGCCCGTCCCTCCTGCACCTCTGCCGCCGGGGCTGGAGGAGGGCCAGGGCTGCGGGCCGCGCGTCGCGGGGCTCATGACCCTAACCTGCAGCCGCGGCCAGCCAGAGGCTGCTGTCAGGGAGCTGGCTGGGCGGGCGCCGCCCCCTGAGTCTGGAGGGAGGGCCATCATGAATTCTTTGGAATTTCCTTGGATCATTGTATTTCTGAGAATAGCTAAGTCATTCACAATTGATCATCGTAAAATATTCCTATCACTGTGTGCAGTGTTCTTGTTCTACTCATTTCACTTTCCATCAGTTAATGCAAGTCTTTCCAGGGTTCTCTGAAAGCCTACTGCTCATCATTTCTTATAGCACAAAAGTATTCCATTACAATCATAAACAGATTGTTCAGACACTCCTCAATTGATGGGCATCCTCTCAGTTGTGGACTCCTTGTCAACACAAAAAGATAAGCAATTCAATATAGGTTATACATGTGTAGCTATGCAAAATATTGCCATAGTGGATATATTGTAAAAGACTGACTATATTTCCCTCGATCATATCCGACCCCCACTTGTTTATTCTCTACTTTGATCCTGTCCCTTATCAAAAATTGGCGCTTTTGAAACTGCTCAATTTCCCTTCCTCCCCGCCTCCAGCTTACACTCTCTTCCATTATTCCCCCCCCCCTTCTCCTTCTCCTCTACTCTCTTGTGGGGTGAGATACCCTAGTTAGTGTGTACGTCTTTCCCTCCCTAAGCCAAATTCAATGAGAATAAGGTTGGCTCATTCCTTTTTGCCTTCCTCTTTTTACCCTCCATTGTAACAATTTTCCTTTGCCTCTTCTATATGACATAATTTATCCCATTCCATCTCTCCCCATCTCTTATTATATTCCTCTCTCACCTCTTAATTTTACCTTTTAAGTATCATCCCTTTCCATTCAATTGGTCCTATGCCCTCTGTCTATGTATACTCTTCACCCTGATCTTAATGAGAACTCTTCTAGATTATCCCCATTATAGATAATATTAGCTGGTTTTAGATAGATTCTATTTATCTTTTTAAGGAAAGCTCCATTGATTCCCATGATTTCCAGTGTTTATTTTTTTTTCTTCCCAATGGGAATGAATGTTAAATTTTGTCCAAAGCCTTCTCTGCATCTATTGAGATTAACATTTGGTTTTTGTTACTTCTGTTCTTAATGTGGTGAATTATGCTGATAGTTTATCTAATAATAATTCAGGCCTATATTCTTAAATGTCTCACCTGGTCATAGCGTATGATCCTTGTGATAAATGGTTACAAATTCCTTGCTAGTATTTTATTTAAAATTTTTGCCTCACTATTCATTAGGGAAATTGGTCTATCATTCTCTTTTTCTGCTTTTGCTCTTCTCGATTTAGGTATCAACATCATATTTGTGGCGCAAAAATAAGTTGTGAGGACTTCTTTGGTTATTTTTCCAAATAATTTCTGTAGAATTGGAATTAATTATTCTTTAGAGGTTTAGTAGAATTCACTTGTGAATACATGTGGATTTGGGATTTTTTCTTAGGAAGTTAATTGATGACTTTTTAAATTTCTTTTTCTAAGATGGTGTTATTTAAGCATTCTATTTTCTCTTTTGTTTATCTGGACAATTTATATTTTAAATATTCATTTGTTTCATTTAGATAGATGTATTGGCATATAATTAGACAAAATGTTCTTATTAATTGCTTTCATTTCCTCTTCATTTGCAGTAAATTTATAGTTTTCATTTTTGATGTTTATAATTTTTTTCTTTTTTTAATCAAATTAGATAATGATTTATCTATTTTATTGTGTTTTTTCATAAAACTAGCTTCTAGTTTTATTTATAGTTCAATGGCTTTCTTACTGTCATTAATTTCTTTGATTTGCAGGTTTCAAATTTGGTATTTAATTGGGGATGTTTAATTTTCCTTTTTTATAGCTTGTTTTTTTTAAGTTGCATGCCCAATTCAATTATCTGCTCTTCCTTTATTTTTTTTTGATGTAAGCATTTAGAGAACCTTATTGTTTTAGGACAGAAATAAATCGACACATACACATACATATATATCTATTTATCTATCTATCTACCTTTCTCTCTCTCTCTATCTCTATATGTATGTGTCCATACACTTTTATGTATGTATACATGAACATGTAAAGGTATATTTGCATGTACATGTACTTGAATATATCCATACATATGTATGTATATACATACTGTAGATTTAGTTGAATCTCTATTATCAGAAACCCCTGGATCAGGATAACTATATAAAATGATAGCACCTATTAAGAGAGGTGAGGGGATTGGGAGAGACTATGGTAAAGGAATAATAAAGGAATGTATTATAAGTGAAAGAAGATGTTACATACACACACACACACACACACACACACACACACACACACACACACACACACATATATATATATATATATATATATATATATATATAAAAAAAGATCAGAACATGAAATAAGAAATTAGTGTAACTTGCCTTTATAATTATATGTTACTCCTGATAATAAACGAGGCATCATCCAAAGTAAGACTGCAGCATATAAAAAAATCTTTCCCATCTGTTTGAACAAATAAGAGTAAATTTTCACTAAATTGCCCTATATTATTCCTACATGATAAAACTTCAAATAATCAAGAGGTACATGTTTTCCTTTACATTTTGGGGAATATAGGTGTCCGAGACAGACATTTTAATTCTTTATCTAATGATTTAATACTTTCCCTCCTAATTACAATCTCTTACATGTAAACTAGAAATAAAACATTAGATCAAAATTTCCTTCAGCCTAAGTAGCTTTTAAAAGAGATAATAAATTCTCATTAAATGTGAATAAAATAGAACTTAACTTCTAGGAGCTGTGCGACTGACCAAAAGACAGATTACTATCTTAGCAGAAGTGATTGCTCAGTAAAATTGATTTTTTTCACTGAGTTAAGCTGTTTGATGAACCTCTGAATTATCTCTGAATATTCTCTATTCATAACCTCTGAATAATTCTCAGTTTAACTCTGTCAATTTGGAATTTGTGATTAATGAAAATATTCAAACTATAGATCGAGATTATTCTCTTACTTTAAATCCTTCTTACCATTGTAGGGGTGATGTCCAACCCTTCCTTCAGACCCTTTCAAATGTGTCCAATTTTCATATTCATAGGAAAAAAAGATCTTAAATCTACAGCCTAACTTTCCACAGTTGAGCAGTTGGAGTGTCCACACCAACATAAGCAGCAATCAACTTCTCTTTACTACAGAGAAGTATTCCAAGGTTCCATTTGGGGGCAGTTGGAATGAATTTCCAACTGTCTTCTGAAAAGTATTGCTCAAAAGTATCACTGTCTCCCACACAATGGGAAGTTTGAGTTCCTCCAAAACAACTATTCCAGGAATAATCTGCCTTGGGTAAAAACATGTAAACAAGTAAACAAAGATTGATTGCTCACCTGAGTCTGATGTCTGAGGGATCTTGATGAAACTCTCATTTAAATATATATGGTAGGAGTGGAGTCAAGATGGCAGAGTAGAAATAGGACTTCCATGCAACTGTGGCTCCCACCTTCCCCAATTTATGTAAAAGGGGAATCTGAACAAACTTTGGAGTTACAGAACCTACAAAATGACACAAAGAAGCTAATCTCCTACTAAGGACAGCCTGGCAGCCCAGCAGGAATTGGCCAGAGAAGCGTTCTGGAAGCTGACCCCAGGCCAGCATGACCAGAAGTTTTAGCCCCAGGGCGGGCCTGAGCAGGAGCCAGCTGGAGAGACTTTGGAACACCAGTAGCTGTGGCCATTTCAAGAATTATCAACACAAAGATGCGAAGGACAAAGTGAGAGGTCAATGCAATATGGACTTTGGGACCCACTAGTTGAGAGTGTGTCAGCCTGTTCCCCCCAGGGCGAGAAGTCGCTGAGGAACCACAGAATGGCCACACTACCATTTCAGGTCCTTGTCTGCAGACTGTAGGGGGACAAGGCAACCAGTCTGGGGGGTAACCACTCTTGCTTTAACCTTCTTGGATCTGGATTTCAGCCTAGGGTGGAGGTCTTGGGGTGTGTGACCAGCTTGCCAGAGTATGTGGAGGTTTCAGAGAGGGAACCCAACAAATACCTCTGGCAGCTGAGAAAACCCCAGTGTTTGGGACAGAAGCTCCCCTAGCTGGTGTCAGAGACCTACTGTAGCAAAAAACCCAAAAGTCAAGTAATTGAGTGGCAACATGCTCTGGCAAAGGAAGCAAAACAAATAGAAGAATCCAACATTAGACTCTTATTTGGGGGACAAAAAGAATCAAAGCATGGAACAGGGGGAAGACAGTGAAGTCAGAACTCCTGCACCAAAAGCTTCAAAAGAAAATGCAAGCTGGTTACAGGCCATAAAGGATCTTAAAAAGAAGATAAGAGAAGTGGAGGAAAAATTGGGAAGAGAAAATGAAAATGATGCAAGAAAATTATCAAGTGAGAATCAACAGCCTGACAGAGGAAAATAACACCTTAAAAATAGACTAACTCAAATGGTAAAAGAGGCTCAGACAATGAAGAGAAGAATGCCTTAATAAGCTGAATTTGCTGAGGATAATGATTCCTTCAGAATTAGATTGGAGCAAATGGAAGCTAGTGACTTTATGAGAAATCAAGATGCTGTTAAACTGATCCAAACAAATGAAAGAATAGAAGGCAATGTGAAATATCTTGTGGGCAAAACCACATACCTGGGATATAGATCCAGGAGAGAGAATTTAAAAATTATTGGACTACTTGAAAGCCATGACCAGAGAAAGAACCTAGAAATCATACTCCTAAAAAGATCCCAAAAAGAAAATTCCTAGGAATACTATAGCCAGGTTCCACAATTCCCAGATCAAGGAGAAAATATTACAAGCAGCCAGAAAGAAACAATTTCAATATTGTGGAAACACAATCAGGATAACACAGGATCTGGCAGATTCAACACTGAGGAATCAAAGGGCCTGGAATATGATATTCCAGAGGTCAAAGAAGCTGGGATTAAAACCAAGAATCACCTACCCAGCAAAATTAACTATCATGTTTCAGGGGAAAATATGGTCATTCAGTGGAATAGAGGACTTTCAAGCATTCTTGAAGAAAAAACCATAGTTGAATAGAAAATTTGACATTCAGATACAAGAAGCAAGAGAATCATGAGAAGGTAAACAGAGAAAATAAAACATAAGGAACTTATCAAAGTTGAACTATTTACATTTCTACATGGAAAAACAATAATTTTAACTGATGAAACTTTTCTCAGTAAGAAAATAGTTGAAGGGAATAGAAGACATATGAATACATATATGAATATATGTATATTTGTTGACAGGTATACATAGATAGAGGGCACAGGACCAATTGAATAGGAAGGGATGATACTTAAAAGGTGAAATTAAGAATTGAGAGAGCAATATTATGAGAGGAGATGGGGAGAGACAAAATGGGGTAAACTGTCTCATATAAAAGAGGCCAGGGAAAATGGTTACAATGGAGGAGAACAGGAAGGCAAAAGGGAATGGGTCAACCTTATTTGCATTGAATTTGACTCAGGGAGGGAATGACATTCACATGAAATAGGGTATCTCACCCTACAGGAGAGTAGAAGTGAAGGTGATGAGAGGGGAGATGATGGGAGGCAGGACAGGGTGTGGGGGGAGGGAAGTTGGAAGTATCCACTTTTGAAAAGGGACAGGACCAGGGCGGCTAGGTGGCAGAGTGAGTAGAGCGTCGGCCCTGGAGTCAGAAGGACATGAGTTCGGATCCGGCCTCAGACACTTAACGCACACACAAACAAAAAAACCTAGTAGTGTGACCTTGGGCAAGTTACTTAATCCCAATTGCCCTCCAAAAAAGCAAGAAAAAAAAAAGAAAAAAAGGGACAGGACCAAAGTAGAGAATAGAATGAGTGGGAGGTGGGATAGGGAGGGAGGGAAATATAATCAGTCTTTTATAATATATCTATGGCAATGTTTGGCATTAGCTACTCACATACAACCTATATTGAATTGCTTATCTTCCCAGTAAGGGTGGGTGACAAGGGAGGAAGGGAATGAATCTGGAATTCAAAGTTTTAAAACCAAATTATTAATGTTATTTTACATGTAATTGGGAAATAAGATATACAAGCACTGGGGCATAGAGATCCACCGTGCCCTAATGGAAAAGTCAAAGGGTGAATGGGGAAAAATATGGGAGAGAGCAAACTGGAGGAAGGTATATCCTGTGGGACCGCTATGTTGGGGATGTGGTTTGGGGAAAAACGGGGAGAAAATTTGTAACTCAAAATCTGGTGGAAATGAATGATGTAAATCAGACATTAATAAAGCATTTGAAAAAAGTAAATATATATGGTAATCCAATGAACTTTTTCTCAGCCTTGGCCACTTGACATCTCCCTGTAGTATTTGTCATTGTTGATTTTCCTTTGGGATACCCATTTCTTTTTGGATTTTTATAGTACTGCTTCTTTCTGGAACATGTTACCAACTAAATTAAGGATTATAAAAATGAACAATATTTTTCGAACTTAAAAGTGCTATATAAATGTGATCAGCTAGAGACATTTTTTCCAGCATCCACTAACTTTCAGGGGAAAAAAACAGTCATTATGCACCATAGGTAGAAAAATCTCATCTGAATCCATAGTATAAGAAAGCAAGAAGTCCAATGTGAATTTATATTGGAGAACATTATTCTATAATGCACTTACTCAGTACCCTTCCTCTGTCAGTCTCCTTGCCCAAGAAGGGTATACAAATATTCCCACATGCTTGTATTTTGGCACCCATTCAGGGATTTCCCTCTTACTGCATTCTCAACTGATATTCCTCATCCTTGTATTTAGTGTCTGATTGAACAAGAGTGAAGTTTATACTCTGGTCTGTGAGGAATAAATGAAGGTGTGAGGGGCAAGGGGCTTGGAGTAGCTCATAGTTTAGGGAAAGTTAATGTGGCAGAAACTTCCAGGAACACCCTCACACCATCCTCTTTAAACCATAATAGCCTCTCTAAATAAATATTATATGACAGAGGAAACTAAGCCCATACCTGATAAAACTCAGAACATTGGTGAACTCCCAAGAGAGCATGGAACTACTGTGGGAGAGCCAATGCAGATTTACCTCAGTGCCCTTGAGAGGTCCCTGGACCCATGGTGGCACTTCCTCAGGCTTAGGCGATGATGGCAAGGCCTCTCGCCCCCATTAACCCTCTAGGCACTCGAGGAACTGCTAGGCCCCCAGCTGACCCCGCCTTGTTCTAAGGAGCGATGCACATCCGGGTGCACAAGGAATATCCTTGCTCCAGGTAGAAATCTCAAGATAAGAGTCCCAGGGTTAAGGTGTGCTTGACCTTAAAAGGCAAAAGGTGTTGTAATTGGCCAAGAGCCAAAATGGAAAGTGCTTGCGTAGGATAGGCTATATATGTAGAAGAGCAGGAAATAAAGTTGGAGTTGCCCCCTGAGTTGCTGTGTAAGTGTGCTTTGTTCTGCTCCGCGCTCCCCGCCATGTGGCATCTGGAAGGCCCCTCGAAAGGATCCGACAACAAACTACAACAGCATATTCCAAAATAGTTCGATACAAATCAGATGTATGGCATTATTATTAGGTAATAAATGATATAATTAATGACTTACAGCATTAAATAATTAGCAGAATAGTAAAACGTTAATCCATAGTGATGTCTCTCTAAAGATGGAAGAAAGTACAAGTATACTAAAAAAAAAAAAGACAGTTTGGGAGAAAAAGTAAGAAAGCAATAAAGTTCAAAGAATAAATTATCTCTATGCAAGCAAAAGCCTTGATCTTGTAGGCAGTGTGTATAGAGATAACTTAAGGATAACAAGACTCCCAGAGAAATGTGAAAATTTTAAAGAATATAAAATATAAAGGAAAATTGAATAATATAAGTTTTTTCAATCACAAGAAACGTTAGCAGAGAATGGAATAATATTTTCTGAAAGTCAAAGGAGTTCAAGATGCAACACAAAATGAAATACCTGCAAATCTTGACCATCAATAAAAAAGATATTCAGAGAAGAAGAAGAGGAAGAAGAAGAAGAAGAGGAAGAAGAAGAAGAAGAAGGAGAAGGAGAAGGAGAAGGAGAAGGAGAAGGAGAAGGAGAAGGAGAAGGAGAAGGAGAAGGAGAAGGAGAAGAAGGAGAAGGAGGAGGAAGAGGAGGACGAGGTGGAGGGAGCATTTAAAGTAACCCAGTCGGGCCTGGGAGGCCTGGGGGGAGGTAAGAAGCTAGTATATTCTTTGACTTTAAAAAGAAACCAGAACCACAAGAAAAATAAATATAACTACACTAGAAAAAATAAGTAATAAAATAATTTACCCCATGCCCAGATACTATTAAAACAAAAAATGCAAAGATATCTATTGTTTGAAAATAACAATACTGCTTTATTTTGGTTTTCCTCCAACCTTTCTGACTTTTTTGTAGGATTCTCATCTGTGTCCCACTACTTCTATGTGAATGTATCTCAGTTATCTATCGGAATTCCTCTTTTTTTCTTCCACATTCTCATCATCATCATCATCAATCATTGTCATCTCCCCACAGTTTTTTACTTTCATGTCTTTGAATATGATTCTCAAATCATCTCTCTCTTGAGCTCCAAATCCATTATTCAAAGAATGCTTATTATTTCTACCTGTATGACCACATAACTCTCAACCTCACCATGTCCATTATCTCACAATCAAAATCCATCCTTCTTCCCAACTTCCTTATTTCTTTCAACGACATTACCACTTTTCCAGTTACTGAGATTCACAATCTCAGTATTCCTGAACTCTTTTTTTCCATCATGGAAGGGGTCACCTATAATTATCAAACTAGTTAGAACTGATTTACTCAAAAAGTTGGGGGCCGTATGGGCTTCATTTAAATCTCTTGTGAAAGAATTGCCTAGATGGGGGAAGGAGACACTGGCTCTGGCTTTGACCTAGATCTCCTTATTTCCCCTTTGCCTAGAGGAGAATCCTATAAACTCAGTTGGGTTTGGAGAATTTTGATTTTCCTTTGGTTGACTTCACCACATCCCAACTAAAGGGATGGCAGTGTCTGCATTGGAAGACAGGAACAAACTGGACATATATTCATGTCTCCACAAAAGAACCTAGAAAAGTACTTATGCCAAATGTAAAAAGAAAAGGCCTTCCATCAAACAGGTGTTGCGCATTATTTCTTTGCCTCATGTGTTTTCTAAGCTTGAACTCAGTTACCCTTGAATTTCGGGAAAGTTTGGGAACTAGTGGGAAAATGTATTGTAGACATTTGAGGTGATGTTTTGAATGAATTTCCTATTTCACAATGAATCAACAAGCATTTAATAAACACTATGTTCTATGCATGTCGCTAAGTGCTTAAAATATAGATTTTTTAAATGCCATTCCTACCCTTCCTGCCTTTCCCATCTTGTCTCCTAACTGAACTAATTCACTTCTGCATTGTCTTCCTCTTTTGGGCTCATTGCTCCTTTTTCTATAACTGATCTTGCCTTACTAAATTTCATCCTTGGATTACTCCCAGAATTTGCTATTTTCACTACTACTCACATGTTGCAGAAGGATGCTTGAAGAAATCTAAAAGCTATGCTAACTGTGTCTACTACACATTTATATGATATAGTCTCAACACTAAGACAACGAAATCCTTTTATATTTTTTCAAATCAATTGACTACCCCACTCACAACAGTAGCTTTTCTAAACTTGTCATCTTTCACAACTTCCCATATCCCCGCTCTCGCACACCATTTCAAATGAGAACCTTGCTACATATTTTATTGAAAATATTGAAGTTATTCCTAAGATTCCTCTTCTCACCTGCTTCCCAGATAACATTTCTCAGATGTCCTCTGTTACCTTTGAAATTTTTTCACATATTGAAGTGAACCCTATCATTGCTAAGGCAGAACTTTCCACCTGAACAGGTGACTCCATTATATTCCATCTCCTCCAACATATTCCTCTTCTATCATTCCCTTACTCTCTAATGTTCAATGTATCCCTGTCTCTTGATAGCTTCTTATAGCGCCAATGCAATAATTACAGTACCCATGATCACGATAAAAACAATGACTATAAGTCTCGCATGATGTTTGATCACAAAATATACCAAACTCTCCAGATAGAGGATAGAACTGAAGCATTTATTTAGACACCAGAAAACCAAGTCCCAAAACCAGAAAGCCTATTCCATCATAGTACCAAAGATATTCAGAAGCCATAATAACCCTGAGAGTCACAACATCCTTCAGCTTCCCCACAAACCAATACAAGTTCAATATTTACTTACAAACCTCTCTATCTCTTTGCTTAAGCTCCTCTTTCCCCCATTGTCTGGCTAGTTCTGACCGGTTTCCTGTGGGCTCTTCTTCCCTTCAGCAAACTCCTCCCACCACAGGCTCCATGTGATTACAATCAGCCTATTGGGGGCAGAGTTTACTTTCAAAATGGGGAGGTCTTCGAACTCCCCCCTAGGTCTATTAAAGGGCAGGGAAGATCTTCAAATTCCCATTCTCATTACATTCAGCCCCAAGATCTTTCATGTCCCTTACATTGTAAAAATATCTTAACAATAAATGAGAGTTTAGGGATAACTGGTAGAAAACTTGGGGTCAACAGAACTTTGCAACAATATAACAGGGATAATAGAAAAACTTTGCACATAAAACAATAACTTAGGGTAGGGGCTTGGGCACAAGCACCCCATCCTTCCCCCTCAAACAAATGAGGCTCAAAATCCTGGGGTAAGGGGCGAAGGTCTCTTCTCCAAAGCTACTTCAAGTTGAAATTGGACGTAGAGCTGTCCTGCTCCAAGAGGTCCCATTCAAGAGTTCAGTTCTTTAGCTGTCATCCAGAGTTTAGTCACTGCCAGGTCCAGAAGGTCCCATTCAAAAGGTCAGTTCTTTAGCTGTCATCCAGAGTTTAGTCACTGCCAGTTCAAGAAGGTCCCATTAAAAAGGTCAGTTCTTTAGCTGTCATCTGGAACTTGGTCAACACCAGGTCCAGAAGTGACACATTACAGTCATGGATGGAGATGACATCTGGCTTAAGTGATCAGGTATCTACAGGTGGAGAGTACCAAACCTGCAGAAAACAAATATCACAAACAAGTTCAACAGACAAAAAGCCAAAAGGAGACAAATATAGGGTCAGCCATGCTTCTGGAGTCCATGGACTCACTATCATAACCTCATTCACACTAGAATACATGAGTTAAGGGTACAATTTGATAATCATCTTCTCCTGAATAAACAACAGCTATTGCATCGTCTTTCCCACGTGCTGTAATCTCTGCAGCCTTTGGAACATAATCTGGTTTCTTCTTTACCCATATTTTAGCTCCAAATTTTATTCTATTAGTAAAATCAAATTCTTTAGTTTCTCTGATAGTTATTTCAGAAGGAGGGTCAGTTTTCCCAAGTGGTATTGTTTCACAAGGAATAATAATCACTTGAACTATTCTATCATTTTTACAAAACTTTATGGGTTCTTCACCCAAATTCTGCAATGTTACAAAAATTTCTCCTTGATGATTAGAATCTATTACTCCAGCCAATACATGTATACTTCAAGCTGCTAAAAGTTATTTGGATAATATCCATCCAAAATTATTTTTGGGTTTCTCTGTTGGTCTATCCTTCTATACCCAGAAAAAAATGTCTCCTCCATTTTCAAAAATTTCTCACTGAATACATTAATTACCATTAGCTAATATCCCACTTCTTCTCTCTTTTGTGGCTAAAGTCCTTAAGAAGGTCATCTATAATGAGAACGTGTCTTTAATTCCTTTCTGCTATATTCTTTGCAGTCTGGGTTTTTACCTCCCTATTCAACCAAATCTAACCTCTCTAAAGTTACTCTTAATTGTTAAACTTCATGGTCTCTTTTCAATCATGTTTCTTGGCTTTGATCATCCATTTCTCCTTAATATCTTCTCCCTAGATTTTTTTTACTCACTCCTAATTTTCTTATACGTCAGACCTTAGAATGAGTGTCAACTTTAGTATTTCCTGGTTGTTGCTGATCATTCTTTAAAAGTTAGATTTCCAGTGTAGCCAAGATGGCAGCATGGAAGCAGGAGAACTCTGTAAGAGCCCCCCATAATAACCTCAAATACCTATAAAATATGACTCTAAACAAATATTAGAGCTATGGAAACCACAAAGTGACAGAGAGAAAAAATCTCCCACTGAAGGCAACAAGGCAGGCAGACAGGAAGGGACCATAACAGCATGCTGGGAGATGAGTACAGCCTCATGTGAGCCCATGGTTTAAGCCCGAAGGTGCCCTGACCAGTAGAAGCTGGAATGGATTTCAGGAGAGTGGATCACAAGAAGCTGTGGCGGTTTCCAGAATTATCAACACATAAATTCCAAAGACAAAGTAAAAATTCAGTGTAGAATTCTGTTGGAACTGGAGGGGGGAGGGGTGAATGGTGCAATCTGACTGCTGCCCCCAAAGTGAGAAGTGGCAGAGGTGTGGTGGCCCAGTATTCACTGCCGTTTGGCTGCTTCAAAGCTTCTGGCATGCATACTGTAGGAGAACCAAGCAACCAGGCTGACAGGTATTCACTCTTGCTTTAACCTGCTTGTATCTGGATTGCAGTCTAGGGTGGAGGTCCTAGCATGTGTGTCCAGCTTTCCAAAGTACATGAAGGCTTCCAGGGGGGAGGGCACCCAACTAATATCTTCAGCAGGTGAGAAAAACCCAGCATTTGATGCAAAGCTCCCCTGTCTGGTAACAGAGTCCTACTGTGGCAAAAAACTCAAAGGTCAAGTAATTGAGTGGGAAAATGAGCAAATGAGGGAAATAAGCAAACAGAGGAATCCAACATTAGACTCCTATTGTGGGGACAAAGGGGATCAAAGTACTGAACAGGAATAAGAGAGTGAAGTCAGAACACCTGCACGAAAACCTTCCAAGGAAAAAAACAAGCTGGTCTCTGGGAGGCAGAGGCAAGATGGTGGAGTAGAAACAGCACGTCCAAGGCACTCTCCCACAGATCACCTCCAAACCATGTAAAGGGGGACTCTTAACAACTTCTGGAGCCCCAGCACCCACAGAAAGACACAGAGAAGCTGACCTCCCACTGAGGACAGCCCAGCAGCCCTGCAGGAAGGGCCAGCACAGCACTCTGGGAGCCAACAGCACAGCATGTGGAGAGCCGAGCCTAGGTCCGCATGAGCCACAGCTTTAGCCATGGGGTGGCCAGGCCAGCAGCCAGTTGTATGGACCCAAGAACACCAGCAGCTGTGGCGATTCCAGAATTATCAACACAGACATGGCTAGGACAAAGTGAGAGGTTAGTGCCCTATGGACTTTGTGACCAGCATTTGGGGAATGCATCAGCTTCCACCCCTAGGGGCTAGAAGCCACTGAGGAGACATGCCATTTTGCAGTTTTCAGTGGCAGCTCCAGCTCCTGGCTTGCGAACTGTAGGGAGATCCAGAGATCAGTTTGGGCGGGGGGGACGGGAATCGCTATTGCTTTGACCTCCCTGGAACTGGATTGGGGTCTGGGGTGGAGGGCGTGGGGTGGGTATCCATCTTGCCAGAAACAGAAGTTGTGAAGACCCCAGCTTTGGAATGGAAGCTCCCCTGTCTGGTGGCAGAGTCCTACTGTGGCAACAAGCCCAAAAGTCAAGTAATAAAATGGCAACATGCCAAGGCAAAGGAAACAAAATAAACAGAAAAATGCAACATTAGACTCCTATTTGGGGGGCAAAGAGGATGGAAGCATGGAACACGAAGAGGACTGTGAGATCAGAAATCCTGCTTCAAAAGCCCGAAAGGAAAATATGAGTGGGTTACAGGCCATAGAGGACTTTAAGAAGAACTTTAAAAATCAAATAAGAGAGGGGCTGGTTAGGTGGCACAGTGAGAAGAGCGCCGGCCCTGGAGTCAGAAGGACTTGAGTTCCGATCTCAGAAACTTAATGCACACACAAACAAAAACCTAGCCATGTGGCCTTAGGCAACTTACTTAACCCCAATTGTCCTCAAAAAAAAAATCAAATAAGGAAGTGGAGGAAAAATTGGGAAGAGAAATGAGAAGGATGCAAGAAAAGTATGAAATGAGGGTCAACAGCCTGACTGAGGAAAATAACACCTTAAAAATAGACTAACTCAAATGGCAAAGGAAGCTCAAAAGGGCAATGAGGAGAAGAATGCCTTAAAAAGTCGAATTTGCCAGATGGAAAAAGAATCTCAAAAGCTCACTGAGGAGATTCATTCCTTCAGAGTTAGACTGGAGCAAATGGAAGCTAATGACTTTATGAGAAATCAAGATGCTGTTAAGCAGATCCAAACAAATGAAAGAATAGAAAGCAATGTGAAATATCTCATGGGAAAAACCACTGACCTGGAAAATAGATCCAGGAGAGACATTTAAAAATTATTGGACTACCTGAAAGCCATGATCAAAGAAAGAACTTAGAAATCACCCTTCAAGAAATTCTCAAGGAAAACTGCCCTGATGTTTTAGATCCAGAGGGCAAAATAGAGGTTGAAAGAATCCACAGATCACCTCCTGAAAAAGATCCCAAAAAGAAAACTCCCAGGAATATTATAGCCAGGTTCCAGAATCCCCAGATCAAGGAGAAAATACTCCAAGCAGCCAGGAAGAAACAATTTCAATATTGTGGAAACACAATCAGAATAGCCCAGGACCTGGCAGCTTCTACACTGAGGGATCTAAGGGCATGGAATATGATATTCCAGAGGGCAAAATACCTGGGAATGAACCCAAGAATCACATACCCAGCAAAACTGAGTATTTTGTTTCAGGAGAAAATATGGTCATTCAGTGGAATAGAGGACTTCCAGGCATTCTTGAGGAAAAAACCAGAGTTGAACAGAAAATTTGACATCCAGACACAAGAAGCAAGAGAGTCCTGAGAAGGTAATCAGGGAAAATAAATCAAAAGGAACTTATCAAAGCTGATCTATTTACATTCCTACAGGGAAAACAATAACTGTGACTGATGAAACCTTTCTCAGTATGTAAAAAATGGAATAAGGGTATATACAGTCATATGAATATATATGTGAATGTGTGTATATATGCTTACAGTTATACATGGATAGAGGGTATAGGTTGAATTTGTTGGGAATGGATGATACTTAAGGGGTAAAATTATGAGGTGAGAGAGGAAAGTGACAGGAGATGGGGAGAGACAGGGTAGGGTAAACTATCTCATGTAGAAGAAGCAAGGGGAAGTGGCTGCAGGGGAGGGGAAGAATAGGAAGGTAAAAAGGCAAAACCACATTCTCATTGAATTTGGTTCAGGGAGAGAAAGACAAACATACTAAATGGGATATCTCAACCTGCAGCAGAATAGGGGGAAGGGGGGATGAGAGGGGGAATGATGGAGGGAGGAATTTGGGGGAGGGAGGTTGGAGGTACCCACTATAGAAGAGGGACAGGATCAATATAGGGAATGGACCAGGTAGGGGTGGGATGAGTGGGAGGGAATACAGCCTTTTACAATATATCTACTATGGTAGATATATTGCATAGCTAGAATGTACAACACATATTGAATTACTTATCTTCCCAGAGCGAATGGTTGACAAGGGACGAAGGGAATGGATCTGAAATTCTGGGTCTTAAATGTTTCAAAATATATATATATATATATATATATATATATATATATATATATATATATATATATATATATACTATTATTAATACTCTTTTGCATGTAATTGGGAGATTAGATGTGCTGGCATTGGGGCACAGAGATTCACCTTGCTCTAATGGAAAAGTCGAAGGGGGTATGGGAGAAGATATGGGAGAGAGCAGATTGGAGGAAGCGATATTTTGCAGGACTGCTATTCTGGGATGGTGGGTAGGGGGAAAATGGGGGAAAAATTGTAACTCAAAATCTGGCGGAAATGAATGATGTAAACCAGAAGTTAATAAAGCATTTGTTCAATAATAAAAAAAAAAGAAAAATACAAGCTGTTTACAGGCCATGGAGGAGCTTAAAAAGGATCCTGAAAAACAAATAAGAGAAAGGAAGGAAAAATTGGCAAGAGAAATGTGAATGATGCAAGAAAATTATGAAATAAGAGTTAACAACCTGACTGAAAAAAATAACACCTTAAAAACAAACTAACTCAAATGGCAAAAGAGGATCAAAAAGGTAATGAGGAGAAGAATGCCTTAAAAAGCCAAATTTGCCAGATGGAAAAAGAATCTCAAAAGCTCACTGAGGAGAATCATTCCTTGAGAATTGGATTGGAGCAAATGGAAACTACTGACTATATGAGAAATCAATATACTATTAAACAGATACAAACAAATGAAAAAATAGAAGGCAATGTGAAATATCTAGTTGGGAAAACCACTGATCTGGAAAATAGATCCAGGAGAGATCATTTAAAAATTATTGGATTAACTGAAAGCCATGATAAAAAAACCCTAGAAATCTTCCTTCAAGAAATTCTCTTTGACAATCTCTTGGAGGATGTTGTCTAGACTGCTTTTCTCATCATGGCTTTCTGGTAGACCAATAATTCTTAGGTTGTCTCTCCTGGATCTGTTCTCTAGGTCAGTTATTTTTCCAGTGAGATATTTTACATTTTCTTGCAATTTTTCGATCATCTTGTTTTTTTTGATTGACTCCTGCTGCATCATAGAGTTCTGAGTTTCAGTTTGGTTGTATCTAATTTTTAGTGAATTATGGTCTTCAATAAGTTTTTGAAGTTCCTTTTTTAGGGAGGTATTTTCTTTTTCCAAGTTGGTCATTGCCTCCCTGATTTGGTCTTTAAAATTTTTCTTAAGCTCCTCCAGGAATGCTATTTGGGCTTGAGACCAGATCATGTTTCCTTCTGTGGTCTCTGGTGTGGGCAGAGAGTCTATATTGTCCTGTGTGTTTTGTTGTTCTTGCCCTGCATAGTATGCTCGAATAGACTTTCTTGCCTTCCCCTTCTCCTTTTCAGCTTCCTTCCTTCCCATTGTGACTTCCTGTTTCTTAGTGTCTCAGGCTATGAGTTTGGGGCCTGATCCTTGACTTTGAATACCTCTGGGTGGCTAGTTTATGGCTAAGTCAGGGAAGTCAGTGAGGAATGTAGATGTGTAGGTGGGGTTGAGTCTGACCACTTCAGATTTCTGCCTCCATACCCCTGGGCTATAAGTAGGCTTTTGTTGGTGAGGTGAGGTGGGGCTAGTTGGGTCCCCTCCCTCTCTTCTCTTCAGATTCCTGGCTGTCTCAGTTACACCCTTTTTTGGAGATTCTCAAGCCTGAGGCTATTTCCATTAACTTGGGGTTTCAGTCTGGGTGGGAGACTTATCTTTGGGTTTTCTGCTTCATGAAGGAGGGATGGGAGGATCGGAGCAGCTAGAATTTACTTTGCCATTCCAGCCCCTGTATCATACAGGCAGGCAGTTTCTAAATTTCCAGGCTGGGGGCTGAATGCAGCCTGAGAAGCCACTCTCTCCACTGGGGGCCCGACTCTCCTACCTGGCTCCAATGATCCGTTCCCTCTGCCAGATGATTGCGATTCGTCCTTGGTAAGTCTGCAGGCTGGGGCTTTTTCTCTCTCTGGTGTATTCTGCTTGCCTGCTCTTAGGTCTGAGCTGTGCAGACCCCACGCGCTCTGCGCTCGACCTGTGCGGGCACTCTGGGCAACCTCCTGTGCTGGATTCTGCCACACTCTGTCTTCCACTGGGCTTCGTCACTCCGGAATCTGCTCAGATTTACCCTTTTGGACTTAGTGACAGAGGAGCTCAGCGAGGTTACTGCTTCCTTTCCGCCATCTTGGCTCCGCCCCCCCCTTCAAGAAATTCTCAAGGAAAATTATCATGATGTTTAGAACCAGGGGGCAAAACTAGAGGTTGAATGAATCCACCAATCACCTCCTGAAAAAAGATCCCCAAAAGAACACTCCTAAGAATATTATAGCCAGGTTCTGGAACTCCCAGATAAGGAGAAAATATTACAAGCAGGCAGGAAGAAATTCCAATATTGTGGAAACACAATCAGGATAGCACAGGATCTGGCAGCTTCTACACCAAGGTATCAAAGGCCCTGAAATATGGTATTGCATAGGTCAAAGGAGCTGGGATTTAAACCAAGAATCACCTACCCAGCAAAACTGAGTATCATGTTTCATGGAGAAATATGGTCATTCAGTGGAATAGAGGACGTTCAAGCATTCTTGATGAAAAAAACAGAATTGAATAGAAATTTTGACATTCAGATACAAGAAACAAGAGAAGCATGAGAAGGTAAACAAAGAAAAGATATAAGGAGCTTATCAAAGTTCAACTATTTACATTTCTACATGGAAAAATGATAATCATTAACTTATGAAACTTTTCTCACTATGAGAATAGTTGAAGGGAATAGAAATGTGTGTGTGTATACACACACATATATATGTCCATATTGGAGGGTATATGGGCCTATGAATACATATGTGCAATGTGTGTATATCTGTGTACAGGTATACATAGATAGAGGGTACAGGACCAATTGAATAGGAAGGGATGATACTTAAAAGGTGAAATTAAGAAGTGAGAGAGGAATATAATGAGAGGAGACGAGGAGAGACAGAATGGGGTAAACTATCTCATATAGAAGAGGCAATGAAAAATGGTTAAAATGGAGGGGAAGACCAAGAAGGCAAAAGGGAATGAGTCAAACTTATTCACATTGAATTTGGCTCAGGAAGGGACTGACATACCCACTAAATATGGTATCTCATCCTACATGAGTGTAGCGGGGAAGGTGATGAGAGGGGGATGATGGAAAGCAGGACAGGCTCAGGGGGAGGGAAGTTGGAAGCACCCACTTTTGAAAAGTGCCAGGATCAAATTGGGGAGTGGACCAGGTGGGAGGTGTGATAGGAGGGAGGGAGATATAGTCAGTCTTTTACATTATATCTACTATGGTAATGTTTGGCATAGCTACACATGTACAACATATACTGAATTGCTTATCTTTCCAGTAAGGGTGGGTGACAAGGAAGGAAGGGAATGAATCTGGAATTCGAAGTTTTAAAATCAAACGTTTTAAAAATATATAAATACTATTATTAATACTATTTTACATATGATTGGGAGATAAGGGTTGCAGGCATTGGGGCATGAGGATTCTCTTTGCCCTACTGGAAAAGTCGAAGGGGGTATGGAAGAAGAGATGGGGGAGAGCAGATTGGATGAGGGGATATCCTGTGGGACTGCTATTCTGGGGTGTTGGGTAGGGGAAAAATGGGGAAAAAATTGTAACTCAAAATTTGACGGTAATGAATGATATAAACCAGAAGTTAATAAAGCATTCTTTAAAAAAAAATAAAATAAATGACTAGCCGTATAACCTTGAGCAAGTTACTTAACCCCAAGTGCTTTAATAGATAGATAGATAGATAGATAGATAGATAGATAGATAGATAGATAGATAGATAGATATAAAAAAGAATAGAAAAAAGAACAGCAAGGGGGAAAAAAGAAATATCTCTGGTTTTCATAGTGTTATTCATCTGTCATAATATATAATTCTATCTACACTTCTGTATCAAGAGAGGAAGTTGATGTGGCTACATTGTTCTTTCTTAATACCAGATTTTTGAGTGACGACCATAAACGAAGATCAAATAATTCTATCATAAATACCGCAAGAATTACTCCTCCTATAACTACAGCTATAATAGAGGAAACAATGATTATTCCTGGAAATGCAAGTGGTGCATTATCAACATAAATGTGAAACAGAAAGAAAAACTGTATCTCAGAGCCCTAGGTTCACTTACTAAATCCAGTGGGATATTCTGGGACCCACTTAGTTGATTAATTCATAGAATTTTCTGTTTATACAGTATTCTCCTTTTGATAACAATCATTACAAAAATCTCATTAGAGGCTAAATTATCTTCATTTTGAAGATGAAAAGGAGACTCAGAGATGCATACATTTTATGTACATATATACATACATACAAAGAGAGAGAGAGAGAGAGAGAGAGAGAGAAATGGGATTTTAGCAACTATGACATCTAAACTCTCATTTTGCATGAGGAACTGAGGCCCAGAGATATTATATATAACTTCTTCAAAATCACCAAAAGGTGAGTCCTCTGTCCAGATGCCTCTGACTCTAAATCTAGTCTCTTTCTTCCTTTTTTTTTTAACAAATGCTTTATTAACTTCTGGTTTACATCATTTCAGCCAGATTTTGACTTACAAAATTTTCCCCATTTTTCCCTACCCACCACCCCAGAATAGCAGTCCCAAAAGATATCCCTTCATCCAATCTGCTCTCTCCCATATCTTCTCCCATACCCCCTTCAACTTTACCATTATGGTAAGGTGAATCTCTGTGCCCCAATGCCTGCACATCTTATCTCCCAATTACATGCAAAATAGTATTAATAATGGTATATATATATATATATATATATATATATATATATATATATATATATATATATATATATATATATATATTTATATATATTTGAAACATTTAATTTTAAAACTTCGAATTTCAGATCCATTCCCTTCCTCCCTTGTCACCCACTCCCTCTGGGAAGATAAGCAATTCAGTATGTGTTGTACATGGATAGCTATGCAAAACATTACTAAAGTATATTGTAAAAGACTGCTTATATTTCCCTCCCAACCATCCCACCCCCACCTGGTCCATTCCCTACTTTGATCCTGTCCCTCTTCAAAAGTGGGTACTTCCAGCCTCCCCTCCCCCAGAATGCCATCCCCTCCATCACCCCCCCTCTCATCCCCCTTCCCCCTACCCTCCTGCAGGGTGAGATATCCCATTTAGTATGTATGTCATTCTCTCCCTGAGCCAAATTCAATCAGAATATGGTTTTGCCTTTTTGTCTTCCTGTTCTTCCCCTCCCCTACAACCACTTCCCCTTGCCTCTTATATATGAGATAGTTTACCCTACCTTGTCCCTCCCCATGTCCTCTTGCCACATTCCTCTCTCACCTCTTAACTTCACCCCTTAAGTATCATCCCTTCCCACCAAATTCAAGCTATCCATGTATACTTGTAAACATATATACACACATACAGATATTTATTCATATGCCCAAACACCCTTCTTCAATTATGTTCATAATGTGAAAGGTTTCATCAGTCACAGTTATTGTTTTTCCATGTAGGAATGTAAATAGTTCAACTTTGATAAGTTCATAGTGATTTCTTTTCCCTGATTACCTTCTCAAGCGTCTCTTGCTTCTTGTGTCCGAATGTCAAATTTTCTCTTCAACTATGGTTTTTTTCCTCAAGAATGCTTGAAACTCCTCTATGCCACTGAATGACCCTATTTTCCCCTGAAGCAAAATACTCAGTTTTGCTGGGTATGTGATTCTTGGTTTTAATCCCAGGTATTTTGCCCTCTGGAATATCATATTCCATGCCCTTAGATCCCTCAGTGTAGAAGCTGCCAGGTCCTGGGCTATTCTGATTGTGTTTCCACAATATTGAAATTGTTTCTTCCTGGCTGCTTGGAGTATTTTCTCCTTGATCTGGGAATTCTGGAAACTGGCTATAATATTCCTAGGAGTTTTCTTTTTTGGGATATTTTTCAGGAGGTGATCTGTGGATTCTTTCAACCTCTATTTCCCCCACTGGGTCTAAAACATCAGGGCAATTTTCCTTGAGAATTTCTTGAAGGATGATTTCTAGGTTCTTTCTTTGATCATGGCTTTCAGGTAGTCCAATAATTTTTAAATTATCTCTCCTGGATCTATTTTCCCGGTCAGTGGTTTTTCCCATGAGATATTTCACATTGCCTTCCATTCTTTCATTAACAGCATCTTGATTTCTCATAAAGTCACTACCTTCCATTTGCTCCAATCTAACTCTGAAGGAATGAATCTCCTCAGTGAGCTTTTGAGATTCTTTTTCCATCTGGAACATTCAGCTTTTTAATGCATTCTTCTCCTCATTGCCCTTTTGAGCCTCCTTTGCCATTTGAGTTAGTCTGTTTTTTAAGGTGTTATTTTCCTCAGTCAGGCTGTTGACTCTCATTTCATACTTTTCCTCCATCCTTCTCATTTCCCTTCCCAGTTTTTCCTCCACATGTTTATTTGGTTTTTAAAACCCTTCTTAAGGTCCTCTATGGCCTGTAACCCTCTCATATTTTCAGTTGGGGCTTTTGTTGCAAGATTTCTGACCTCACAGTCCTCCTCCTGTTTTATGCTTCGAACCTCTTTGCCCCCCAAATAGGTGTCTAATATTGAATTTTTCTGTTTAATTTGTTTCCTTTGCCTTGGCATGTTGCCACTCAATTACTTGACTTTGGGGCTTGTTGCCACAGTAGGCCTCTGCCACCAGACAGGGGTGCTTCTGTTCCAAACGTTGGGGTCTTCTCAACTGCCAGAGGTATTATTTGGGTGGCCTCTGTGAAGCCTGCAAACACTCTGGCAAGCTGGATTCCCACCCCAAGACCTCCATATCAGACCATAATCCAGATCCAGGGAGCTTAAAGCAAGAGCAATTACCCACCAAGACTGATCACTCGATCCCCCTACAGTTTACAGGCCAGGAGCTGAAGCTGCAACTGAAGCTGCAAAATGGCTCCTGTGCTGAGTCTCCTCAGCCGCTTCTCGTCCCCAGGGGAAGAAACTGAGGCATTCCCCAAATGCTGGTCCCAAAGTCCATAAGGCACTAACCTCTCACTTTTTCCTAGGCATTGCTTTGTTGATAATTCTGGAATTGCCACAGCTGCTGGTGTTCTGGGGTCCCTCCTGCCAGCTGCTGGCCTGTCTACCCTGGGGCTAAAGCCGCAACTCACACGGGCCCGGGA
Source organism: Gymnobelideus leadbeateri (assembly GCA_011680675.1). Lineage (NCBI taxonomy): Eukaryota > Metazoa > Chordata > Mammalia > Diprotodontia > Petauridae > Gymnobelideus > Gymnobelideus leadbeateri. The sequence goes on along the minus strand of WOXC01006920.1, from coordinate 247,607 downwards.
CCAGCTCCCAGAGCTCTGTGCTGGCCGCTCCCTCTAGGGCTGCTGGGCTGTCCTCAATAGGAGATTAGCTTCTCTGTGTCATTCTGTTGGTGCTGGAGCTCCAGAAGTTGTTCAGAGTCCCCTTTTACATGATTTTGAATTGGTGTGGGAGAGAGCACCTTGGAAATACTGTTTCTACTCACCATATTGGCTCTGCCCAAATCAATCTAGTGCTTTTTCTACTGGCATGTGTTGCCTCTTAAATTATTATCCTCCATCACATTACTAATTAGGTGTTGGAGTCACATTACTAATTAGATGTTAGAGTCAGGATTTGAACCATCCTTAGCATTTTATCTACCTTATCACTACCTCTGTTTCCAATTCAGCAAACAACAAACCTGGAATTTATTCAAAATAAATATGCTCATCCACTCTTAGAAATAGCCAGTCATCTATTTTAAAAGAAACATTTGTGCAAGACAGATCCAAAACCCTATTTTAATGACAAGCCACAAACATCAAAAACTCAAAAGTATGTTGAGATAATGGAAAGCTTTAGAATTAATAGAGCCAAGTGCTGCCCTTTGATGGTTTGGGATGTAGCCCAGGCTGTTGTGAGAAGCACTGTAGCAAGTGTATGTTCATAGTTGGTTTGGATAGTACATGAGAAGAGTCTGAGAAGTTTTGGCTTCATGTAATTTAGAATCTGATGCCCCTTAAGCTATAGTACAGCATTGAATAAATTAAAATTCTCTGATATGAGAGTATTTGTGGCCCACATGATGGTGCCTACTAGAAAATATATACCAGTGTAGAGTATACATCTGGAGAGTCGCCTTTAATTTTCTATTTGAAATGTATCCATGGGCCCAGAATTATTCAGAGGGAGCTAGAAAATCTGAAACCACATATGAGAAATGAGATTTCTTCTGTGCTTGAATGGAACAATAACCTCCATAACAGAGAGAGGACACATGTCTTTGGATTGCCCTCTAGGTTCCCAGGAAATTCTCTGCTACATGTAGTGTGGTGGGAGGGGATTGAACAGGGAATTCCCAATCAATTCACCCCACCCCCCCCACCCAATTGATCAATCACAGAATGTAAAAGGATAAGTTGAGGTGTTAAGTTCTTAAATGAACTATAAGTAAGAGTTTATACTTTGTTTTCCCCTGCACCAAATGTGATGTTCTCTGATCATAAAAGAATTCTAAAGCACCTAAGCAAGTAAGACATATTCTCTTAGATGGATTTTTGTACATCTTTTTTTTTCATTTTTTGTACTTCCTTTGACAAGCTATTGTTTCTTTTTTTTTCATGATTCTCTCACATTACTCTCATTTTTTTCCCAATTTTTCTTCGACTTCTTTTATTTGATTTTTTAAATCCCTTTTGAGCTCTTGATGGAGTTCTTTTAGGGCTTAGCACCAATTAAAAATGTCCTTTGAGGGTTCATGTGTAGCTCTTTTGACATTTTTGTCCTCTTCTGAGTTTGTGTTTTTATCTTCCTTGTCACCATAGTAACATTCTATTTTTAGATTCTATTTTTGTTGGGTGTTTATATTCATTTTTCTGGCTTATTTGATTTTTTTTTACTTTTATGTCAAAGTTGGGCTCTACTCCTGTGGTGAAGAAGACACTGTCTCAAGCTTTAGGGTTTGTTTGTTTTTTGTGCTTCTATTTTTAGAACTAATGCTGAGGACCTGTCAGTTTTCAGTTCTTTTAAAGTGGCATGTTCTAAGAAGACATGTGGTACCTGCTCTCCTGACCAGTGCTCTGGTCAGTGAGCAACCACAAGCACTCTTTTCCACCTTGGAGCTGTGACCAAGGTGTCTGCTCCCCTATGGCCACACACCATAGTGTTAGTGCTCCTCCACACCCTGAAACTGTGACCTGGGTCTGTGAAATGGATCCCCATTTGAGCAATGCAACAGAATCGTGTACCCAGTGCCAGCAAAGTATCCTCTATAGTCTCCTTCTGATCATTTTTATGGCCACCTTACCTACTATAGGCTGAGATCTCCAGGCATCACTGCTGCTGATTCAGTTATCCCCATGGTGTGCACTGACCTGCTGAGGCAAAGTATGCTGCGAACTTGTGCCAGGGGTTGGACACTAAGCTTTGATTGTGGCTTGGATTTTTGAGGCATGGCCTGCTGTTGACTTGCCCAGGCTTCTCATTTGCTGGACTGAGCTTCACTCTCACTTAAGGGAGACTGACTTTTACTATCATTCTTATAAGTTGTCTTGGGCTGAGAAGCTGTTTCACCACATCATTTTCTGTCACTTCAGGATTCATTCTGAAGTATAATTTTAAAGATGTTCAAAGGGAAATGGGGAAATCTCAAGAGAGTTCCTGCCTTACTCTGCCACGTTAGTTCTGCCTGCTATGACATACTTTGTAAGGGATAATCTAGATAAGAGGTAGTTCTGGTTAGTGTGACCTATGAAAGAAGTGAAGATTCAAATATGGAAGAAGAACTTGAATTCTGCCTCCTCTTTTCCTTTCATATTGGTCATAATCATCTAACTTGCTCAGTAGGAACACATAGCAGGAGGTAAGCTCCAGAATCAAAGGAAGAGAATTCTGAGAAGCATAACATTATCTATGTGGGTTGAGGAGAGAGCCAACCTTGGTCATTGAGACCTAAACTGTAAAGAGAAACAGGTCCAGGTAAAGAAGAGACACTACAACCAGGGAGCAACAGCACGAAGACATCATCATGAACAAGAAAGGTCATAAGACTCTAGAGTACCATAAGTATGAGTTACCTGAGTCATGAGTGTTTATCAAAGGTGTGTTCTCTACTCCATAGGTATGCCAACCCTTCTCACTAACACCATGTATTTTGAGGAGAGTGTTCCCCTAGCTGGATGAGAATATTTTGTTCTAACTGTGCTATTTGATAAAATGTCTTTGAGATGAGCTAATTGTGTCTGTTGAATTACTATTAAAGTTAAGCATACCAGTAGGAACACACCTTTAGAAGTTCAATCCCACCAAGTAAAGGGTTTAGTCCAGAGAAGGTAATATAAAAATGACAAAAGGGAGATTAAATGTGCTTTTGTGGCTTCTTCCTTACAATTTTTAATTCTGGAATCACGAGTAAAACACCATTGAGAATAATGGTGGCTAGAGAGTACTGAACACCAACCGGGGAATGCTTCAGAAGACCATCTTAGCAGAAGTTGAAGAGTTTTGCCCACTTTCACTTTTAATCAATGTACATCATCGGTGTAGGTGATGAACCATTCCTCATAAGACTCCAAATAGTCCACAGATTCAATTAGGTCTCAAAATATTATATTTTTTTACTTATACCATCTTTTCTGATCCCTTATTCAAATTATTCACTGAGTTATGTCCATCTGTTTTCTCTTGAATCTCTAAGTTTACTTATAACTGTGTAATTTTCCTGGCCAATAATTTATATTTGCTCCCATTATTTTAATGGGAAGGGAGCCTTTAGCCTCATTTAGAGCCAGAACCTGCATATATCTGAAATTCAGTAACTATTTCACAAAAGGTGACTCTAGGAATAACTTTCACTCTGAAATAGTATAACTCAGAACCCTGTGGGAAAAGATATAGAATAATCAGCAATGAGTAGCAGTATAAATCTTTGTAATCATTTGTATGGAGTCAATTATTAGGAGTATGTGTGGTATAACATGTTTATTCCCAATATTCTAAGGCCAAAAGGAGAAACTAACTCTGGGTTATATTATTGCAGAGTTTATATTCAGGAAGAGTTGGAAAGAGATGGTTCCTTTTTTAAGCAGTTAATAGCTAGGAAACACTATGTGTTTTGGCCCTGGAGACTAGCTAGTGTACGTACCATGCCTCACTCCAATTAACGTAATTACCAAGAAGTTCTGTGACTTCATAACTTTATCAGGGTCAGAATATTCTTCGAGTTAAAGAATGATTCAAAGGTGCAAACAATATGTAATTTCTAGACAACTCAGTGAATCAAACAAAATGTATGAAGTATGAATTATTTACATAAAGCAGATAACGCCCTGTAGGGAAAAAGAGAGGTAGAATGGGGTAAATTATTTCACAAAAAAAAGTAAAGAAAAAGCTTTTACAGCAGAGGGGAAGGGGGGGAAATGGGGAGTGAATGAATCTTGCTCTCAAAGAGGGAATAACTCAAAGGGGGAATAACATATACAATCAATTGGGTATAGAAATCTTTCTTGCATTTCAGGAAAGGTAGGAGGGGAAGAGGTTAAGGGGGGAAGGTCATAAAAGGGAGGGCAAATTGGGGGAGAGGGTAGTCAGAAGCAAAACATTTTTGAGGAGGGACAGGGTAAAAGAAGAGAGAAAATAGAATAAACAGGGAGAAAGGATGGAGGGAAATACATTTAGCAATAGTAGCTGTGAAAAAAAAATTTAAAGCAAATTTCTCTCAAAAAGGCCTCATTTCCCAAGCACATAGACAACAGAGTCAAATTTATGAAAAGAAGAGACATTTTCTAATTGATAAGTGACAAAAAGATAATATAAGTTTTCAGATGAAGTAATCAAAGCTATCTATTGCCATATTAAAAAAATATTCTAACTTGCACTTACTCTGTGTACTTCAGCATACCTCAATAAGACTCCTGCCTTGGCCTCAAACTAGACACTCAGAGGCTACAGCATTCAAAGTCAACAACCAGGCCCTTAGCTCCCAGCCTGAAAAATTAAGAAAAAGCAAATTACAATGGGAAGGAAGGAAGCTGAGAAGGAGAAGGGGAAGGCAAAAAAATCGATCAGAGCTTATTATGTAGATCAAGATAAACCAAATACAGAGGACAACTTGGACTCTATACTCACACCTGAGACCATGGAAGGAAATATGAACTACACTCAAGCCCAAAAAGCATTCTTGGAGGACCTTAAGAAAGATTTTAAAGACAAAATCAGGGAGGGTGTGATCAAATTGGAAAAAAGTTTCACTGAAGAAAACAAATCCTTAAAAAGTAAAATGAGTGAAGTAATTGGAGAAAATACCTCCCTAAAAAAGAACCTTCAAAAACTAACCAAAGACTATAATTTGTTAAAAATTAGAATCAGTCAAATTGAAACTCAAAACTCTATGATGCACCAAGAGTCAAACAAACAAAACATGATGATTGAAAAATTGGAAGAAAGTGTACAATATCTCATTGGGAAAACAACTGACCTAGAGAACAGATCCAGGAGAGATAACTTAAGAATTATTGGTCTACCAGAAAGCCATGATGAAAAAAGCAGGCTGGACAACATCCTCCAAGAGACTGTCAAAGAAAACTGTCCTGAAGTCCTAGAATCAGAAGATAAAATAGTTATCAAATGAATTCACTGTACTCCTCCTGAAAGAGATTCCAAATTGAAAACCCAAATAAATATAATAGCCAAATTCCAGAATTACAAGATTAAGGGAAAAAATACTGCAAGCAACTAAAAAGAAACACTTCAAATATCGTGGAACTACAGTCAGAATCACACAGGACCTAGCAGCCTCTACATCAAAAGATCAGAGGGATTGGAATTTGATATTTCATAGGGCAAAAGAGGTAGGACTGCAACGAAGGATTAACTACCCAGCAAAACTGAGCATAATATTTCAGGCAAGGAGATGGTCATTTAATGAAATAAGGGACTTCCAGGCTTTCCTGATGAAAAAGCCAGAGCTCAATGGAAAATTTGATCTCCAATTACAAGACCCAAGAAAGACATAAAAAGGTAAACAAGGAAAACACACACTCACACACATATATATGTCCACTCGCACACTCATGCACACATGCACATAACTTGGGATGCAAGAAGAGCAAAATGTTCACATCCCTATATGAGAAGCTGATAACTGTTGATGTTGAAAGTTATATGATTATAATGACCTTTAAAAGGGTTATGCATAGATAGAGGGTGTGGGTATGAATGAACTACTCTGAAGATAAAAAAAATCCTTATTAATAGGATGAAAGGGACTGCAATGGGATAAAAGGAAAGGATGAGGCAGAAAAAGGTAAAGTATGGCATTTGAAGAGGCATAAAAACACACTATAGTAGAGGGGGAGGAAAGCGGGAGAGGAACATCATTTGACCATTATTCTCACTAGTTCTGGTTCAAAGAGGCATCAACATAAACAGTTAAGTTTAAGATTCTAATGTGAATACACACGAAAATTCATTAAATGGAAGGAAAGGTGGGAGGGAGAGGATTACTATCTGAAATTTACTTTTATTGGTTTGGGGTCAAAGGGGGAATAACTCTGATAAGTTTATACTCTGATAAGTATAAAAATCTACTGTGTCCTATAGGCAGTAGGAGGATAAGGGGGAAAGAAAAGGGGGGAAAGTAGTAAGGGGAGAGGGTAGGCAAAGAAGGGGGTCACTGGGTGAGAACACTGAGGGAGGTGGTAGTCAAAAGGAAACCCTTAAAGAGGAGAAGGGAGAAGGAAGAAACAAAAATATAAGCAGGGAAGGAAATGGGATAGAGGGGAAGAGACAGATAGTCATCATTACTGTGAATGTGAATTGGATGTATTCTCCCATAAAACAGAGGCAGATAGCAGAATGGATTAAAAACCATAATCCTACAATATGCTATCTACAAGAAACATTTGAAAAAAAGGGACACCCACAGGGTAAAGGTAAAAGGCTGGAGTAGAATATATTATGCCTCAGCTAAAGTAAAAAAAGCAGGGGTAGCAATCCTTATTTCAGATACAGCAAAAGCAAAAATAGATCTAATTAAAAGAGATAAGGAAGGCAACTATAACCTGCCAAAAGGCACCATCAAGAATGAGTCAATATCATTACTTAACACATATGCACCAAGTGGTATAGAGTCCAAATTCCTAGAGGAGAAATTAAATGAATTATAGGAAGAAATAGATAGCAAAACTATGCTAGTGGGGGACCTTAATATCCCCCTCTCTAAACTTGATAAATCTAATCTCAAAATAAACAAGAAAGAAGTTAAGGAGGCAAATAGAATTTTAGAGAGACTAGATATGATAGATCTCTGGAGAAAACTGAATGGGAATAAAAAGGAATATACTTTGTTCTCAGCTGTTCATGGTATGTACTCAAAAATAGACTATGTACTAGGGCATAAAAACTTCACAATTCAGTGCAGAAAGGCAGAAATATTAACTGCATCATTCTCAGATCATGATGCAATAAAAAATTATATGCAATAAAGGGCCATGGAAAGGTAGAATAAAAACTAATTGTAAATTAAACAATTATTCTTAAAGAATGAGTGGGTCAAACAAGAAATTATATAAACAATCAGCAATTTCATTCAAGAGAATGATAATAATGAGACAACATACCAAAATTTATGGGATGCATTAAAGGCAGTTCATAGGGGAAGTTTTGTATCCTTGAGTGCATACATGAATAAATTACAAAAAAGGGAGGTCAGTGAATTGGGCACCCAATTGAAAAAGCTAGAAAAAGAACAAATTGAAAATCCCCAATTAAATACTAAATTAGAAATATTGAAAACCAAAGGAGAGATTAATAAAATTGACATTAAGAAAACTATCGAATTAATAAATAAAACTGAGTTGGTTTTATGAAAAAAAACAATGAATTTGAAAGACCGTTAGTCAATTTGATAAAAACAAAGAAAGAAAAAAATTATGAGTATCCAAAATGAAAAGGGTAAATCTGGCTCTAATGAAAAGGAAATAAAAACAATAAATAGGAATTATTTTGCCCAATTGTATGCACATAAATTTGACAATCTTAGTGAAATGGAGGAAGATTTACAAAAATACAAGTTGCTCAGATGAACTGAAGAGGAAGTAAATTACTTAAATAACCCAATCTCAGAAAAAGAAATCAAAAAAGCCATCAGTGAACTCCCTAAGAAAAAATCTCCAGGGCCAGATGGATTTACTAGTGAATTCTATCAAACATTTAAAGAACAATTGATTCCTATACTCTATAAACTCTTTGGGAAAATTAGTGAAGAAAGGGTCCTTCCAAATTCTTTCTATGACACAAATGTGGCACTAATACCTAAATCAGGAAGAGATAAAACAGAGAAAGAAAATTATAGACCAATTTCCCTCATGAATTTAGATTCATAACTTTTAAATGAAATATTAGCAAAAAGGCTAGAGCAACTTATCAGAAGAAGAATACACTTTGATCAGGTAGGATCTATCCCAGGAATGCAAGGATGGTTTAATATTAGGGAAAACATCATTATAATTGATCGTACCAACAATAAAACTAGCAGAAACCACATGATTATGTCAACAGATGCAGAAAAGGCTTGTGACAAAACACAACATCTGGATGTAAATTTTCTATTCAACTCTGGTTTTTTCCTCAAGAATGCTTGAAAGTCCTCTATTCCACTGAATGACCATATTTTCCCCTGAAACAAAATACTCAGTTTTGCTAGGTAGGTTACCCTTGGGTTCAGTCCGAGCTCTTTTGCCCTCTGGAATACCATGTTCAATGCCTGTCAATCCCTCAGTGTAGAAGCTGCCAGGTCCTATGCTATTGTGATTTTGTTTCCACAATATTGAAATTGTTTCTTCCTGGCTGCTTGTAGTATTTTCTCCTTGATCTGGGGATTCTGGAAACTGGCTATAATATTCCTGGGAGTTTTCTTTTTGGGATCTTTTTCAGGAGGTGATATGTGGATTCTTTCAACCTCTATTTCCCCCACTGGGTCTAAAACATAAGGGCAATTTTCCTTGACAATTTCTTGAGGGGTGATTTCTAGGTTCATTCTTTGATCATGGCTTTCGGGTAGTCCAATAATTTTTAAATTGTCTCTCTTGGATCTATTTTCCAGGTCAGTGGTTTTTCCCATGAGATATTTCACATTGCCTTCTATTCTTTCATTTTTTTTTTTTTTGGATCTGCTTAAGAGCATCTTGATTTCTCATAAAGTCATTAGCTTCCATTTGCTCCAGTCTAACTCTGAAGGAATGAGTCTCCTCAGTGAACTTTTGAGATTCTTTTTCCATCTGGAAAATTCAACTTTTTAAGGCATTTTTCTCCTCATTGCTCTTTTGGGCCTCCTTTGCCATTTGAGTTAGTCTATTTTTTAAGGTGTTGTTTTCCTCAGTCATTTCATACATTTCCTGCATCCTTCTCATTTCTCTTCCCAGTTTTTCCTCCACTTCTCTTATGTGATTTTTAAAGTCCTTCTTAAGGTACTCTATGGCCTGTAACCCGCTCATATTTTCCTTTGGGGCTTTTGAAGCAGGATTTCTGACCTCACAGCCCTACTCCTGTTCTATGCTTCGATCCTCTTTGCCCCCAAAATAGGAGTCTAATGTTCCATTTTTCTGTTTAATTTGCTTCCTTTGCCTTGGCATGTTGCCACTTAATTACTTGACTTTTGGGCTTGTTGGCACAGTATGGCTCTGCCACCAGACAGGGGAGCTTCCATCCCAAATGTGTAGGGGGACAACTTCTGTTTCTGGCAAGCTGAATATCCACCCCACAACCTCCCCCCCAGCTCACAATCCAGATCTAGGGAGGTTATAGCAAGAGTGATTACTCCCCAAGACTGATTGATGGATCTCCCTACAGTTCGCAGGCCAGGAGCTGGAGATGCCACTGAAAACTACAAAATGGCATGTCTCCACAGTGGCTTCTAGCCTCCAGGGGAGGAAGCCAAAGCGTTCCCCAAATACTGGTCCCAAAGTCCATAGGGCACTAACCTCTCACTTTGTCCTAGGCATGTCTATGTTGATAATTCTGGAATCGCCACATCTGCTGGTGTTCTGGGGTCCTTCCAGCCGGCTGCTGGCCCAGCTGCCCTGGGGCTAAAACCGCGGCTCAAGCAGACCTGGGCTCGGCTCCCCGTGGGCTGCGCACTGTGCTGTGGTCTCCCAGAGTACTGCGCTGGTCCTTCCTGCAAAAGTACTGCGCTGGTCCTACCTGCAGGGCTGCTGAGCTGTCCGCAGTAGGAGGTTAGCTTCTCTGTGTCGTTCTGTGAGTGCTGGGGCTCCAGAAGTTGTTCATAGAACCCTTTTACATAGTTTGGAGGTGACCTGGGGGAGAGTGCCTTGGACATGCTGTTTCTACTGCGCCATCTTAGCTCTGACCCCCAAGTTATGACTCTTTACACATGATATGATGATATACTTAGAGAATCCTAGACAATCAAGTAAAAAACTACTTGAGACAGTAAATAAATTTGGCAAAGTTGTAGTATATAAAATAAAACTACATAAGTCCTCAGGATTCCTGTATATTTCTAATGGAAATCAGCAGCAAGAGATAAAAAGAGAAATCCCATTTAAAGTCAATGTCGATATTATAAAATATTTGGGGATCTTTCTACCAAAACAAACCCAAGACCTATATGAACACAACAGCAAAACACTTTTCACACAAATAAAGTCAGATCTAAGCAATCGGAAAGACATCAATTGCTCATGGCTGGGTCAAGCTAATATGATAAAAATGACAATTTTACCAAAACTAAATTATATATTTAGTGCCATAACAATCAATTTACCAAAAAACTACTTTATAGAGCTAGAAAAAAAGAGTAACAAAATTCATTTAGAAGAACAAAAGATATAGAATATCAAGGGAATTAATGAAAAGAAATGCTAGGGAAGGTGGGTGGACTAGCTATACTAGATTTTATCTGTATTATAAAGCAGCAGTCATTAAAACTACTTGGTACTTGCTGAGGAATAGAGTAGTGGATCAATGGAATAGAATGGGCACACAAGATTCAGTCATCAAGAAATATAGTAATCTATTGTTTGATAAACCAGAAGACCCCAGTTTTTGGGATAAGAACTCACTATTTGACAAAAACTGCTAGGAAAACTGGAATATAGTATGGCAGAAACTGGGCATAGACCATTATCTAATACCATATACCAAAATCAAGTCTAAATAGGTGCATGATCTAGGCATAATGTACGATACTGTAAGCAATCTGAGAGAATAAGGAATGGTTTACCTGTCAGATTTGTGGAAAGGGAAAGACTTTAGGACCAAACAAGAATTAGGGAACATTATAAAATGCAAAATGGATAATTTTGATTACATTAAATTGAAAAGCTTCTGTATAAACAAAGCCAATGTAACCAATATTAAGAGGGAGGTGGGAAATTGGGAAAGAATGTTTACAACATATGTCTCTGAAAATGGACTCATTTCTAAAATATACAGAGAATTGAGTCAAATCTATAAGAATAGAAGTCATTCCCCAATTGATAAATGGTCAAAGGATATGAATAGGAAGTTTTCAGAGAAAGAAATTAAAGATATCTATAAGCATATGAAGAAATGCTCTAAATCACTATTGATTAGAGAAATGCAAATCAAAACAACTCTTAGATACCACATATCTCCAGTCAGATTGGCTAAGATGACAAAACAGGAAAATGACAAATGCTGGAGAGGATGTAGGAAAATTGGAACACTAATGCATTGCTGGTGGAGTTGTGAGCTGATTCAACCATTCTGAAGAGCAATCTGGAATTATGCCCAAAGAGCTATAAATAATTTCATACCCTTTGACCCAGCAATACCACTTCTAGGGTTATATCCCAAAGAGATCATAGAAATGGGAGGAAGACCCATATGTATAAAAATGTTTATAGCAACTCTTTTTGTGGTTCCAAAGAACTGGAAATTAAGGGGGTACCCATCAATTCGGGAATGGCTGAACAAGTTGTGGTATATGCATGTAATTGAATATTATTGTGCTATAGGAAATGAGGAGGAGATGGTTTTCATATTTACCAGGAAAGGCTTATAAGAACTGATGCTGAGTGAGAAGAGTAGAACCAGGAGAAATTTGTATACAATCACAGACACAACATATGTGTGATGACCAACTATGATAGACTGGACTCTTCTCAGCAATGCAGTGATATAAGTAAATCCCAAAAGACTCATGATAGAGAGTGATGTCTACATCCAGAGAAAGAACTAGAAAGAACTGAGTTTGAATCCTGATTAAAGCAAACTACTTGACCTCTTTCTTTTTGTTGTTTGGCTTTATTTCCTCTTTACCATTTTCCATTCCATCTAGTACAACCCACCTTTGTAACCTGACTAATGTCTAAAGTGAAAGTATTAGCACATCCTATACAAGATTGTATGCTGTTGTGGGGGAGGGGGACACGGTTGGGGAAAGGAGGGAGGGAAAAAAATTGAAACTCAAGGAATTATGGAATTGAATCTTGTAAACTAAAAGTGAACAAACAAATTAAAAAAGACAAAAAAAGAGTAAAAAAAAAAGATTGAACCAAATTACTTGCTTGCTTTCTCTCTTTTGTGTTTTATTTTGTTTCGTTCCTTCTTTCTCATTGTTCACTACATTGGTTATAGTTCTTTTTTACAACTTGACTAATGCTGGTGTGAAGGTACTTTAGAACCTATATTGTATTATACACCACCATGGGGAGAGGAGGGAGAAGGAGGAGAGGGAGAAAATTTGGAATTCAGGGGATTGTGAAACTGAATGTTATAAAATAAAAGTAAATAAATACATTTTTCAAAAAAAAAGGAAAAAAGAGATAAGGAAACAATATCTTTCTAAAAAAAAAAAACACCATTGAAAATGGAGCTATAGGGGGGCAGGGCCAAGATGGCGGAGTAGAAACAGCTCATCCAAGCCACTCTGCCCCCAGATTCCCCCCAAACTGTGTAAAAGGGAACTCTGAACAACTTCTGGAGACCCAGCACCCACAGAACGACACAGAGAAGCTAACCTCCCACTGAGGACAGCCCAGCAGACCTGCGGGAAGGACCAGCGCAGTGGTCTGGGACCTGGCAGCATGCAGTGTGCAGAGCGCCAGGAGCCAAGTCGAGCGGAGCCCAGGTCCGCGTGAGCCGAGGTTTTAGCCCCAGGGCAGCAGGGCCAGCAGCCGCCTGGAGAGACCCCAGAACACCATAGACATGCCTAGGACATAGACATGCCTAGGACAAAGTAAGAGGTTAGTGTCCTATGGACTTTGGGACCAGTATTTGGGGAATGCATCGGCTCCCTCCCCGGGGGCTAGAAACCACTGAGGAGACAAGCCATTTTGTAGTTTTCAGAGGCAGCTCCAGCTCCCGGCCTGCAAATTGTAGGAAGATCCAGCGATCAGTCTTGGGGGGTAATTTCTCTTGCTTCAACCTCCCAGGATCTGGATTGTGATTTAGGGTGGAAGTCGTGGGTGGGTTTACAGCTTGCCAGAAACGGAAGTTGCCCCCCACACGTTCGGGACGAAAATTCCTCTAGCTGGCCCTAAAGCCATAGTGTGGCAACAAGCCTAAAAGTCAAGTAATTAAGTGGCAACATGCCAAGGCAAAGGAAACAGAAAAATGCAACCCTAGACTCCTATTTTGGGGGCATAGAGTGGGAAAAGGACTGTGAGGTCAGAAGTCCTACTCCAAAAGTCCCAGGGGAAAACATGAGCGGGTTGCAGGCCATAGAGGACCTTAAGAAGGACTTTAAAAATGAAATAAGAGAAGTGGAGGAAAAATTGGAAAGAGAAATGAGAAGGATGCAGGAAAAGTATAAAATTAGGGTCAACAGCCTGACTGAGAAAAACAACACCTTAAAAAATAGACTAACTCAAATGGCAAAGGAGGCCCAAAAGGGCAATGAGGAGAAGAATGCCTTAAAAAGTCGAATTTGCCAGATGGAAAAAGAATCTCAAAAGCTCAATGAGGAGATTCATTCCTTCAGAGTTAGACTGGAGCAAATGGAAGCTAATGACTTTATGAGAAATCAAGATGCTGTTAAGCAGATCCAAACAAATGAAAGAATAGAAAGCAATGTGAAATATCTCATGGGAAAAAACACTGATATGGAAAATCGATCCAGGAGAGACAATTTAAAAATTATTAGACTACCTGAAAGCCATGATCAAAGAAAGAACCTAGAAATCACACTTCAAGAAATTCTCAAGGAAAACTGCCCTGATGCTTTAGATCCAGAGGGCAAAATAGAGGTTGAAAGAATCCACAGATCACCTCCTGAAAAAGATCCCAAAAAGAAAACTCCCAGGAATATCATAGCCAGGTTCCAGAATCCCCAGATCAAGGAGAAAATACTCCAAGCAGCCAGGAAGAAACAATTTCAATATTGTGGAAACACAATCAGAATAGCCCAGGACCTGGCAGCTTCTACACTGAGGGATAGAAGGGCATGGAGTATGATATTCCAGAGGGCAAAAGAACTGGGAATGAACCCAAGGGTCACTTACCCAGCAAAACTGGGTATTTTGTATCAGGGGAAAATATGATCATTCGGTGGAATAGAGGACTTTCAAGCATTCTTGAGGAAAAAACCAGAGTTGAATAGAAAATTTGACATCCAGACACAAGAAGCAAGAGATGCCTGAGAAGGTAATCAGGGAAAAGTAATCAAAAGGAACTTATCAAAGTTTAACTTTTTATATTCCTATATGGAAAAGCAATAACTGTGACTGATGATATCTTTCTCACTATGAAAATAATGAAAGAAGGGTGTGTGGTCATATGAATACATATGTGAATATGTGTGTATATGGTTACAGTTATATATGGATAGAGTGCATAGGTTGAATCTGTTGGGAAGGGGGTGATACTCAAGGGATGAAATTATGAGGTGAGAGAGGAAAGTGTCAAGAGGAGATGGGGAGAGACAGGGTAGGGTAAACTATCTCATGTAGAAGAAGCAAGGGGAAGTGGTTGCAAGGGAAGAGGAGAATAGGAAGGCAAAAAAGGCAAAACCACATTCTCATTGAATTTGGTTCAGGGAGAGAATGACATACATACTAAATGGGATATCTCAACCTGCAGCAGAATAGGGGGAAGGGGGATGAGAGGAGGGATGATGGATGGGAGGGCATCCTTGGGGGGAGGGGAGGTTGAAGTACCCACTATAGAAGAGGGACAGGATCATGTAGGGAATGGACCAGGTGGGGGGTGGGATGAATGGGAGGGAATTATAAGCAGCCTTGTACAATATATCTACTATGATAATGTTTTGCATAGCTAGACATGTACAACATATACTGAATTACTTATCTCCCCAGAGGGAATGGGTGACAAGAGAGGAAGGAAATGGATCTGAAATTCGAGGTCTTAACATTAAATGTTTCAAATATATAAAATTACTATTATTAATACTCTTTTGCTTGTAATTGGGTGATAAGATGTGCAGGCATTGGGACACAAAGATTCACCTTCCTCTAATGGAAAAGTCGAAGGGGGTATGGGAGAAGGTATGGGAGAGAGCAGATTGGAGGAAGCGATATCTTGTGGGACTGCTATTCTGGGAGGTTGGGGGAAAATGATTGTAACACAAAATCTGGTGTAAATGAATGATGTAAAACAGAACTTAATAAAGCATTTGTTTAAAAAAAAAAGAAGCAAGGGGAAGTGGTTGCAAGGGAGGGGGAGAATAGGAAGGCTAAAAAGGCAAAACCACATTCACATTGAATTTGGTTCAGGGAGAGAATGACATACATACTAAATGGGATATCTCAACCTGCAGTAGGATAGGGGCAAGGGGGATGAGAGGAGGGAAGATGGATGAGAGGGCATCCTTGGGGGGAAGGGAGGTTGGAAATACCCCCTATAGAAGAGGGACAGGATCATGTAGGGAATGGACCAGGTGGGGGGTGGGATGAGTGGGAGGGAATTATAAGCAGCCTTGTACAATATATCCACTATGATAATGTTTTGCATAGCTAGACATGTACAACATATACTGAATTACTTATTTCCCAAGAGGGAATGGGTGACAAGGGAGGAAGGAAATGGATCTGAAATTCGAGGTCTTAACATTACATGTTTCAAATATATATAAATACTATTATTAATACTATTTGCTTGTAATAGGGAGATAAGATGTGCAGGCATTGGGACACAAAGATTCACCTTCCTCTAATGGAAAAGTCAATGGGGGTATGGGAGAAGGTATGGGAGAGAGCAGATTGGAGGAAGTGATATCTTGTGGGACTGCTATTCTGGGAGGTTGGGTAGGGGAATAATGGGGGGAAAATGATTGTAACTCAAAATCTGGCGGAAATGAATGATGTAAAACAGAAGTTAATAAAGCATTTGTTTAAAAATTTAAAAAAAGAAAATGGAGCTATATCTTTACTAAATATATATGCATCAAGTGGTATAGCACCCAGATTCCTAGAGGAGAAGTTAAGAGAGTTAGAGGAAGAAATAGATAGCAAAATCATACTAGTGGGGGACCTCAATGTCCCCCTATCAGAACTTGATAAATATAAACTCAAAAGAAACAAGAAAGAAGTTAAGGAAGTGAATAGGATTTTAGAGAAGGTACATATGATGGACATCTGGAGAAAACTGAATGAGGATTTAAAAGGAATATGCCTTTTTCTCAGGGTTACATGGCACATTCACAAAAACTGACCATGTACTAAGGCATAAAAATCTCAACAATCGAGGGCAGAAGGGCAGAAATATTAAATGCATCCTTATCAGATCATAATGCAATAAAAATAATATGTAATACATGGCCATCGAAGGATAGGCTAAAAGCAAATTAGAAACTAAATAATTTAATCCTCAGGCATGAGTGGGTCAAACAAGAAATCATAGAAACAATCAGTAGATAACAGAATGACAAACCTACCAAAACTTGTGGAATGCAGTAAAAACAGTTCTTAGGGGAAGTTTTATATCTCTGAATGCATACATGTATAAAATAAACAAAATGGAGATCAAAGAATTGGGCATGCAGCTGAAAATCTAGAAAAAGAACACATTGTAAAGCCCCAATTAAGTACTAAATTAGAAATACTGAAAACCACAGGAGAGATTAATAAAATTGAAATTAAGAAAATTATTGAGCTAATAAATAAAACTAAGACCTGGTTTTATGGAAAAAAATAATAAATTTGATAGACCTTTAGACAATTTGATAAATAAAACTAAATTACCAGTATCAAAAATAAAAAGGGTGAATTGACCTCCAATGAAGAGGAAATTAAAACAATAATTAGGAATTATTTTGCCCAATTGTATGTTCCTAAATTTAACAATCTCATTAAAATGGGTGAATATTTATAAAAATACAAGTTCCCAGATTAACTGAAGAGGAGGTAAAATATTTAAATAACCCCATCTTAGGAAAAAGAAATTAAACAAGCCAACAATGAACTCCACAGGAAAAAAATTCCAGAGCCAGATGGATTAACAAGTTGATTTCATCAAACATGTAAAGAACAATTGATTCCAATACATTATAAAGTGTTTGGGGAAACTGGAGAAGAATGAATCCTAACAAATTCTTTTTATGCAAATATGGTACTTATACCTAAATCGGGAAGAGACAAAATGGAGAAAGAAAATTATAGACCAATATCCCTCATGAATATAGATGCAAATTTTTTAAATAAAATAATAGCAAAAAGACTAAAGCAATTTATCATGAGAATAATACTTTTTGATCATGTAGGATTTATTCCAGGAATGCATATGGAAAGATGCTATAAATCATTATCAATTAGAGAAATGCAAATCAAAACAACTCTGAGGTACCACATTTCACAGGTCAGATTGACTAAGATGACAAAACTGGAAAATGATAAATGCTGGAATGGATATGGAAAAATTGGAACACTAATGCATTGTTGTTGAAGTTGTGAGCTGATCCAAACATTCTGGAGAGCAATTTGGAATTATAACCAAAGGGCTATAAAAATGTGCATACCCTTTGACCTAGGGATACCACTTCTAGGTTTGTATACCAAAGAGATCACTGATGTGGGAGGAGGACCCATATATACAAAAAGATTTATAGCAGCTCTTTTTGTAGTGGCAAAGAAATTAAGAGGATGCCCATCAATTGGGGAATAGCTAAACAAATTGTGGTAGATGAATGTAATGGAATACTATTGTGCTATAAGAAATGAGGAGCAGACGGACTTCATAATAACCTGGAAAGACTTATATAAACTGATACTGAGTGAGGAGAGCAGAGCCAGGAGAACTTTGTACATAATTACAGACATATCATATTTGTGATGACTAACTTTGATAGACCAGACTCCTCTTAGTAATGCAAGTTTATAAGACAATTCCTAAAGACTCATGGTGGAAAGGGACATCCACATCCAGAGAAAAGAACTACAGAATCTGAATGCAGATTGAAGCAAACTACTTGCTCTCTCTCTTTTGTGTTTTGTTTTGCTTTGTTCCTTCTTTCTTGTTGCTCACTACGGTGGTTATAACTCTTCTTTACAACTTTACTAGTGCTTAATGCAAAGGTATTTGCAGAACCAATATCAGATTGCATTCTACCACAGGGGGACAAAAGGAGAAGGAGGGGGAGAAAATTTGCAACTCAATGGAACTGAATGTTGTAAACTAAAAATAAATAAATAAATTTAAATTTAAAAAATAGAAATACTGATCCCTGGAATAAGCAACATCCGGATAGTACCCTTTGCAGTTACAAAGTAACAGAGGTACCTGGGTCCAAAGTGATATTGCCTGCACTAGGAAGATTTCCACTGAGGAAGTAATATTGACCTCTCAACTAGAGAAATTTGTTGCTCCAGTAATTTCTGTGTCTGAGCCTAGGGTCCTTTTGAATGGTATTCTAGAACTTTCCTGTATAGATTGCTCAGCGTATCTTAGGCCATCTGAACTATTTCTTAAAATTCCTGGATCTTGAGAATGCCAATATACTACTTGGGGTGGGGAGGAATGACCTGGTTTTAGGACAAAGTGCAGATAAAATGCCACATATTAATTATTTGATTAAATATTATTTTATTCCCCTTTTTTTATTCTACGCAAAGAATGTAAACAGACATTGTAGACAGAAAAGTTTATCTGCCTACAAGGTTATGTAACATTATCATAGTATAGTTAAAAGACTAGGTACCAGAGAAATATATCAGATTCATAGAAAATAATTTTCCAGTAGGAGGAGACTCAAAGATGTTTTAGTTGCATAAATTCACATTACAAAAACATATTAGGCTAAAAATATGAACAAACATCCAGAGGTAGAAATGTGGAGTAAGAAACTACCTATTTCCTAAGTACCATACAGTGTTTAGCACTTTGCTAGTGCTAGTTCAAAAATGAAATAGAGTGCCTAGTTTCTATAGTGAGAATGGGACAATCCAGGAACTGGCTCTTTTCAGAGAAGAGACAAGATAACACAAAATGGTAGTGAAATGATCACCTTTGCTTATCATTCCAAAGCTAGCTAAAATGCCCTCTCTTCCTTGATATCTTACATGGTCCTTCCCTCTCCAAGCTACAATATATTCTTCCTTCTCCAATTTATCATAGTTTACATTCTGGTAGGGAAAACAAAACAGTCATAGTTTTTCTTTATCATAGCTTTTATATCATCTTAGTGCCTTTCATGAGATAAGGGCTCAAGGTGTACTTGTTAAATGTGGAAAGGAAGGGAAGGAAAGGGGGAAAAGAGGAGAGGTAAGAGGAGAGAGAAGAAGGAGGAAAGAAATGTACCTTTCTATAAATAGAATGTGATCTTTGTTTTTGGTTTGTTTTTTCAATAACACTTGTCACAATGTCAAGAATTGAACATTTAAATAATTTGTTTTAAGGCTATAAAAATGTATTACCTTGGTGGGGGGGCAGAGTCAAGATGGTGGAGTAGAAACAGCACTTCCAGGGAGCCCACACCACTTCAAAATTATGTAAAAGGGGGACTCTGAATGACCTCTGGAGCTCCAGAACCCACAAAATGACACAGGGAAGCTAACCTCCCACTGAGGATGGCCAGGCAGCCCAGCAGGAAGCGGCCAGGCTAGTGCTCTGAGAGCAGACAGCGCAGTGCTCTTGGAGCTGAGCCCAGGCCCACATGAATTCTAGTTTTAGTCTGAAGGTGGCCAGACCAGCGACTTGTTGGAGGGACCCCAGAACAGCAGGAGCTGTGGCATTTCCAGAATTATCAACACATAGATGCCTAGGACAAAGTGAGAGGTTAGTGCCCTATGGACTTTGGAACTGCTTGGGAGAATGCGTCAGCTTCTTACCCTGGGGGTGAGAAGCTGCTGAGGAGACGGCAGTGTGTGCCAAGATGCTGCATTGCAACTACAGCTTTTGTCCCGCGAACCACAGTGGGAGCCGGGCATCAGACATGGGGGTAATCTTTACCCTTGCTTTACCCTTCTTGGATATGGATTGAGGCCTGGGATGGAGGTCTTGGGGTGTGTGACCAGCTTGCCAGAGTGTGTGGAAGCTTCACAGAGGCCACCCAATTAATACCTCCAGAAGCTGAGGAAAGCCCAAAGTTTGGGACAGAAGTTCACCTGGCTGGTGGCAAAGTCCTACAGTGGCAACAAGCCCAATAGTCAAGTAATTGATTGGCAACATGCCTAGGCAAAGGAAACAAAATAAACAGAAAAATGCAACATTAAAATCCTATTTTGGGGGGCGGAGCCAAGATGGCAGAAAGGAAGCAGTAACCTTGCTGAGCTCCTCTGTCACTAAGTCCAAAAGGGTAAATCTGAGCGGATTCCGGAGTGACGGAGCCCAGTGGAAGACAGAGTGTGGCAGAATCCAGCCCAGGAGGTTGCCCAGAGTGTCCGCACAGGTCGAACGCAGAGCGCGTGGGGTCTGCACAGCTCAGACCTAAGAGCAGGCAGGCAGACTACACCAGAGAGAGAAAAAGCCCCAGCCTGCGGACTTACCAAGGACGAATCGAAGTCATCTCGCAGAGGGAACGGATCATTGGAGCCAGGTAGGAGAGTCGGGCCCCCAGTGGAGAGAGTGGCTTCTCAGGCTGCATTCAGCCCCCAGCCTGGAAGTTTAGAAACTGCCTGCCTGTATAATACAGGGGCTGGAATGGCAAAGTAAATTCTAGCTGCTCCGATCCTCCCACCCCTCCTTCATGAAGCAGAAAACCCAAAGATAAGTCTCCCACCCAGATTGAAATCCCGAGTTAATGGAAATAGCCCCAGGCTTGAGAGTCTCCAAGAAAGGGTGTAACTGAGACAGCCAGGAATCTGAAGAGAAGAGAGGGAGGGGACCCAACAAGCCCCACCTCACCTCACCAACAAAAGCCTACTTATAGCCCAGGGGTATAGAGGCAGAAATCTGAAGTGGTCAGACTCATCCCCACCTACACATCTACATTCCTCACTGACTTCCCTGACTTAGCCATAAACTAGCCACCCAGAGGTATTCAAAGTCAAGGATCAGGCCCCAAACTCATAGCCTGAGACACTAAGAAACAGGAAGTCACAATGGGAAGGAAGGAAGCTGAAAAGGAGAAGGGGAAGGCAAGAAAGTCTATTCGAGCATACTATGCAGGGCAAGAACAACAAAACACACAGGACAATATAGACTCTCTGCCCACACCAGAGACCACAGAAGGAAACATGATCTGGTCTCAAGCCCAAATAGCATTCCTGGAGGAGCTTAAGAAAAATTTTAAAGACCAAATCAGGGAGGCAATGACCAACTTGGAAAAAGAAAATACCTCCCTAAAAAAGGAACTTCAAAAACTCACTGAAGACCATAATTCACTAAAAATTAGATACAATCAAACTGAAACTCAGAACTCCATGATGCAGCAGGAGTCAATCGAAAAAAACAAGATGATCGAAAAATTGCAAGAAAATGTAAAATATCTCACTGGAAAAATAACTGACCTAGAGAACAGATCCAGGAGAGACAACCTAAGAATTATTGGTCTACCAGAAAGCCATGATGAGAAAAGCAGTCTAGACAACATCCTCCAAGAGATTGTCAAAGAAAACTGTCCTGAGGTCCTGGAATCAGAAGATAAAATAGCTATTGATAGAATTCACCGGACTCCTCCTGAAAGAGATCCCAAACTGAAAACTCCAAGAAATATAGTAGCCAAATTCCAGAATTATAAGATTAAAGAAAAAATTCTACAAGCAGCCAAAAAGAAACAATTCAAATATCGAGGAAATACAGTTAGGATCACACAGGACCTAGCAGCTTCTACATTAAAAGAGCGGAGGGACTGGAATTTGATATTTCGTAGGGCAAGAGAGCTAGGACTACAACCAAGGATTAACTACCTGGCAAAATTGAGCATAATCTTTCAGGCAAGGAGATGGACGTTTAATGAAGTAAGGGACTTCCAGACTTTCCTAATGAAAAAGCCAGAGCTCAATGGAAAATTTGACCTCCAATTACAAGACTCCAGAAGGACATAAAAAGGTAAACAAGGGTAACATAGACTCACACATGCAGAAGTGCACACACCCACACCCACAAACACAAGCTCATTACCTGGGATGCAACAAGAGCAAAATGTTCACATCCCTATATGTGGAGCTGAGAACTGTCAATATTTGAAATCTCTATGATTATCATGACCTGCAAAAGGGTTATACTTAGAGGGTGTGGGTATGAATGCACTAACATGGAGTCTAAAAAAAAAAGACTATTAAGGGGATCAATGGTACTGTAATGGGAAAAAGGAAAGGATGAGCTAGGAAAAGGTAAAATATTCCATCTGAAGAGGCATCAAAACACACTATAGAAGAAGGGAAAGTAAGAGGGAGAGGAACATCATTTAAACACTATTCTCACTGGTTCTGGTTCAAAGAAGGATCAAATTAATCAGTGAAGTTTAAGAATCTAATGTGAATAGACACATAAATTCATTAAATAGAGGAATTGGAGGGAGGGAGAGGAGCACTGTTTGAAATTTACTCTCATTGGTTTGGAATCAAATGGGGAGTAATTTACTCTGATAAGTATAAAAATTTATTGTGTCCTATGGATAGTGGGAGGGTAAGGGGGGGTGAAAAGGAGGAGACTAAAGGGAGGGATTATAAGGGAGGGAAATAGTAGTAAGGGGAGAGGGTAGGTTAAGAAGGGGGGTCACTGAGTGGGAACACTGAGGGAGGGGGCGATCAAAAGGGAAAACTTCAAGGAGGGGAAGGGAGAAGGAATAAACAAAAACATAAACAGGGGAGGGAATAGGATGGAAGGGAAGAGACAGATAGTCATCATTACTGTGAATGTGAATGGGATGAACTCTCCCATAAAACAGAGGCGGATAGCAGAATGGATTAAAAACCATAATCCTACAATATGCTGTCTTCAAGAAACACATTTGAAACAAAGGGATACCCACAGGGTAAAGGTAAAAGGTTGGAGTAAAATTTATTATGCCTCAGCTAAAGTAAAAAAAGCAGGGGTAGCAATCCTTATCTCAGATAAAGCAAAAGCAAAAATAGATCTAATTAAAAGAGATAAGGAAGGAAACTATATCCTACTAAAAGGCACCATCGAGAATGAAGCAATATCACTACTTAATATATATGCACCAAGTGGTATAGCATCCAAATTCCTAGAGGAGAAGTTAAAGGAATTAGAGGAAGAAATAGATAGCAAAACTATACTAGTGGGGGACCTTAATCTCCCCCTCTCTGAACTCGATAAATCTAACCTCAAAATAAACAAGAAAGAAGTTAAGGAGGTGAATAGAATCTTAGAGAGACTAGATATGATGGATCTCTGGAGAAAACTGAATGCGGATAAAAAGGAATTTACTTTCTTCTCAGCAGTGCATGGTACATACTCAAAAATAGACCATGTACTAGGGCATAAAAACCTCACAATCCAGTGCAGAAAGGCAGAAATATTAAGCGCATCATTCTCAGATCATGATGCAATAAAAATTATATGCAATAAAGGGCCATGGAAAGATAGACTAAAAACTAATTGGAAACTAAACAATTTAATCCTAAAAAATTGGTGGGTCAAAGAAGAAATTATAGAAACAATCAATAATTTCATTCAAGACAATGATAATAATGAAACAACATACCAAAATTTTTGGGATGCACTAAAGGCAGTTCTCAGGGGAAATTTTATATACCTGAGTGCATACTTAATTAAAGCAGAGAGACGGGAGGTCAATGAATTGGACATGCAATTGAAAAAGCTAGAAAAAGAACAAATTGAAAATCCCCAATTTAGTACTAAATTAGAAATATTGAAAACCAAAGGTGAGATTAATAAAATTGAAATTAAGAAAACCATTGAATTAATAAATAAAACTAAGAGCTGGTTTTATGAAAAAATCAACAAAATTGATAGACCCTTAGTCAATATGATAAAAAAAAGAAAGAAGAAAACCAAATTATGAGTATCAAAAATAAAAAGGGTGAATCTACCTCCAATGAAGAGGAAATCAAAAAAATAATGAGGAATTATTTTTCCCAATTGTATGCACATAAATATGACAATCTTAGTGAAATGGATGAATATTTACAAAATCACAAATTGCCCAGATTAACTGAAGAGGAAGTGAATTACCTAAATAACCCCATCTCAGAAAAAGAAATCAAACAAGCCATCAATGAACTCCCTAGGAAAAAATCTCCAGGGCCAAATGGGTTCACTAGTGAATTCTATCAAACATTTAAAGAACAATTGATTCCAATAGTCTACAAACTATTTGGGAAAATTAGTGAAGAAGGAGTCCTACCAAACTCTTTCTATGACACAAATATGGTACTGATTCCTAAATCAGGAAGAGATAAAACAGAGAAAGAAAATTATAGACCAATCTCCCTCATGAATTTAGACGCAAAAATTCTAAATAAAATATTAGCCAAAAGACTCCAACAACTTATCACAAAAATAATACACCCTGATCAGGTAGGATTCATTCCAGGAATGCAAGGATGGTTTAATATTAGGAAAACCATCAATATAATTGAGCATATCAACAACAAAACTAGCAAAAACCACATGATCATCTCAATAGATGCAGAAAAGGCTTTTGACAAAGTACAACATCCATTCCTATTAAAAACACTAGAAAGTATAGGAATAAATGGAGCCTTCCTTAAAATAGTTGCTAGCATCTATCTAAAACCATCAGCAAGTATTATATGCAATGGGGATAAACTAGAAGCCTTTCCAATAAGATCAGGAGTGAAACAAGGGTGTCCACTATCACCCCTCTTATTCAATCTGGTACTAGAAACATTAGCAGTAGCAATTAGAGAAGAAAAAGAAATCAAAGGAATCAAATTACGCAAAGAAGTGACCAAGCTGTCACTCTTTGCAGATGATATGATGATATACTTAGAGAATCCTAGAGAATCAAGTAAAAAATTACTTGAGACAATAAATAAATTTGGCAAAGTTGCAGGATATAAAATAAACCCACATAAACCCTCAGCATTCCTGTACATCTCTAATAAAACTCAACAGCAAGAGATAGAAAGAGAAATCCCATTTAAATTCACTGTAGACATTATAAAATATTTGGGAATCTACTTGCCAAAACAAACCCAGAATCTATATGATCACAACTACAAAACACTTCTCACACAAATAAAAACAGATCAAAATAGTTGGAAAAATATCAATTGCTCGTGGCTGGGTCGAACTAATATAATAAAAATGACAATTTTACCCAAACTAAACTATATATTTAGTGCCATATCAATCAATTTACCAAAAAAACTACTTTCTAGAGTTAGACAAAATAATAACAAAATTTATTTGGAAAAACAAACCGTCTAGAATATCAAGGGAATTAATGAAAAGAAATGCTAGGGAAGGTGGACTAGCTATGCCAGATCTTAATCTGTGTATTATACAGCAGCAGTCATCAAAACTGCTTGGTACGGCAGAGGTGCAGGGAGGGTAGTGGATCAATGAAGAATACTAGCAGGAGACCCAGCAGTTAATGAATATAGCAATCTATTGTTCGATAAACCTCAAAGACCTGCTTTTGGGATAAAGAATGCACTATTTGACAAACTGCTGGAAAACTGGAATACAGCATGGCAGAAACTGGCATAGATCACTATCTACCATATACCAAAATCAAGCCCAAAATTGGAAAAGGATCTAGGTGTAAAGGAGATACTGTAAGCAATTTGGGAAAGCAAGGAATAGGCTTAACTTACTTAGATCTGTGGAGAGGGAAGATTTTAGGACCAAACAAGAATTAGAGAGCATTATAAAATGCAAAATGGATAATTTTGATTACATTAAATTGAAAAGCTTCTGTACAAACAAAGCCAATGTAACCAAGATCAAGAGGGAGGTGGGAAATTGGGAAAGAATTTTTTACAACTTGTGTCTCTGATAAAGGACTCATTTCTAAAATTTATAGAGAATTGAGCCAAATCTCTATGAATACAAGTCATTCCCCAATTGATAAATGGTCAAAGGATATGAATAGGAAGTTTTCAGAGAAAGAAATTAAAGATATCTATAAGCATATGAAGAAATGCTCTAAATCACTATTAATTAGAGAAATGCAAATCAAAACAACTCTGAAATACCACATCTCTCCAGTCAGATTGGCTAAGATGACAAAACAAGAAAGTGACAAGTGCTGGAGAGGATGTGGGCAAATTGGAACGCTAATATATTGCTGGTGGAGTTGTGAACTTATCCAACCATTCTGGAGAGCAATCTGGAATTATGCCCAAAGGATTATAAATAATTTCATACCCTTTGACCCAGCCATACCACTACTAGGGTTATATCCCAAAGAGATTATAGAAGTGGGAGGAAGACCCATATGTACAAAAATATTTTTAGCAGCCCTTTTTGTGGTTGCAAAGAATTGGAAACTAAAGGGGTGCCCATCAATTGGGGAATGGCTAAACAAGTTGTGTTATATGAATGTAATGGAATTTTATTGTGCTATAAGAAACGAGGAGGTGACGGATTTCATAATTACCTGGAGAGACTTATACAAACTGATGCTGAGCAAGAAGAGTAGAATCAGAAGAAATTTGTATACAATCACAGACATACCATATCTGTGACAACCAACTATGACAGACTGGACACTTTTCAGCAATGCAGTGATATAAGTTAATCCCGAATGACTCAAGAAAGTGAGAAATGAGCCATCCAGAGATATAACTAGAAAGAACTGAGCCTGAATCCTGATGGAAGCAAAGTAAATGATATTGTTCTTCTCATTGTTTGGTTTTACTTCTTCCTTACCATCTTTCATCCCACCTAGTACAATATGCCTTTGTAATTGGAATAATGTTTAATATGAATGCATTTGCAGATATATACTGTACTATATGCTGTCATGAGGGGAGAGGGGAGGGAAGTAAAGGAAATTTGAAAATCAAGGAACTATGGAATTGAATCTTGCTAACTGAAACTAAACTAATAAATTAATTTTTAAAAAAATCCTATTTTGGGGGCAAAGAGGATCAGAACTCCTGCACCAAAAGCCCCAAATGAAAATACAAGCCAGCTACAGGCCATAGAGGACCTTAAGAAGCAGATAAGAGAAGTGGGGGGAAAATTGGGAAGAGAAATGAGAAAGATGCAAGAAAAGTATGAAATGAGAGTCAACAGCCTGACTGAAGAAAATAACACCATAAAAAATAGACTAACTCAAATGGCAAAAGAGGGCCAAAAAGGCAATGGGGAGAAGAATGCCTTAAAAAGCCGAATTTGCCAGATGGAAAAAGAATCTCAAAAGTTCACTGAGGAGAATCATTCATTCAGAATTAGACTGGAGCAAATGAAAGCTAGTGACTTTATGAGAAATCAATATGCTATTAAGCAGATCCAAACAAATGAAAGAATAGGAGGTAATGTGAAATATCTCATGGAAAAAAGATCCATGAGAAATAATCTAAAAAATTATTGGACTGCCTGAAAACCATGATCAAAGAAAGAATATAGAAACCATCCTTCAAGAAATTCTCAAGGAAAATTGCCCGGATATTTTAGAACCAGAGGGCAAAATCGAGGTTGAAAGAATCCACAGACCACCTCCTGAAAAAGATCCCAAAAAGAAAACTCCTAGGAATATTGTACCCAGGTTCCAGAATTCCCAGATAAAGGAGAGAATATTACAACTAGCTAGGAAGAAACAATTTTAATATTGTGGAAACACAATCAGAATAGCAGAGGACCTGGCAGCTTCTACACTGAGGGATCGAAGGGCATGGAATATGATATTCCAGAGGGCAAAAGAGCTGGGAATGAACCCAAGGGTCACCTACCCAGCAAAACTGAGTATTTTGTTTCAGGAGAAAATATGGTCATTCAGTGGAATAGAGGACTTTCAAGCAATCTTGAGGAAAAAAGCAGAGTTGAATAGAAAATTTGACATTCAGAAAAAAGAAGCAAGAGATGCTTGAGAAGGTAAACAGGGAAAAGAAATCACTATGAACTTATCAAAGTTGAACTATTTACAAACCTACAGGGATAAGCAATAACTGTAACTGATGGAACTTTTCTCAGTATGAAAATAGTTGAAGAAGGGTATATGGGCATATGAATACATATGTGAATGTGTGTATATATGTTTTCAGGTATACATAGATAGAGGGCACAGGTCGAATTTAATAGGAAGGGATGATACTTAAAAGGTGAGGTTAAGAGGTGAAAGAGTAATGTGGTGAGGGGGAATGACGAGAGACAATGGGGTGAACTGTCTCCTGTAGAGGAGGCAGGGGAAGGTGGTTGCAGGAGAGGGGGGGAGCAGGAAGGCAAAAAGGCAGAACCTTATTCTCATTGAATTTTGACCAGGGAAATAATGACATGCATACTAAATAGGGTGTCCCACCCTACAGGAGCATGGGGGGAGGGGGAGGGGGAAAGGTAGTGGAGGGGAGGGGAGGCTGGGTGGGAGAGAAGTTGGAAGCGCCCACTTTTAAAAAGGGACAGGATCAAGGTGGGGAATGGACCAGGTGGAAGGTGGGATGGGAGGGACAGAAAATAGTCAGTCTTTTACAATATATCTACTATGGTAATGTTTTGCATAGCTACACATGTACAGCATATACTGAGTTGCTTATTTTCCTTTTAAAATCAAATTTTTAAAATACACACAAACCTGTGTGTGTGTGTGTGTGTGTGTGTGTGTGTGTGTGTGTGTGTGTGTGTGTACTATGATTAATACTATTTTGCATATAATTGGGAGATAAGATGTGCAGGCAATGGGGCTCGGGGATTCACTTCGCCATACAGCAAAAGTCAAAGGGGGTATGGGAGAAGAGATGGGAGAGAGCAGATTGGTTGAGGGGATATTCTGTGTGACTATTATTCTGGGGTGGTGGGTAGGGGAAAAATGGGGGAAAAATTGTAACTCAAAATCTGACGGAAATGAATGATGTAAACCAGAAGTTAATAAAGCATTTGGAAAAAAAAAAAGTCTTACCTTTTCTGTGCAGTCTGATGTTTGTATATCTCCAGACATCTTCTGTTCAATAGTACAATTACGTTCCTCTCTAGAGGTCTTGTTTAAACACTGCTTATATGTTCCTGTTTTCTACAGAGCAAATAGAAGTGGGAAAAGAGAGAGAAAATTCAAATGATTCATCTGTTTCATACTCATTGCAGTCAGCAGCGAGTATAATCATGCTGACTTCTAGGAGGTTACTGATTCACTGTTTTTTCCCTCTACCTATGGATAAATACAGACCAACAAACTCAAGGAATTCGTCCTAAGAGGATACATATATGCAGGACAATCTTCTCTGTAGCTACAGCAGGAAGTTACATTGAAATTTGTACCCAACGATCCTCAAGTAAAAAAAAAACTCTCCTGGAATGTGGTGGGTTATAGGATTTTACTGGGATTATAGTTCTAAGCTGGTCTCAAGTTTTATGAACAAAAAGTGAAAAGTAATTACCTTGGTATCCTAATGGAAATAGCAAGAAGAAAGGAGGAAGAGAAGGCAGGAAGGATGTTTCTAGAAATATGGAGAAATATACATTGCAAATGCTTCGTTTACATAAAGCACCATGAATGAAAAACTTTAGAAGTCATCAGCTTGAAGATTCTTAGTACTGCTCTGACTAGATGTAATGACAAGCAAAATAGGAATTTTTTTACCATTTTTCTGAACTGAGTTTTAGTTACTCAAGTGTCTTTGAGCCTCACCTTTGATTGTATAAAGAGTCTTTGGTTGGAAACAGTATACACTGTATTGCCCCTAATAGACCTAAGGGGATTTGAAGATCTCCCCTGCCCCTTAATAGGCTGATTGTAATCACATAGGAGCCTATGATGGGAGGAGCTTGTAAAAAGGGTGGAACAAGAAGGACCAGATAAGAGCAGAACTGAGAGAAAGAATGTGTCTATTGTTCTGTGTTGATTTCTCAGACATAAGCCCTGTCTATTGTTCTCTGTTGATTTCTCACACAGAAAGTGAATTGAGATGATAGTGCTGGTAATGTGTGTAAATTGTTGTATCCCTGTTAAGTTGTGTTTTCCTAGAAACAGAAACAGTGAAGAGCTTGGAGTGGAGCAGCCCCCATGAGCTGAAATATGAAACAGGAGCAGAGAGCTGCCTACATGTGAATCCAGGCAAGAGTTGGGAGCAGTGGGGTTCAGAAGTCAGCCTCCAGTCAAGATGAAAAAAGACTTTACTTTAGATACTCTGTATTGACTGATGAGATTTTTAACTTACGGTGACTTTGTACTTTCTGCTACCCCTTAAGGATGACTATAAGATATATTGAATGGTATGTTTTGTTTAAGACTATGTGGCCACCTTATAATAAGTTGTTATGTTGTGTTGTTGTTGTGAATGTTATGCTTTAGTTTCTTGAATGTTATGCTTTGGTTCACTGCTGAATAAATAGATTTATTATATTATGCAATTAGACCCTAAAAGTTATTCAAAGCAGCAGTCTTCAGGACAGCTGCTCATGACTGACTTTACATTTCTGCCATAGTCGGTATGATCACAAAGTATAGTGCCTCTATTTGTTCCAGGATCCACAGTCATTTAGATTGTAAAGCCAAGGATCCTTGAGGGGTGGGATGTAATGGCAAGTAAAATAGGATTTTTTGCTATTTTTCTGAATTTAGCTTCACATTCTTGCATGAAAAAGGTAGTAATAAAAGTATCAAAGGGATAATATCATCAGTAATGGATTTAATGAAATTAGCAGGGGTTACAGAGATTGAGTATATGATTGAACTGAGTTCTAGAGTTCACAAAAACACTAGTGTAACCATAGGAAATGACTTACTTTTGATTCAGGACAATAATTCCTATTCTTGCCTTTGCTAGGATCTGCATGATAAAAGTTTTCAGTGGTTGGGATGACGAATCCCATTGCTAATGGAGGCCTATAGTTTATCTGCATGGGACTAAAGATAGTTATACAAACAGAGCTCAGAAAATAAGCATCAACTGATACAATAATTCTGTTTATATTACACTGGGTATGAATATTCTTATTTTCAATAACCAGCAGGAGCTACAGTTGCTCTGAGTTGCACTAGCTTGTCCATCCTTGGGGATGGACAGTCATCCCTAATCTCTCAGTCATTCCTAACTCACATGTTCTGGAAGGATATAAGAAATCTATATAATAATTGGTTCTATAGAATAATAGGACCTCTGGTATTCAACCATTCAGCCTTTTATACATACTTGAACTTGAGATAAGGATCAGGGATTTAGCTGGACTCTAACTTGAAGTCTCTGACCTGAAAAGACTAAAAGGCCAGAGGTAGGAGAGTTTATTGCACATGACTTTTAAATATTTAGTTCATACCTCTAACAAATATGACTATCTTATTTCATAGCAAACAACAGTTTAGAAGCAAAAAATTAGAGGTGGACTCAAGAACCATAGTATTAAGAGAACTAATGAATTAAAGCAAGTAGAGGGTCACAGTATAAGGCCATGTTGTCATGTACATCAAAGGTCAAATCCTTAGTATACCACTCTATCACAACACAACCCAGTACAAAAAAGACTATATGCATTTCCTTAAGAGTAGATCTTATAAATCTATATAACTTGTAAATGGGAGCACTGTACTCAGAACTGCCTTTTGCCAAACCACTTGGAGAGACTTGGTGACCTGCTTCTGTAAGTATCTGGTGTTACCTCCACTTCAGAATATTCAGAAGGCATTCTATGCTGCTTTTTGGATTGGAAACAGACATAGAACATCTGACCATGCTGTGAAGTGGAAAGTCAGAAGCCTTCATTCTATGTCATTAGATATGTCCAAGAAAAATGTTCTCCAGGCATTCCCAAATGTTTTGCCACAAGGCAGAGCACTATGCATGTATGCATGTAGTCTGAGGACTGGTTCCCATTAGCCAGTTCCAATAGTTTTTTTTTTTTATCTTTTGTACCCTTGCCGTTGCCTGCTATAACAATACTTGATAGTAAATATGGTAGTAGGTGCTTAATAAATGTCTATAAATAAATAATGGACAAATAAAGTTAATAATGATGAAATCAACAATAAAGAGTTAAATAATATCCAGGAAAATAATTAAGCATAAAGGACAATGTATAGTAAATTTTAGAAACCTTTCATTTTAGACCCCAATTTTGTCCTCTTTGTCCATTTACTCTTGTTTGTGAATGTCATTTTTAAGGTCCTCAATAGCAAGGTCTATCACTTTTCACATTAAATGAGCCTCTTCCTTAGATTGATGGACTCTTTTGGTTAGCCTCTACAATACCAGGATCATCATATTCCCACATCTCCCTCTTCCTTCACCATGGGGATTGGAGTCCTAGAGTCCATCCTTCCATTAAACTGAATTTGACTTAATTACTTCTTGCATTATTTCTCACATCATGAATTAAAAAGTGAAGTGAGGTCATGTTTTGTGATATCCACTCCAGTAAGACAAAAGGACTAATTTCAGCTTTAAATAACAAATCTCTAAACTTAAACTTGCTAATGGAGAAAGATTATCTGCTCTAATGTTCTTACATAGTTCATTAATATCTCTTCTGAATGGTGTGACCACCAAGACAACACCATTGGAAATGATCTTAAGCATCTTCAAAAGCTAAATATAGTAAATGACTAAGTACAAATTAGTAATAGATAATTATTGCTCCTAAAATAAGACGTTATTACTGGCAAGGTTTTGATTAAGTTGAAACCAGTTTCATCACAAAAATATCTTTCTTCCCATTTATCCCAGTATATTTCATATTTGGGTGAATAGCTTATAGATTTGCTATAATTGCAGCTGCTCTTCAGTGTTATGATAATTACTGATGTTTTGCATTGTAGTGCCACCCTAGGATAGAGTCACATAATTGATGTCTACTTAAAGCAGCCAAAAGAAGAGAGAAAAGTTCAATTTTTAAAGAGTTATATTAATGATTTGGACAATTTCATTGGGAATAAGATACAACAGAAATGCATGATGCCATTCTTTTCTATGAAAGACTCTTTCCAAATTTAATTATTGATAAAAAGTAATTATTCAAGTTAGCAATATCTTAGCAAATAATACCATTAAAATTTTCAGTCATTATAAGAAAATCTACTGACACTTCCTCAGTGGCAGGCTTAATAATATTTCATTGTTGATGTTGATATTATACATTCATTTAAATGAAAAATTATATACAGATTTTGTAAATAATGGTTTATCCATCTAACAGTCTATCTGTTTAAGAAATGTGTCTTTTTTGTAGAAATTTATTTTCAACAAATAAGATGAACTCATTTAACTTCTCAATGTACAAGGTAATTCTCTTAGATGCTCAGTTTCAGAACATTTGCTAATCTACTGTGAAAGGATGCAAGTGTACATCTCCATGCTAGAAGTTCCCTACTCCAATGAAATCACACATTTAGATAAAAAATTAATAACCAACAGCTATATTTGATATCTGTATATGTTAAGTCTTCTAAATAAATTATAATAGTTATTCAACATAAAATGATGATTTAAGGAATTTTTGTTTTTATTTTATATAGATATGCTCCTATGAGAAATATTCTAAGTAGTCTCTGAGGGGCAGCACAGATAGACAGACAGACAGAGATGATAGATAGATAGATAGATAGATAGATAGATAGATAGATAGATAGATAGATATTGATATATGTATCCATATACAGATAGATATTGGAGTGACAGGGGTTGTTATTGTTAAAATTATCTTGTTTCTTCAGAATTGGTGATACATTATGAATTTAAGGTCAGGAAGTACTAGCCTTCTTGTATTCCTGCCTTTTTTCATTGCCACTTTATACTACTAGATATGTAGTTTCTCCAAAAGAATTTTATTATTCTACTTCTATAAAATTGTGTGGTTTGATTGTTCACCAAGTCTGAAAATTAATTTAGGTAACTTTTTTTTTCATATTGACATAACTCAGCCCTGAACTTTAGACATTCCTCCTTGAATTATATGATTGATGATTTATTTGTTCAAAGAATGGTTTTATTTTATAATTGCATTTATATAAAACTGGGTGCATTAAGATTTTTTGATTGATTGAAATATATAATATTCATTTGTAGTTATTTGAATTAATTTCTTGCATTTTTTCTAAATTTTGTTATATATGTATAGAAGTTAATCACTGTTTATGCCTTTAATTTATTTTTTCTGATCTTTTGCTATTGCTTACATCGCGAATGCAATATTAAGTTATACTGGAGATATAATTGCTCTACCCCTATATTTAATGGAAAATCTTCTCGTGTCTCTCTAATCAAAATAATAATGACTTTTTAGAACTATGACTTTTACTTACTAATATGTGGTTCTATTTTTGTACTTTTTAGTGTTTTAAAGCATAATAGTTATATCACAGCTATTTTTATATTGTTGATATAATCATGTGGTTTTAACTGTGTGGGGGATTATGATTAATTATGTTATGGGTGCCATAGCAGATAAAGGTCTGGGGGTGGAGTTAGGAAGAACTGACTTCACATCCTGCCTCAGATGATTGCTAGCTGTGTGAACTTGGCCAAGTCACTTAACCTCCCTCACCATCAATTTTCTTATCTATAAAATTAAGAATATAATAGTATCTATCTCACAAGGTTGTTGTGAAGATAAAACTAAATAACAGGTAGAGTGATTTGCAAACCTTGAAAGCAATATACCTCAACAGTCATATTACCTAAGATGACAAAACAATGCTAAAGAGGATGTGGGAAAAACTGGAAAACTAATGCATTGTTGGTGGAGTTGTGAACTGATTCAACCATTCCAGAGAGCAAACTGGAACTATGCCTAAAGGGCTCTAAATAAGTGCATACCCTTTGACCAAGTATTACCACTTCTAGGGTTGTATCCCAAAGAGATCATAGAAGTGGGAAGAGGACCTGTATGTACAAAAATATTTATAGCAGCTCTTTTTGTGGTGGCAAAGAATTAGAGATTAAGGGGATGCCCATCAATTGGGGAATGGCTAAACAAGTTGTGGTATATGAATGTAATGGAACACTATTGTGCTATAAGAAATGAGGAGCAGTCAGACTTCATATTTACCTGGAGAGGTTTATTCAAACTGATGCTCTGTGAGAAGAGCAGAACCAGGAGAAATTTGTACACAATTACAGACACAATGTATGTGTGATGACCAACTTTGATAGACTGGGCTCTTCTCAGCAATTCAAGATTATAACACAAGTCCAAAAGCCTCATGATGGAAAGAGATGTCCACATCCAGAGAAAGGAATACAGAGATTGAAGCAAACTACCTGCTCTCTTTCTTTTTCTTGTTTTGTTTTGTTTCCTCTTTCCCAGTGTCTGTTCCATAGGTTATAATCCTTCTTTATGGGGGCGGAGCCAAGATGGCGGAGTAGAAACAGCTCTTCCAAGCCTCTCTGCCCCCAGATTCCCCACAAACTATGTAAAAAAGGACTGTGAACAACTTCTGGAGCTCCAGCACCCACAGAACGACACAGAGAAGCTAACCTCCCACTGAGGACAGCCCAGCACCCTGCAGGAAGGACCAGCGCAGCGGTCTGGGAGCCGGCAGCGCACAGAGCGCAGACCAAGCCAGCCGAGCCGAGCCCAGGTCCACTTGAGCCGAGGTTTTAGCCCCAGGGCGGCAGGGCCAGCAGCCAGCTGGAGGAACCCCAGAACACCAGGAGCTGTGGGGACTCCAGAATTATCAACATAGACATGCCTAGGACAAAGTAAGAGGTTAGTGTCCTATGGACTTTGGGACCTGTATTTGGGGAATGCGTCAGCTCCCTCCCCTGGGGGCTAGAAGCCCCTGAGGAGACACGCCATTTTGTAGTTTTCAGAGGCATATCCGGCTCCCAGCCTACAAATCGTGGGGAGATCCAGCGATCAGTCTTGGGGGATAATCGCTCTTGCTTTAACCTCCCTGGATCTGGATTGTGATCTAGGGCGGAAGTTGTGGGTGGGTTTACAGCTTGCCAGAAACGGAAGTTGCCCCCCACACGTTCGGGACGAAAATTCCTCTATCTGGCCTTAAAGCCATAGTGTGGCAACAAGCCCAAAAGTCAAGCAATTAAGTGGCAACATGCCAAGGCAAAGGAAACAGAAAAATGCAACCCTAGACTCCTATTTTGGGGGCATAGAACGGGAAAAGGACTGTGAGGTCAGAAGTCCTGCTCCAAAAGCTCCAGGGGAAAACATGAGCGGGTTGCAGGCCATAGAGGACCTTAAGAAGGACTTTAAAAATCAAATAAGAGAAGTGGAGGAAAAATTGGAAAGAGAAATGAGAAGGATGCAGGAAAAGTATGAAATGAGGGTCAACAGCCTGACTGAGGAAAACAACACCTTAAAAAATAGACTAACTCAAATGGCAAAGGAGGCCCAAAAGGGCAATGAGGAGAAGAATGCCTTAAAAAGTTGAATTTGCCAGATGGAAAAAGAATCTCAAAAGTTCACTGAGGAGATTCATTCCTTCAGAGTTAGACTGGAGCAAATGGAAGCTAATGACTTTATGAGAAATCAAGATGCTGTTAAGCAGATCCAAACAAATGAAAGATTAGAAGGCAATGTGAAATATCTCATGGGAAAAACCACTGACCTGGAAAATAGATCCAGGAGACACAATTTAAAAATTATTGGACTACCTGAAAGCCATGATCAAAGAAAGAACCTAGAAATCACCCTTCAAGAAATTCTCAAGGAAAACTGCCCTGATGTTTTAGATCCAGAGGGCAAAATAGAGGTTGAAAGAATCCACCGATCACCTCCTGAAAAAGATCCCAAAAAGAAAATTCCCAGAAATATTATAGCCAGGTTCCAGAATCCCCAGATCAAGGAGAAAATACTACAAGCAGCCAGGAAGAAACAATTTCAATATTGTGGAAACACAATCAGAATAGCCCAGGACCTGGCAGCTTCTACACTGAGGGATCGAAGGGCATGGAATATGATATTCCAGAGGGCAAAAGAACTGGGAATGAACCCAAGGGTCACCTACCCAGCAAAACTGAGTATTTTGTTTCAGGGGAAAATATGGTCATTCAGTGGAATAGAGGACTTTCAAGCATTCTTGAGGAAAAAACCAGAATTGAATAGAAAATTTGACATCCAGACACAAGAAGGAAGAGATGCCTGAGAAGGTAATCAGGGAAAAGAAATCAAAAGGAACTTATCAAAGTTGAACTATTTACATTCCTATATGGAAAAGCAATAACTGTGACTGATGATATCTTTCTCACTATGAAAATAATGGAAGAAGGGAGTGTGGTCATATGAATACATATGTGAATGTGTGTGTATATGGTTACAGTTATATATGGATAGAGGGCATAGGTTGAATTTGTTGGGAAGGGAGAATACTCAAGGGATGAAATTATGAGGTGAGAGAGGAAAGTGGCAAGAGGAGATGGGGAGAGACAGGGTAGGGTAAACTATCCCATGTAGAAGAAGCAAGGGGAAGTGGTTGCAAAGGAGGGGGAGAATAAGGAAGGCTAAAAAGGCAAAACCACATTCACATTGAATTTGGTTCAGGGAGAAAATGACATACATACTAAATGGGATATCTCAACCTGCAGCAGGATAGGGGGAAGGGGGATGAGAGGAGGGATGATGGATGGGAGGGCATCCTTGGAGGGAGGGGAGGTTGGAAGTACCCACTATAGAAGAGGGACAGGATCATGTAGGGAATGGACCAGGTGGGGGGTGGGATGAGTGGGAGGGAATTATAAGCAGCCTTGTACAATATATCTACTATGATAATGTTTTGCATAGCTAGACATGTACAACATATACTGAATTACTTATCTCCCCAGAGGGAATGGGTGACAAGGGAGGAAGGAAATGGATCTGAAATTCGAGGTCTTAACATTAAATGTTTCAAATATATATAAATACTATTATTAATACTCTTTTGCTTGTAATAGGGAGATAAGATGTGCAGGCATTGGGACACAAAGATTCACCTTCCTCTAATGGAAAAGTCGAAGGGGGTATGGGAGAAGGTATGGGAGAGAGCAGATTGGAGGAAGTGATATCTTTTGGGACTGCTATTCTGGGAGGTTGGGTAGGGGAATAATGGGGGGAAAATGATTGTAACTCAAAATCTGGTGGAAATGAATGATGTAAAACAGAAGTTAATAAAGCATTTGTTTAAAAAAAATAATCCTTCTTTATAACCTCACTAATGTTTTATGTGAAGGTATTTGCAGATTCTATATTTGATTGTATGCTGCTATGGGGAGGGGGAGGAGAGGTAGGGAGAGAAACTTTGAAACTCAAGGGATTGTGGGACCAAATCTTGTAAACTAAAAGTAAATAAATAAATTAATTTTTTAAAAGAGCTATATAAATACTAGTAGTGGAGGTGGTAACGGGTGAAAAGGGGGTGATTGTTTTTATTGTTGTTTTTGTTGTTTCCAAGTTTTGAATCATTTTTAAAAGCATCA
Organism: Gymnobelideus leadbeateri; assembly: GCA_011680675.1. Classification (NCBI taxonomy): domain Eukaryota; kingdom Metazoa; phylum Chordata; class Mammalia; order Diprotodontia; family Petauridae; genus Gymnobelideus; species Gymnobelideus leadbeateri. The sequence goes on along the minus strand of WOXC01006920.1, from coordinate 209,099 downwards.
CTTATCCAAATTGACCTGGTATGAATGTTTATGTGCCTCTGTGTATATACCTATATGTACACAGAGTGTTATATCATTTTTCTAGAATACTATTTGAAGTATTTGTATCTATATCAATTAATCACACTGGTTTATAGTTCTTTATCCTCTTCTGGCTAGCTATTAACTATTGTATTCATCTTCTTTTGGTGCTATTTTCTTTTTTTCTTTTTTTATCTTTTTTCTTAGTTGTACCCTCAATATTTTGCATGGAGAAACTCAACTAAGCAGTCAACAAGTCATAATATATAGATTTATGCTAAGGACTAGGGGAAACAGGTAAGAAATATCTTTCTTCTCAAAGAATGCATGCATGAGTAAATGAAATTTTTAATTAAGCATTTATTTTATGCAAAACATCATAAATATTATGGACAACTCAGAGAAACCAAGATAGTCTCTGCTTTCCAAGAGCTCACATTCTAATGAAGGAGGTAACATATACAAAAGATCATAGTTACATGTCAGATAGAAAAGCCCCATATTGCTTAATGTGTAAAAACAAAGCAAATGGTAATATATCTTTTTAGTTCCATATGTATTGGAAAACACATATCTCTTTCTGATATTAAACAATACGATAATGCCAAGGAATTTGATAGTAAGACATTTCTTTCATTTTTATTATTTATGGCTATTGAGGAGCTCCTTGAGAGCAGAGACTGTCAACTTTGCATCCACAGTGCTGAGTACAATACCTCGCACACAGTCGCACTTTAAAATGCTAATTGATTAATTAATTGATTGAAACAGTTGATTATCTTCCCAAGGATAGCAAGATTGGTAGCCTGGGGGAAGCTGGTATTCCTAGTGCACTTGGTTATTTCCCCTGGAATCTGGGGGGAAGTGGTCATTTGACAGCTAGGTCAATGTTTCCCCTGTCTCTCCCTCAGGACATTTTGCTGCTTCAGCTACACTAACTTGTCTTTCCTTCTCCATAGTTCTTTCTCTCAGTTCTTCTAGTCACAAAGGAAGAAAATTAAATTAATAAATTAAATTAAAAATTAATAAATTAAATTCAACATTTAGATTAAAATTGGATAGGACCCACACAAGTGGCAACATTTCCCTGGTCTCTTTAAATAATGAAAAATAAAATTTCCAAATGGGGAGGAAATATGTTTTAATTCTTCAGTGAGCCTGTTATCTCCTCTGTGGATACCTAAGCAGATCATACTCCCTACATGCTTTCTCCATGCCCTGTGATTCTCATACATATCCTCTATAAATGATCCAGTCATCATACTGGAGGGTTTCCAATGATTCTTCTCATAATTTGACAATGCTAATATAACAGCAGGGCTGCCAACCTGTTATAACATTCTCATGCCATGAAAAGCTTAGTTCCTTTTCTGGTCATGCATGTAAGTTTTGGTGAAATCACTGTTGGTAATATATTATAAGAATATATTATAAGCATTCCATATACATCACTTATCTTTCCATGGTCCTTTTAAAACCTGCCATCTTAATTTTAAGGAGCTACATTAGCCCATGAAAAAAAAGTTAAGAAAACTATAGTCTATGCTTTTTTTGGAAAGGTTAAGTACTACAGATGATAATTATGCAGATGCATGTGTTGTCAGACATAATTGATGTCAGGGACAATAATATTTAGAAATAACTGTCATTTTCCAGTGTACACTGGTGCAGTTTATTCAAAGCAGCCTAAAATCCTGTAAGTATTATACAACATTGTTAACCCATACTGTGTTAAAAACTATATCTTATTTTCACATGAATAACTACCTTGCTATAACTTCCTCACTTATATTTGTAAAATTGATTTTTAAACCATGTGTATGATTTTATCATATGTGTTTCTATTAAATGTTTTCATCTCAAATTTCTAATAAAGTTTTAACTAGTTGCCATCATTAGAACTCTAAACTTATCACCCACACTGTTGTTTATTTTGCTCTAACTCTGATTTACCTACAAACTCATGTCTTGAATGACAGAAAAGTTTATGGTGAATTTTTGCCTAAATTCTTAAGTTCTAGCGTCCAGATATTATGTATCACACTTGCACCAGTAGTACTTCCAACTTAGTCTCAGTACCATCCCTAGTCTCCTTAAATCCCTTGACTTCTGTTAAGAGCTATTCCATGGAACAGATCCCAGAAAAGAGAAAGTAAAGAACAACAGGAGAAAAAACGTTTCCACTTTAAGTGGCAGCTCCCAACATAGATAATTACGTCAATAAAAAATAAATTTATAGATCATGCTACAAAAACGTTAGCATCATTTTCCCAAAAGTAAAAGAAAAATAATAAAACATTATTGAAAATATTTTCCCTCTGTTTTTAGCTTTACAAAGACTATTAAAAGTATATTTATCTGTAAATTAGAAAAAAATTTATCTTACTTTTTTGAAAATATCTATTTAAAATAATCACAACAATTATGTAACTTTCAGTTTCATCCGAATAGGCCTCATTTATTACATCCAGAAAGAACACATGCCCAGTGATAACTTTTATCATATGTGTTGTATATAACCGAGAATCTATGGAACAGAAAACAAGAATTAATATCTAACTAGTCAATGTATTTAATCAAATCAAGTAAGATGGGTTAAGTAGTATTTTAGAATAATATTCCTAAAGGTTAATATATGAATAAAATAAACTTAGGGCCAGAAGCTATAAATGTTATCAAAACACAACTTCTCAACTGGTTAATCCCATTTGAATTGTTTTTTCAATATTGAAATGCACTTAGTTTTCAAATTTGTTTTTTTGTTGTTGTTGTTTTTTGTCTTTGTATTACATGCATTTCCCTATATGAGTGACAATCTTCCTATGCCCAGTAAGCCGTTGCTTATAGCAAAGTTGTTGTTGTCATTTTGGGGGGAAAATCAGTAACCCTAAACAATACATCAAATCTGATAGTATATGGCAGAAATGGGACATAGACCATTATCTAACACCATATACCAAAATCAAGTCTAAATGGGTGCATGATCTAGGTATAAAGGATGATACTGTAAACAATCTGGGAAAGCAAGGAGTTTGCCTGTCAGATTCATGGAAAAGGAAGACTTTATGACCAAACAATAATTAGGGAACACTATAAAATGCAAAATGGATAATTTTGATAACATTAAATTGAAAAGTTTCTTTATGAATAAAGTCAGTGTAACCAAGGTTAAGAGGGAAGTGGAAAATTGGGAAAGAATTTTTACAACTAATGTTTCTGATAAAGGCCTCCTTTCTAAAATATACAGAGAACTGAGTCAAATCTATAAGAATACAAGTCATTCCCCAATTGAAAAATGGTCAAATTATATGAATAGGTAGTTTTCAGAGGAAAAATTAAAGACATCTATAAGCATATGAAAAAATGCTCAAAATCACTATTGATTAGAGAAATGCAAATCAAAACAACTCTGAGGTACCACATCTCATAGATGAGATTGGCTAAGATGACAAAACAGGAAAAAGACAAATGCTGGAGAGGATGTGGAAAAAATTGGAACATTAATGCATTGTTGGTGGAGTTGTGAATTTATTCAACTATTCTGGAGAACAATCTTGAACTATGCCCAAAGGACTATAAATAAGTGCATATCCTTTGATAAAGCAATACCACTTCTAGAGTTATATCCCAAAGAGATCATAGAAGTGAGAGGAAGACCCGTATGTGCAAAAATATGTATAGCAGCTCTTTTTGTGGTGGCAAAGAATTGGAAATTAAACTATAGGGGAATGGCTAAACAAGTTGTGGTATATGAACGCAATGGAACATTATTGTGCTATAAGAAATGAGGAGCAGGCAGACTTCATATCTACCTGTAGAGGCTTATACAAACTGATGCTGAGTGATAAAAGCAGAACCAGGAGAAATTTATACACAATTACAGACACAACATATGTGGACCAACTTTGATAGACTAGGCTCTTCTCAGCAATGCAAGGTTATAAGACAACTCCAAAAGACATATGATGGAAAGAGATGTCTACATTCAGAGAAAGAACTAGAATGAACAGAGTTTAAATACAGATTGAAGCAAACTACCTGTTCTCTTTCTTTTTCTTTTTTTTTGTTTTGTTTCCTCTTTCCTATCGTTCATTCCATTGGTTGCTATCCTTCTTTATAACCAGACTAATGTCTAATGTGAAAGTATTTGTAGATTCTATGCTTGATTCCATGCCGCCATGGGGTGGGGGTTGGGGGGACACCAGGGTAAGAGGAAGGCGTGAAACAGTGAGGGAGTTTGAGAAAATCTGAAACTCAAGACACTGTGAAACTGAATCATGGAAGCCAAAAGTAATTAAACAAATTTATAAAGAAAACAAATAAAAGCAGAAAAGTTTATCATTAGAATATAGTAGGTAAGCAAGAATTAGAAGCAATGAAAGCAATATAGAGGCAATATTTCATTAAACCCAAGAACAGGAATTATTAGTGCTATTACCACTACTACTACACTCACTACTACTACTACTAAATGCTGCTAGTGCTACCACCTAACATTTACAAAGCACTTACTATGTGCCAGGCACTGTGTTAAGTGCTTTACAATTATAATCTTATTTGAAAAAGAACATACATTTTTTGTTGTTTAATGCTTCTTTGTTGATATATTGTTGGTCACATTTATTTATTTTTTCTTTTTTTAAACAAATGTTTTATTAACTTCTGTTTTACATCATTCATTTCCGCCAGATTTTGAGTTACAATTATTTTCCCCCCGTTATTCCCCTACCCAAGCTCCCAGAATAGCAGTCCCAAAAGATATCGCTTCCTCCAATCTGCTCTCTCCCATACCTTCTCCCATACCCCCTTCGACTTTTCCATTAGAGCAAGGTGAATCTCTGTGCCCCAATGCCTGCACATCTTATCTCCCTATTACAAGCAAAAGAGTATTAATAATAGTATTTATATATACTTGAAACATTTAATGTTACGACCTCAAATTTCAGATCCATTTCCTTCCTCCCTTGTCACCTATTCCTTCTTGGGAGATAAGTAATTCAGTATATGTTGTACATGTCTAGCTATGCAAAACATTATCATGGTAGATATATTGTACAAGGCTGCTTATAATTCCCTCCCACTCATCCCACCCCCCACCTGGTCTATTCCCTACTTGTTCCTGTCCCTCTTCTATAGTAGGTACTTCCAACCTACGCTCCCCCCAAGAATTCCCTCCCATCCATCATTCTCCCTCTCATCCCCCTTCCCCTTATTCTGCTGCAGGTTGAGATATCCCATTTAGTATGTATGTCTTTCTCTCCCTGAACCAAATTCAATGAAAATGTGGTTTTGCCTTTTTGCCTTCCTATACTTTCCCTCCCTTGCAGCCACTTCCCCCTGCTTCTTCCACATGAGATAGTTTACCCTATCCTGTCTCTCCCCATCTCCTCTTGCCACTTTCCTCTCTCACCTCATAATTTCACCCCTTGAGTATCCTCCCTTCCCAACAAATTCAACCTATACCCTCTATCCATGTATAACTGTAAGCATATATACACACATTTACATATGTATTCATATGACCATACACCCTTCTTCCATTATTTTCATACTGAGAAAGATTTCATCAGTTACACTTATTGTTTTTCCATATAGGAATGTAAATAGTTCAATTTTGATAAGTTCCTTTTAATTTCTTTTCCCTAATTACCTTCCCAGGCATCTCTTGCTTCTTGCATCTAGATGTCAAATTTTCTATTCAACTCTGGTTTTTTCCTCAAGAATGCTTGAAAGTCCTCTATTCCACTGAATGACCATATTTTCCCCTGAAACAAAATACTCAGTTTTGCTGGGTAGGTGACCCTTGGGTTCATTCCCAGTTCTTTTGCCCTCTGGAATATCATATTCCATGCCCTTCGATCCCTCAGTGTAGAAGCTGCCAGGTCCTGGGCTATTCTGATTGTGTTTCCACAATATTGAAATTGTTTCTTCCTGGCTGCTTGTAGTATTTTCTCCTTGATCTGGGGATTCTGGAACCTGGCTATAATATTCCTGGGAGTTTTCTTTTTGGGATCTTTTTCAGGAGGTGATCTGTGGATTCTTTCAACCTCTATTTTGCCCTCTGGATCTAAAACATCAGGGCAATTTTCCTTGAGAATTTCTTGAAGGGTGATTTCTAGGTTCTTTCTTTGATCATGGCTTTCAGGTAGTCCAATAATTTTTAAATTGTGTCTCCTGGATCTATTCTCCAGGTCAGTGGTTTTTCCCATGAGATATTTCACATTGCCTTCTAATCTTTCATTTGTTTGGATCTGCTTAACAGCATCTGGATTTCTCATAAAGTCATTAGCTTCCATTTGCTCCAGTCTAACTCTGAAGGAATGAATCTCCTCAGTGAACTTTTGAGGTTCTTTTTCCATCTGGCAAATTCGACTTTTTAAGGCATTCTTCTCATTGCCCTTTTGGGCCTCCTTTGCCATTTGAGTTAGTCTATTTTTTAAGGTGTTGTTTTCCTCAGTCAGGCTGTTGACCCTCATTTCATACTTTTCCTGCATCCCTCTCATTTCTCTTCCCAATTTTTCCTCCACTTCTCTTATTTGATTTTTAAAGTCCTTTTTAAGGTCCTCTATGGCCTGTAACCCACTCATATATTCCTTTGGGGCTTTTTGGAGCACGATTTCTGACCTCACAGTCCTCTGACTGTTCCATGCTTCGATCCTCTCTGCCCCCAAAGTAGGAGTCTAAGGTTGCATTTTTCTGTTTAATTTGTTTCCTTTGCCTTGGCATGTTGCCACTTAATTATTTAACTTTGGGGCTTGTTGTCACACTATGGCTCTGTCTCCAGAGAGGGGAACTTTCGTCCTGAAAGTGTGGGGGACAACTTCTGTTTCTGGCAAGCTGGAAACCCACCCATGACCTCCACCCCAGATCACAATCCAGATCCAGGGAGGTTAAAGCAAGAGAGATTACCCCCCAAGACTGATTGCTGGATCTCCCTACAGTTCGCAGGCCAGGAGCTGGAGCTGCCTCTGAAAACCACAAAATGGCGTGTCTCCTCAGAAGCTTCTAGCCCCCAGGGGAGGAAGCCGATGTGTTCCCCAAATACTGGTCCCAAAGTCCATAGGGCACTAAACTCTCACTTTGTCCTAGGCATGTCTATGTTCATAATGCTGGAATCGCCACAGCTGCTGGTGTTCTGGAGTCCCTCCAGCCGGCTGCTGGCCTGGCCACCCTGGGGCTAAAACCAAGGCTCAGGTGGACCTGGGCTCAGCTCTCTGCGGGCTACACTGCTGGCTCCTGGTCCTTCCTGCAGGGCTGCTGGGCTGTCCTCAGCAGGAGGTTAGCTTCTCTGTGTTATTCTTTGGGTGCTGGGGCTCCAAAAGTTCTTCAGAGTCCCCTTTTACATAGTTTGGAGGTGATCTGGGGGGACAGTGGCTTGGACGTGCTGTTTCTACTCCGCCATCTTGGCTCTGCCCCTCAAGAATATGCAATTTGACAAGAAATATTTGAAATCTTAAATCAATCTGGCAAATTTATTTTTGACCACATATTACACCACAAGTCACAATAAGCTCCAAGTGGAAGTATAGCTTAAATACAAAAGGTGATATCATTTAAAAATAAGAGTAAACTATAAGGACATACCTTATTACCCAGAGGAAGAAAACATCATAAAAGGTATTATAAAATCTTCAATTACATAAATTTAAAAGTGGAACAGGGAACTGATACAGATATGTATGCCTTTTTCCCATTTGAGTTGCTTTTTTGTGAACATTCACAAGTTTCATAATAATAATTTATATCATGCTTGGTATGTGCCAGGTTCTAGGCTAAATGCTTTATAAATATTCTCTCATTTCATCCTCACAACAGCCCTAGGAGGTAAGTGCTATTATTATCCCCATTTTAAAAATGAGAAAACTGAGAGAAAGAAAAGTTAAGTGACTTGCTTAACATCTCAGAGCTAAATGTGTAGTTTGCCTCACTTAAATCCAATTTACAATCAAGACATCACAATTGCGATGTCATTGATCTTCTTAGAGAATGAAGAACAAACAACAAGAATAAGAACCATTCTCCCATGAATAAGTGGCAAAATAATATAAACGTGCACTTTTCTATATAGGAACGTGTGTAGGGGGAGTGAAATCTTCTCAGAACTTCCCTCGCCCTTCCCCCACTCCTTCTTCTGCTGTTACTCAGCAGCAAGCCCTTTCAGGAGGCTTTCAGATTTCCCATCTCTGTGGTCCCCTCCTCCCTTTCCCTTGCTGTCAATCAGCCTCCTTGGTGGGCTCCTCTGTTGTGTTTACCTTTGGGGAAGATTTTCTTGTCAAAATTTGAGCCTACCCCCCCTAAGCAATGGGAGAGGGACCCCATTAAGGTAAAAATTCTTGTTCTGCCTTTTGTAAAATGCCTCTTCCTCATGATTGATCATGGGGAAGACTGCCCTCTTCACCCGGGAAGAGAATAAATTCCTGTTCCTATCCTAAGAGATCTCCATGTTCTTGATTAAATTTTGAATGAGGTTTCTCATCACATACAGATGGCGACTCATCAGATTTTCCCACTTGGAAGCAGTTTGCTCCCCACTTTGATAAAGAGACAGGTGACCCAATGGAGATTTCTCCAGTGGTCTCTGGACAACCTGGAGATTGACTGCTCTAAACAGGCTGAATCTGGAAGGGAGAGGTATTCTTTAGATGGGAACAGGAATGAAAAGAAGGAGGGGGGTCACCAACGGCCCCCCAGGTCGAGAACAATCATAGAAACCACCCTTTGGATGGCCGAGGTAAGCCTAGATAGCCCTTTTGGGTTGCTAATTTGTGGGGTTTTGATTATAAAATTAAAACTTGGGGGACACAGTGATGGCCTCTGGCTAAAATTATGGATTGATTTGACTCTGGGATACGGGTGTCATCTAGTGAGCTCCATGAGGACTAAAGAAGACATTTCTTCTATAATCCCTGGGGAAGCCAGCATGGTTCCCAAGACTGAAAGAAAGAAGTTTCCTATAATTGTCAGGACCAGAAGATCCCAGGGTTCAGGAGGGGGCAGGCAATGACCCCCAGGCAGGGTGGAAGTGCAGCACCTGGCCACAGACCTAGGCAGGGACTAGAGCTGGGCAGCCATGAAGACACCCAGGATGGCCAAGTTCCGAGTTCAAGATAGGGCCTTGTCCCTGAGGGTGGCTAGGTGGGGTAGGAGGAGTCTGAGGCTGAGGCTGTGCAAAGGCAGCAGCCTGAGTGGGGGCAGGGTAGAGGCCACAGGTGGCACCCCTTCTTCATGGAAGAGACTGGGACACTGGGGCCCCTGTTGGGCCAGGAGCGACCACCAGCCTAGATCTGGTGTCAGGCGGGGAGCAGAGCTGCCCGTCTGTGGAAGCTGCGTGCCTTTGCTGGCCAGACGGGAGTGAAGAGGGATAGGGAATAAGGAGGGGGGCCGTAAGAGGTTCTGCCAGGGACCCTGATCACTATCAGTGACCAGAAACCCTGCCATTTAGTCTGGAAGGAATTCATCAGGCTCAAGCAAACTTTGAAGCCGAAATTCTAAAGTTTATTGTTACTCTGCACAAGGACAGAGGGCTAGGATTCTTAGGGAACCTGCAAATTTCCAGAGATCACAGGCATAGTTTTAAGGTGTCAATTATGCTAACTAGGTGAGTAAGGGTGGGATCAGGGAGGAGTTAAGGAGTGGTCAGTGCTCAAAGGACCATACACTTTCGATATCAACTGTGCAGTGTATTGCCCATGATTCATTGGGAAATAGCTCAAGGGGGGGCTAGCTGGAGATGTGGTTTTAGGCCTGACAGGTAACTAAAGAGTGCCCAGTCTGTCACCCACCAAGGTCATCAAAGACAGTGTGGGTATATAATTGACTAAGGAGTTACCCTGCAGCTGGCCACTCTAACTAAGGGAGATAACATTTAGATAACTTATTGTTTCAAGCAGAGATAAACAGGTCATGAGTTGTTGCTGGGCAGAGTGCTGGAAGGGGGAAGGGGCAGAGTCAATGCTCTGAGGCTGGGGGGGTGGAAATGTGATTGTACAGACTGGTTTTACAAATTGATTTTACAGACATATACCCCAAAGTACCCCATTTACAAACTGATGTTACAGATTGATATTACAGACATATATACATCCCAAGTACCCCATCAGGAGGAGGTGCAGGCTGCCCAGGCTGTGGTTGGCAAAGGCAGAGGCAGAGCAGCATGTCCTGGAGGTCAGAGCTGGATAGTTTAGGTGGAGCTGAGGTGGTGCTGCCTGGGAGATAGAAGTAGCAGGACAGAGGTACTCCTCGGGAAATGCTAAGGAGGGAGATGGGGGAGGGGCTCTCCTCCCTCTAAAATGGAAAGGGAGGGGGTTAGGATATATACCTCCCCCACTTCCCCTCCCCCAGGAAGAAATTAAGGCAATCTGCTTTCAGGAAGACCCAGAGAGAGGTAGGGGATGGAGAGAGAGCTGGTCATGGGAAATGAGGCACACCTCGGGGGCTTCTTCCTTCCCCTTCTCCAGCCAGAAGAATGGGGTAGGGAGAGGAGCCTTCCCCGGAAGGAGACTCAGTGGAGCCACATGGGACACATGGCTTCTAAAAGGGCTGGGGGAACTGGCCTGAAAAATATTCATGAAAATATATGCAGTGGTTTAGAGTTTTAATTTATTTCCTTTGTAAAGTGGTTTGGATATGCATTTACATAACCTGATCAATGGGATAGAAGTAAGTTTTAAATACATAACATTTGGGACATTTTTCTAAATTCTGTAATTTGATAAAATTATGAATTCTGTTCAAGTTTGCTTCATCTAGGAATATAGTTATGTGTGTTAATTTGGGTGCATATGGGCAATGTTTGGGGAATTTATTTTACTTAATAAATTTGAATTTCTAAATTCAAAGTTAAATATTAAGAACATAATCGTGTTACTGGTGAACAGTTGTATTACCTATGTTGTAACAGAAGCAATTTTTTTTTAATCTAAATTTTGTTAAATTAAGAACTATATTGTTAAAGAAATAGAAAATATGAATGGGACACTCTGACCCAATTGCTGAAATATTTTGAAATTTTGTAATTTGGGAAAACTGTAAAATCTCTTTCTTTATAGTTCCTGGTCTGGCCAGCCTGGAATTATAATGAAAGTTAGAAAAACAAACAAAACATCTTCACAATCTCTAAGAATTAATCATTAAGAAGTTGTAAATAGAATATTGGGATTGCTTAAAAAAACACAAGTTTTTTTTTTTTGTTATCTCTTCTTGACCTGTTTCCTGAATTTATAAAGAAAAAAATGTAAAATTTGTAATAGTGTTAGTTATGGGATCAAAATGGTATAATGAATGTAAAATGTTTACTATAATGACTGGCATGTGTTGGATACATTATTATCTCTCTAACTTTGAAGTGGAGGCCAGGAGTGATAAGACAAATCATTGTATAAGTCATTTGATGTCATTTGAAATTCATTGTTATGCTGTTGCCATCTTTATAAAATTGCATTGTGTTTCTAAAAATCTACTTAGTGAAATTAAAAAAAAAACATTTTAAAATAGGAATAATATTACAGCAGTTTTTAAATCTAATTTTATTACATCTGTATTGGGTCTTTATGTTATAAAATTTGATAATTTAAAGCTGTTATATTTGGGCTACAAACAGGCAGTAATAATACTGCTGATATTTACTATGGAAGCTAATTGTTCATTCAAAACTTTGGCCATTATGTAAATATATATTGATTTAAAGTTATTAGTTTCTATATTATTAATGATGAGATGAATGATTCTCTGTGTACAGTGAACTAGAAATGTGTTTTATAGAACTCTTATTGAGCTAATAAAAAAAATATAGGCATGTGGTTTTACTATTTGTAAAGGCTAGGAAATCAGCCACAGAAAAGGAGCTTGTTTTTGATATGTAGTTCCTAAACCATGAACCTGGCTCGCTGAGAAGTTGCAAGACTATATGAAATAAATAGGTATTTCGTAGCTTTTACACTAGGACATAGTATAATTTAGTTTAATGAATTCCAATTTTAAAGGTTTATTGTTGCTTTAGTAAGGGAAAGATATCATTTAAAACTTTCCAATTGATTTTTCTTTCATAAAGGTTTAGTGATTATTCCTCTTAACACCCAGGATAAATTCAAACTGTCTTTAAGGAAAGAGATACCTTTAAGAAAATATGTTTTGAAAGATCTTATGTGATAATTTCTGAAAGTCTATAAAGTTTTCAACTTAATTATTATTAAACTAAAGCAAAAAGTTGTAAAGCACAACATATCTTGCTGTTTTAATCTGAATTTGTGGTTATTGCATGGCATAAGCAAAGTTAACATTTGTAATTGAATGTATAAGTAAAAGATTTAGATTACTGAACATATCTTGTTTTATGGTTAAGTCTGTAAAGGAAAGCTGAATAATCTGGATAACAGGCTTGAAAAATTTGGAAAGTTAACAAAGGTTTGATTAAAAATATGAAAGGCAGAAAGATTTGTAGATTGACTTTATAATTAGTAACTAAATCAAAATTTAGATGGCCATATCTGAAGAACCCTAGTCCATATTTATTTGCTATTTAATAATTTGTGGGCTGTAATTGTTATTATGATTTTAAGCCTTAATTGCAGGAATCATTGTCACAAAAACCAGTAATGGGATGGCAGAGACTGTAGACTGCACACTGCTCAAGGTGTATGTCTGTGCTTGAAAAAGTTTGGAGACAACCTCGGACACTGCCCAGGTGGGGTCTCTCTGACTTTACTTCCCAATTGTGCATTTTCTTTCTGAAGAGGAACTCCCCCCCACCTATTTATTACTAAACCCTGCTTTCAACACCTGTTGGCTATCTAAATGACTACCAGAAATGACTCCTGCCTGGATCCAAACAAGGCTAAGGAAGTTTTCCTTCTGGCAAGGTTTATGACATTGTCTCTCTTTTTCTGCTGTAGCAAATTCATTGAGAAGTAATATTCAGGGCCAGATGAATTAATATATAGAGAGATAACATCCTTCAAAGAAGGAGATAAGTAATAATTAGGCAAAATGTGATGAAATAGATGCCTAATTGATGAGTATAGTGAAGTTTGAGTAGAGCAACAGAATCAGACTTGGATGATTCTTCTAGAATTAAATATAGATGTATAAAAATTGGCTTTAGGGGCAGCTAGGTGGCACAGTGAGTAGAGCATCGGCCCTGGAGTCAGAAGGACCTGAGTTTGGATCCCACCTCAGACACAATTTACACACAAACAAAAACCTAGCCATGTGACCTTGGGCAAGTTACTTAACCCCAATTCAGCCCTCCCAAAAGCAAAAAAATAAAAATAAATGTTTAAAAAAAATTGGCTTTAAAAATTGTCTATTATGTGAATTTAAGCTTTGAGCATGTTTGAGAATAAGATCAGAGGTTTAGATTTTAGCACAAGGACTGTATAAGAGAGTGGTAAGGGTGGAACTAATGTTACTTTGTTAATGTATCTGTATGATAATTTTACAAAGGGCAGATGAAATCATTTTTAAAAAAAGACCTTCATATTTTAAAAGATTCCTATACCAGATACATGATTTAGGAAAGATGGAAATAACAAAGGATAAACAAACTGAAAGTTCTCTGAGGTTTCAAAATGTGGAACTAATCTTAAGTGATTGTATTAATTTATATTGTTAGAATTATTTGGTAACCCCTAGATCTGAACTGGAGAATCAGAACTCCCTTTTTGAATTGTGTAACTACATGAGGTATCTGGGATTCAAAGGTGTTGTTTAAATGAAATAAGTCACTGGGATACAAGGAATTGGATGTTAATTGACATTGGTAATAATGATTCTGTTCATTTGTATGGTTTGTTTGTAAGTTTATCTTGATGAGATGTAACCACCTTTCTAAAAGCTAGTATATTGTGTGCCTGACTTAATGTAATCACGTCATTTTGTAAAATTGTGAGAAAACCTTATTGTATTTCTTGAGCCTAGTCCTGTGTGGCTAAGAAAATTGAACTGTTTGATTATACTGTTTGGACCTAGTCTTGCATGGCAGGGAAACTGAACCTTTATATGTACCCTTGGTGTCAAATCATATGTTTCTGAGAATCCTGTCAGGTCTGGCTGGCTGTGCCAGCCTGTGTATAATGAACTCTAGGCATGTGAAGATTACCCTTCCTGAGCCAACGGATCTGAAGAAGATGACATCAGATGCAGACAGCTTTCCCATGAGTCTGGACCTGGCCTTTACTAGGACTGTTTCTTTCCTGGAGACCCCATTTTGGGAAGACAAGTGATCGAGTGAGAAGTTTTCACAGGACAAAGAGAAAGGAGAGATCGTGGGTGGGGAGGGTGAGAGTGAAAACTTCTCAGAACTTCCCTTTCCTTTCCTGACTCCTTCTTCTGCTGTTAACCAGTAGCAAGCCCTTTCAGGAGGCTTTCAGATTTCCCGACTCTTCAGGCCCCTCCTCCCTTTCCATTGCTGTAAATCAGCCTCCTTGGTGGGGTCCTCTGTTGTTTACTATTGGGGAAGATTTTTCATGCTGAGACTTGAGCCTACCCCCACCCAAGCAATGGGAGAAGGGATCCCATTAAGGTATAAATTCTTGTTCTGCTTTTTGTAAAATGCCTCTTCCTCATAATCAGCCATGGGGAAGACCGCCCTCTTCACCCAGGAAGAGAATAAATTCCTGTTCCTATCCTAAGAGATCTCTGTGGTTTTTTGTTTTTGTTTTTGTTTTTGCTTTTTAAAGGGCAATTGGGGTTAAGTGACTTGCCCAAAGTCACATGACTAGTAAGTGTGTCAAGTGTGTAAGGCCAGATTTTAACTCAAGTCCTCCTGACTCCAGGGCCAGTGCTCTATTCACTGTGCCACCAAGATGCCCCAATCTCTGTGTTCTTGATTAAATTTTGGATGAGGTCTTTTATCACATGCAGAAAGCAAGCCATAAATGATCATTTAAAAGAATGCTCTAAGTCACTAATAATAAGAGAAATAAAGATTGAAACAATTCTCCAGTTTTACTTTACCTCCATCAAACTGGCAAAGATGACAAAACATGAAAATAGACCATGATGGAGTTCTGGGAGGACAGGCACAGTCTTGTTGGTGCAGCTATGAAATGGCCTAACTTTCTGGAAAATCATTGATAATTAAACCTCAAAAAGTCACTAAAATGTAAACCACTTTGGCCCAGAGACAATATTAATATTGTTATTAGAACAAATGCAGAATATAACGAATGTTCTCATGTATACCAAAATATTTAAAGAATTACTTTCAGTGATAGTAAATAAAGAGAAAAATAGTAGATGTCCATCTACTGAAAAATGTCTAAAAAAAACCCATTTTTGCATAAGAATGTAAAATGTTACTGTGCTATTTTTTAAAATGAATATGACAAGTTCAGAGAAACTCGGGAAGATTTGCAAAACCTGATATGAGTAGGACAGTTTACACAACGGCCACAATAATATAAAGGGGGAAGGGCATTGAAATAAATCAGAGCTCTAATTAAATGCAATTACCAGTTGTGACTTCAGACAACTAACAATGAAGCACACATCCCTAAGCAGAGAGATCATGGTCTATAGATTCAGATATGGTCGATGTATTTGCTTTGTTTTATAAAATAACTATACTTCTTTACTAAAAAGGAAGGGGCCCATTGGAAATGGAAGGTAATTATACATATACATGTTTGTATATATTATATATATATATATGCTATCTCTATGTATACATACTGTATAACTTCATTTTCATATATATGTGTAAATAACCCATATATATCTGCATATATATATATGAATCCATAAATATTTACAATCTGCATATATGCTTACACATATAAACTCATATATGGATATATTTTACATGTAATTATTTCTATAAAGACAATATAACCTCTATTTAGTATAACATAGTATATATACATATATATGCATATTCTTATCTATGTATATATTTAGATATGTAAATATGCTTGACATATACATAAATCAATCTCACCAAAATTAAGTTTAGGCCAACATACAAATATATGCATATTTATAAATAAATACATATGAATTTGCACATAGGCACATGCATCTAATATGTTATTTAAATAATGATCACAAAATATTTGAAATTTAATTAAATATTAGAGTTATAAATGTATACATTTTCAATTCAGAACTGAGTATAAAATTTTGATTAATTCAATATTCAATTCGCTACATTTTAAATGTCAGTCAGTGGTTGAAAATATTAAAGATTTGGTATGGAAAAGAAACTGTCAAGAGAACTAAAGAAAAATGATCTTCAGAGGAACCTCTAACATTTTCTGTAAAAGAAGATAAACCAAATATCAAGAGGAACATATCATAATCAAGAAAAGGAAGATAATCCTAAAATTACAAGTCATAATTTACAGAGTTTAAGAAAAAACAATCAAACTCACCAGGTAACTAGCTTGAGATAACCTTCATTTTAAATTTAAAGATAGACCCTACATCAAGATATTTCATAATTGTGTTGATGTGTTGACATCATTGTGTATAATCATATGTCTACAGGAGGAAAAAGTAAGTGTCCAGTCTTTTTTACCCATATTCCCGAAGTTATACAGGATCTACCTCCTGCTTAAAATGGTTTTGTTGACAGGCACCAAAGGAGGCATGGTAGCAACAGCTAAAGCACTTCTGTCATTCAGAATCTGAAGAATTAGGAAGCTGCTATAACTAGGAATCACCACCGTCATATCAGTCTCTGCCTCTATAAATAGAGAATCAACATCCTCTGGAGAGAGAAAAAAAAATTGTGAGACTAATTTGTTTAAGAGAAATGAATGTATTTTAAACAGGACAAAATGGATTAATAAACTGAAAGATGAATTACCATTTTTTAAATTGTAGCCTAGACCAAAAATCCCAAGGCTACATTTGGGTTATCCCATAAAACAATCACAATATTTCAAAAGAATCGTAAAATCCCTGGTATATAAGAGGTCGTAAAGGTTATACAGTTTAACCCCACACCTGATGTAGGAATTCCCCTACAACATCCCATATAAGTGATCTTCTTGGCTCTCTTTAACTCTCCCAGTGACTGTAAATTCAATCTCTTTAAAAGCATTCTGTGGTCTTTTGAACAGATCATAGAACACTATCATATGTTTGCCCCAAATCCACTTCCCCATAAGTTCCATGCATTAGTCAAAAATCTCCCTTTTAGTTCAAAGTATACAGAATTAGTCTAATTCTTCTTCCATGTACTCAATCTTCAGATAGAATATGCCTTCAAATATAGATTGCACCTTTTTTCCCCAAAAAAATTGGCCGATATGAAAACCTAGGGTGGGTATTGTTTAGAGATGATTTTCAGGTTCTGTTTTTTTCATTTGAAGAGATCTCTCTTTAAGAATATGTCTATATTGGCAGAGCCAAGATGGCAGAGTACAAATAGCACTTCCAAGGCGCTCTCATCCACGCCACTTTCAAACCATGTAAAAGGTGGACTTTGAACAACTTCTGGAACTCCAGCACCCACAGAATAACACAGAGAAGCTAACCTCCCACTGAGGACAGCCTGGCAGCCCTGCAGGGAGCAGCCAGCACAGTGCTCCGGAAGCAGCCAGTGCAATCCTCTGGGAGCTGAGCCCAGGCCCACCTGAGCCTCGGTTTTAGCCCCAGAGTGGTCAGGTCAGCAGCCAGCTGGAGGGACACCAGAACAACAGCAACTGGGGTGATTCCAGAATTATCAACAAAGACATTCCTAAGACAAAGTGAGAGGTTAGTACCTTATGGACTTTGGGACCAGTATTTGGGAACCCGTCAGCTTCTATCCCTGGGAGTGAGAAGCAACTGAGGAGACACAGCACAGACGACATTTTGCAGCTTCAGTTGCAGCTTCAGCTCCTGGCCTGCAAACTGTAGGGGGATCTAGCGATCAGTATTGGAGGGTGATTGCTCTTGCTTTAACCTCCCTGGATCTGGATTGCAGTCTGGGGTGGAGGTCTTGGGGTGGGTATCCAGCTTGCCAGAGCGGGTAGAGGCTTCACAGAGGCCACCCAACTAATTCCTCCAGGAGTTGTGAAGACCCCAATGTTTGGGACAGAAGTTCCCCTGTCTGGTGGCAGAGTCCTACTGTGGCAACAAGCCCAAAAGTCAAGTAATTAAGTGGCAACATGCCTAGGCAAAGGAAACAAAATAAACAGAAAAATGCAACATGAAACTCCTATTTGGGGGGCAAAGAGGATTGAAGCATGGAACAGGAGAACTGTGAGGCCAGAAATCCTGCAACAAAGGCCCCAAATGAAAATATGAGCTGGTTACACACCATAGAGGACCTTAAGAAGGATTTTAAAAACCAAATAAGACAAGTGGAGGAGAAATTGGGAAGAGAAATGAGAAAGATGCAGGAAAAGTATGAAATGAGAGTCAACAGCCTGACTGAGGAAAACAACACCTTAAAAAATAGTCTAACTCACATGGCATAGGAGGCTCAAAAGGGCAATGAGGAGAAGAATGCCTTAAAAAGCTGAATTTGCCAGATGGAAAAAGAATCTCAAAAGTTCACTGAGGAGATTCATTCTTTCAGAGTTAGACTGGAGCAAATGGAAGCTAGTGACTTTATGAGAAATCAAGATGCTGTTAAGCAGATCCAAACAAATGAAAGAATAGAAGTCAATGTGAAATATCTCATGGGAAAAACCACTGACCTGGAAAATAGATCCAGGAGAGATAATTTAAAAATTATTGGACTACCTGAAAGTCATGATCAAAGAAAGAACCTAGAAATCATCCTTCAAGAAATTCTCAAGGATAATTGCCCTAATGTTTTAGACCCAGAGGGGGAAATAGAGGTTGAAAGAATCCACAGATCGCCTCCTGAAAAGGATCCCAAAAAGAAAACTCCCAGGAATATTATAACCAGGTTCCAGAACTCCCAGATCAAGGAGAAAATACTACAAGCAGCCAGGGAGAAACAATTCCAATATTGTGGAAACACAATCAGAATAGCCCAGGACCTGGCAGCTTCTACACTGAGGGATTGAAAGGCATGGAATATGATATTCCAGAGGACAAAAGAGCTTGGATTGAAGCCAAGGGTCACCTACCCAGCAAAACTGAGTATCTTGTTTCAGGGGAAAATATGGTCATCCAGTGGAATAGAGGACTTTCAAGCATTCTTGAGGAAAAAAACGAGAGTTGAATAGAAAATTTGACATCCCAACACAAGAAGCAAGAGAGGCCTGAGAAGGTAATCAGGGAAAAGAAATCAAAAGGAACTTATCAAATTTGAACTATTTACATTCCTACATGGAAAAACAAAAACTGTGACTGATGAAAGCTTTCTCAGTATGAAATTAATTGAAGAAGGGTATACGGGCATATGAATACATATGTGAATGTGTGTATATATGTTTACAGGTATACATGGATAGAGGGCACAGGTTGAATTTGGTGGGAAGGGATGATACTTAAGGGGTGAAGTTAAGAGGTGAGAGAGAAAAGTGGCAAGAGGAGATGGTGAGAGACAGGGTAGGGTAAACTATCTCATGTAATAGAAGCAAGGGGAAATGGTTGCGGAGGGGGGTGGGGAAGAAGTGGAAGGCAAAAAGGCAAAACCATATTCTCATTGAATTTGGCTCAGGGAGAGAATGACATACATACTAAATGTGATATCTCACAGGAGAGTAGGGGTAAGGCAGATAAGAGGGGATGGTGAAGGGGAGGGCATTCTGGAGGGAGGGGAGGTTGGAAGTACCCACTTTCGAAGAGAGACAGGATCAAAGTAGGGAATGGACCAGGTGGGGCATGGGATAGGTGGGAGGGAAATATAAGCAGTCATTTACAATATATCTACTATGGTAATATTTTGCATACCTATACATGTACAACACACACTGAATTGCTTATCTTCCCAGAGGGCATGGATGACAAGGGAAAAAGGGAATGGGTCTGAAATTCGAAGTTTTAAAATTAAATGGTTCAAATATATAAAAATGCTATTATTAATACTATTTTGCATGTAATTTGGAGATAAGATGTGCAGGCATTGGGGCACAGAGATTCACCTTGCCCTAATGGTAAATTCGAAGGGGGTATGGGAGAAAATATGGGAGAGAGCAGATTGGATGAGGGGATATCTTGTGGGACTCCTGTTCTGAGGTGGTGGGTAGGGGAAAAATGGGGGGGAAATTGTAACTCAAATCTGGCAGAAATGAATGATGTAAACCAGAAGTTAATAAAAATAAAATAAAATAAAAGATTGTTTTTCATCTTTCTGCTTTCCTTTTTATACTAGTTGCATTGATTTTGTTTGTACAAAAGGTTTTTTTTTTCATTTAATATAATCAAAATTACCCACTTATTTTGTAACACTCTATATCTCCTGCTAGGTCATGAATTCTACCCCTCCCTATATATCTGATAGGTAGACTATTTCTTGCTTTTCTAATTGGCTTATGATCTCACCTGTTTTATTTAAATCACACCCAAAATCAGTGTTGTCTAACTTTTCAAATATTCTATTTACCTCCTTAGTTTCTTTCTTATTTTTTGGTTGGATTTATTGAGTTCACGGAGGGGTAATTTGAGGCCCCCTGCCATTATAGTTTTCCTGTATATTTCTTTCTATACGTCACTTAATTTCTTTAAGAATTTGGATATTATATCATTTAGTTTAAGTGTTTAATGTTTTATGTTTTTAAGTTGATAACATTTCCTCATTGTCTATTTTCATTGTACCTATTTTTGTTCATTGTACCTTTTATCAAGGTGTAGTGTCCTTCCTTACCTCTTTTTTCATTTGGTCTATTTTTGCTTTTACTTTGAGATTAAGATTGCTACCTCTGTTTTTATTTTACTTCAACTAAAGCATAATCAATTCTGTTCTAGCTCTTTACCTTTGCCCTGTGTGTGCCTCTCTGCTTAAAGAGTATTTCTTGTAGATTATATATTGTAGGAATTTTTGATCCACTCTACTATTCACTGCCATTTTGTGAGAGAATTCATCCCATTCACATTACAGTTACAAGTATTATCCATGCATTTCCCTCTATCCCATTCTTCTTCCTGTCTTTCCTCTCTCTCCTTCCACCCTTTCCCTCCTCACCAGTGTTTTGCTTCCGTTCACTACCTCCCTGATCTGCCCTCCCTCCTGTCAGTCCCAATCCCCCTTTTACTTAATCTCAATCCCTCCTACTTCCCTGTTGGGTAAAATAGTTTTCTGTATTCAACTGATTGTATATATGATTCTCTCTTTGAGCCAGTACTGATATGAGTAAGGTCAAGTCACTTGTTGCCCATTCCTCCCATCTTCCCCTCCACTGTAATATGCATTTCATGCCTCTTCACATGAAAAAATTTCCCCTCTCCCTTCCTTCTACACCCATCATACTCCTCTTTCTCATCCTTTAAATTTTTATGTCATTCCATTAAATTCACCAAATACCCATACCTTCTATGTATATTCTTTCCAACTGTAGTATTAGTGATTCAATTTTAAGAATTATAAGTATTATCCTCACATCTAGGAATATAAATAGTTTAGCTCTTTTGACTCCTTTAAGATTTCTTTTCACTTTTTACCTATTTATGCTTCTCTTGGGTCTTGATATTAGAGGTCAAATTTTTGTTTTAACTCTGGCTTTTTCCTTATGAAAGTTTGAAATCCTTCTATTTCATTGGATGATCACTTTTCCCATTGATATTTAATTTTGCTGGGTAAGTGATTCTTGGTTGTAGTTCTAGATCCTTTGCCTTTCAGAATATCATGTTCCATCACCTCTGATCCTTTAATGTTGCAAGTATTGTTTCATACTTATTGAGACTCCCTGATATTTGAATTCTTTCTGGCCACTAATATTTTTCCTTGACCTGATAGTGCTGAAATTGGGCTATGATGTTCTTTGAACTTTTTATTTTGGGATATCTTTCCTGAGGTGATCAGTGGATTCTTTTGATGCTTATTTTGCCCTCTGGTTCCAGGTCATCAGGGCAGTTTTCCTTGATAATTTCTTGAAAGATGCCTTTCTCTACTCAATATTGATGCATGTCCCCCTTTTGATTATGGCTTACAGATAGTCCCATGATTCTGATATTGTCCTGAATCTATTTTCTAGGTCAATTGCTTGTCTCATGAAGTATTTTACATTTTATTCCATTTTTTCATTATTTTGGATTCTTGACATCTCATAGAGTCATTAGCTTCCACTTACCCAATTCTAACTTTTAAGCCATTGTTTTCCTCAATTAGCTTTTTTACTTTCCTTTCCATTTGTCCACTTGTGCTCTTTAAGGAACTGTTTTCTTCAGTTGATTATTTTATCTCACTTTCCATTTGGCCAATTCTACTTTTTAAGTAGTTTTCCAAGCTATTGACTTTTTTTTTCATAATTCTCTTGCATCACTCCTATTTTTTCTCATTTTTCATCTCTCTTGTATGGTTTTTAATCTCCTTTTGGAACTATTCTATGAGTTCTCTCCAGTCTTGAGACTACTTCCATTTTTCCTTGGGGTTTGCCCATAAATGCTTTGACATTGTTGTCCTATAATAAATTTGTGTCTTGGTCTTCATCCCTAAGTCACTTAACCCTGATTGCTACACCAAAGAAAAAAAAATCCCTGGAGTTTTCTGTAAGATTTCTTCCCATTATTCTTATGTTAGAGCCCTGTCCTCTGCCTCTGGGGTTTCTCAAATGCAAAACACAGATAGACTCCTGACTGTCTTTATGGTATCACCTCTTCCTCCCACCAGGCTTCTTTATTCTTTTTGCTTTTTTTGGAGAACAATTGGGGTTAAGTGACTTGCCCAAAGTCACATGGCTAGTAAGTGTGTCAAGTGTCTGAGGCCACATTTGAACTCAGGTCCTCCTGACTTCTGGGCAGGTGCTCTATTCACTGCACCACCTAGCCACCCCCACCCCCCAACCAGGCTTCTTAATGAAGTTGGCTGTCCATTCTAAACTCTCTTGAAGAGGATTGAAATCATTTCATAGACCTTCATCTGCCAGCACCTAACTATTAACCTACTGTTAATCAACACACCAGGTTCATTAGCTGTACTTCATGAACCATAAGAAACTGCACATTTTGACTGAGTAAATTAGATCAGGAGTATAAGAAAAAAATACAATCTTTTTAAAATTCCAATCTAAACCCATGTGGTGTGGTTACAAAAGTACAGGTTTTTCTTCACTTATCAATCAATAAAGTTTGAACTTAAACCTCAAAAGCAACAACTGGCAAATCTCAATGTTGTAGTTAAGAATATAATGCAACCCACAACAGAAGGAGGGAGAAGGGAGAAGAGGCAACACATGCCTCACCTCACCTTGAATGTTTTCATTCAATACTGGATCTATTCAGGGTGGGGAACAAAAAGGCAACTTTCAAAAAGGAGTCTAAGTTACTGAAGAGCATTCCCTATATTCCTTCCTAAAAACGGGTGGATTTTCTGTTTGCTTAACCAGATTTGGGAAGGAGAATCCAACTTTGCCTTCTCCTCAAACCCTCCCCCCTCCCCCACAAAATAAATATCTACAGGCTGATTTTTTTTAAAAACCCACAATGCCAACACCACCCAAGAACAAAACAAAACAAACCTTAAGAAGCTTGATTACTTTGTTATGTTGGCACCAGGAAGCAGCTGCAACAGTTTTGAGTCTAGAATTTTTCTGTTACAGAGTAATCATAAGCATGTCTTGCTTTTGTAAACCCCCCCCCAAAATAGAAATAAACAAAAATAAAAACTAGTACTGATCAGTTTCTGACCATACACAGTTACTGAAAATTAATTAATATTTAAATTGAGTTGGGAGAGGAAATGGGAATAGTCCATGTCTCATACTAGGAGTATGGGGTTGGGTGAATAGGATTTGGAATTACTATAAAAATTAATTTTAATTTTTCTTCAGTTTGATTTAAACATTTCTTTTAGCATGATGCAGACACCAGCTTTGCAGAGAGGCCTCTGAAGGGATGCTCATAGCAACACAACACACATGTGACTCATCTTCAGTTCCAGAGTCTCCAAGACTGTCAGTGTTGCCTTGTCAAATACATTTTTAAGCCTTACTGTGTCATAACAGAACATTCCATGTATTTGACAGCCTCAGGTCTCAAGTCAGCTTTTCAGCAATCTCTGGAATGATGGGATTCTGTTTGTTCTTGGTAAATTTCTTGGTAAGTAGTAAAAGGGTAATCTCTGAGATCAATTTAAGTCCCAACAAGCAAGAGAAGAGCCTTGGACAGTTGTGAGTAATCTCTGGTACCCACTTTTCTTTCACATTTTCAAATAAGGATGGGGTTACCACAGAAAGATAGTGGTTAATTGAGGGGTTGTAATCTGTCATAATCATCAAATCCTGCAGTATCAAACAGTCCAAGAGTGTAGGGTTCTCCACTACACATAACCATGACTACACAATTGTCAAATACCATTGGGACAAATTCAACTGGGAATTTGTTTGTTGTGTATAAAATCAGAAGATGTGTCTTACCAAGGACACCATCACCCATAACAACAAACTTAAATGTCTGCATGGCTGAAATCTTTTATCTACTTTCAGTATTTCAAATCCAGTATAATTTTCTTCCCCATCTTTTGCTTCCTCCAAATTCCAGGTTCTTTTCAGGTTATTTTAATTAATTATGTTTTTCTAGTTAGAGCATTTCTCCTTTTATTTCCTAGCACAGGTACTCAACTTCTCCCTCTCAATAACTATTGACTAGAAAATGCAAACAACTCTGCGTACCTATCAGATTGGCTAATATGACAGAAAAGGAAAATTATAAATGTTGGAGTCAATATGGAAAAATAGGGACACGAATGCATTATTGGTGGAGTTCTGAACTGATCCCACCATTCCAGAGAGAAATTTGGACCTATGTGCAAAGGACTATAAAACTTTTCTTATGGGGCAGCTAGGTGGCGCAGTGAGTAGAGCTCTGGCCCTGGAATCAGAAGGACCTGAGTTCGGATCCGGCCTCAGACACTTAACACACAAACAAAAACCTAGCCGTGTGACCTTGGGCAAGTTACTTAACCCCAATTGCCCTCAAAAAAGGAAAAAAAAAACTTTTCTTATGCTTTGACCTAGCAGTACCACTACTTGGTCTATATCCAAGGAAATTTTAAAAAGGAAAAGTACCCACGTGTACAAAAAACAATTATGGTAGCTCTTTTTGTGATGGCAAAGAATTGGAAATTAAGGCAATGCCCATTAATTGAGAAATGGCTGAACGAGTAGTGGTATATGATTGTGATGGAATACTGTTGTGCCATAAGAAATGCTGAGCAGAATCCTTTCAGAAATATCTGGAAGTCTCACATGAAATGATGCAAAGTGAAATGATCAGAATCAGAACATTGTACATAGTAAGAGCAGTATTGAATGATGTTCAACTGTGTCATTCACTGACTTAGCCATCCTCAGTGCTACAATGATGCAAGACAATTACAAAAGACTTGTGTTCAAAAATGTTACCTGCCTCCAAAGAAAGAACTGATGGACACTGAATGCAGATTGAAGCATACTTCTTTTAAGCACTTGGGGTTAAGTAACTTGGTCAAGGTTACAGGGCTAGTCATTTTATGTGTGGCTGCTAAGTGCTAACCAATCCCGGGTCCTCTGGACTCCAGGGCCAGCACTCTTACTCACTGCTCCACCTAGATGCCCTGAAGCATACTTTTTTAACTTTATTGGGTTTTTTTGGCTTTGAACTACGTTTTCTTTTGCAACATGGCTATTATGGAATTTTTTTTAATGAATGTTTTGTTCAAGTTCTCAACAAGTGGAGCAGCCAACAGGTTCTGTTCTCTGGATGGCTCCAGAAGTTATCCGCATGCAGGACAATAATCCATTCAGCTTTCAGTCAGATGTCTGTTCCTATGGCATTGTGCTGCATGAACTGATGACAGGGGAGCTACCATATTCACACATCAACAGCCGAGATCAGATTATATTTATGGTCAGTCAAGGGTATGCATCTCCAGATCACAGTAAGCCATACAAGAATTGCCCCAAAGCCATGAAGAGGCTTGTAGCAGACTGTATGAAGAAAGTTAAGAAAGAAAGACCTCTTTTTCCACAGATACTGTCTTCCATTGAGTTACTACAACATTCTTTACCAAAAATCAACCACAGTGCTTCTGAACCCTCTCTGTACTGTGCAGCCCACACAGAGGACATAAACTCATGTACATTGACATCCACGAGACTCCCAGTTTTCTAGGTGTTATCTTGCACCATCATCCCCAACAAGAAATCCCCAAAGTTCTGCTTTTCTTACCTTAATGGATGAGATAATTTTTTTCTTCAGAAAAAGCTGCTACAGATTTCTACAATTCAAGTACTACAGGGACATCACTCCGTGTTGCTTTTTCTACTATTTGTTTGCCCAATTAGATGTTTTCCACTCATTTTGTGTCATGTGTCATAATGGTGTCATTTTACCAATAACTAACAGACAAGATGCAATACAAGCCAAAGTTTTAAAAATAGATGCCCTTGAGCCTTATTTTCATCTACAGAGGTGGCTGTGTTTATTTGGCAATATTTTCTCTTGATCATTCTTGTTGGATCAATTAGTATTTTTATGGTAAGAATGGCTAAAATTCTTTGTGGGGGGAATCCTGAAAAGTTCCAGTCCTAGAGGATGTTTTCGGACAAAGACGGCAGTCCCAACTCCAGAGAAAAGGGGATAATGAATTCTGAATACTACAAGTTCCTACAATGAGTGTTAAATCATGCCAAGGAATTTTAATTCTTTTAAAATATGGCAAGTTACCAGATAGTTTTGCACATAGAAAACAATCATGCAGAGGAATAAACTGTTCTCCACAGTACTGTTCTTAAATGGGGGCCATACATACAGCCTTGCTGCAATTATTGACCTAAGGAGTGATACCTTGGTACTTAACAGACTTCTTTATTGCACCCAATGAGATATGCAGTTGTGGAATGATGGTCTTTTGAATGAGGAATTGCTATGCTCCTCTCAATATATTTCTCCACTCTCAGCAAGCAGAGTGACTTACCAATTTGAAGCTGTCTTCCCACTATATGAGGTATGAGTTTAAAAGGATTGATCTTTCATTTATATCTGACCATTTGTCATATCACTTTACAGTCATATCTCATATAACAAGGAAACTGAATATGTACAGTTTTTCTTGATGGTTTGGGTTTTTGTTTTTGTTGCTCCTGAGAAAATGAATTTATTGTAAGCCATGGTTCTAGTGATTTATCTTATTTTAATAAAATAAGTTAAATTAAATATATATATACATATATATATACTGTTGAAAAATAGCTCAACATATATGTGTGTATGTATATACACAGAGTATAAAAGGGATGTATGCATAAAAATATCTATAAAATTTGACTATCCTCACAAAAAATGTAGTATAGAGGAAGTGGGAAAAATTAAGATTGAATATCAGAAACTAATAGGAGTACAGAAAGAGAAGAAAAGTGAGAGGATCTGGAGAACCAGGACTTGTGCCAGAACATGAAGGAGTATAAAATCTGGGGAAAAAAGGGACTCTTCCACCCCCAGCAGCTCCTAAAATTGATTTTTACAGTTCCTCACTCCAGAGAACAAGTGACAATTTGGATATAAGTGTGTTGGGTGGAAAGTATTTTGGAAAGTTGCTTTTGGTCCCTTCATTCCTTGCCATCATTCTGAAAGGTCTAAATCAGGCTCACTTTCATTCTTGATGAAAAAACCAGAGTTGAATAGAAAATTTGACATTCAGATACAAGAAACAAGAGATGCTTGAGAAAGTAAACAGGGAAAGGAAATCATAAGGAACTTATCAAAGTGGAACTATTTACATTTCTACATGGAAAAGCAATAATTGTAACTGATGAAACTTTTCTCAGTATGAAAATAGTTGAAGAAGGGTATATGGGCATATGAATACATATGTGAATGTGTGTATATATATATATATGTTTACAGGTATACATAGATGGAGGAAACAGGTCAAATTTAATAGGAAGTATGATACTTAAAAGGGAAATTAAGAGCTGAGAGAGGAATATAATGGGAGGAGATGGGGAGAGACAGAATGGGGTAAACTACCTCATATAAAAGAGGCAGGGGAAAATTATTACAATGGAGAGGAAGAACAGAAAGGCAAAAGGGAATGGGTCAACCATATTCGCATTGAACTTGACTCAGGGATGGAATGACATACCCACAAAATAGGTTGTATCACCGTACAGGAGAGTAGTGGGGAAGGGGATGAGAGGGGAGATGATGGAAGGGAGGGTGGAAAGGAAGGTGGGGAGGGAAGTTGGAAGCACCCACTTTTGAAAAGGGACAGGATCAAAGTAGGGAATAGACCAAGTGGGAGGTGGGATAGGAGGGAGGGAAATATAGTCAGTCTTTTAAAATATATCTACTATGGTAATGTTTTGCATAGCTACACATGTACAACATAGACTGAATTGCTTATCTTCGCAGTAAGGGTGGGTGACAAGGGAGGAAGGAAATGAATCTGGAATTCAAAATTTTAAAATCAAATGTTTAAAAATATCAACACTATTATTAATACTATTTTACATATAATTGGGAAATAAGATATACAGGCATTGGGGCACAGAGATTCACCTTGCCCTAACTGAAAAAGTCGAAGGGGGTATGGGAAAAGATATTGGAGAGAGCAGATGGGATGAGAGGCTATCCTGTAGGACTACTCTTCATGGGTGGTGGGTAGGGAAAAATGGGGTAAAAAATGTAACTCAAAATCTGGCAGAAATAAATGATGTAAACCAGAAGCTAATAAAGCATTTGAAAAAAAATGTATCATCTATATCATTTTGCACTACAGCTCTTTATGTAATTCACCTATCCCCCCACTAAATTGTAAGCTCCATGAGGGAAAAGAATCTCTAAAAGTCTTATCTAATCTTTGTATCGACAGGTTACCTAGCACAGTGCTTTATACACAACAGATAGTAAATGTCTGCTGAATTGAAATGAATACAAGAACTGCTTTCAATAGTACTATGGAATCATAAAGCTTGGAAGAAAACACTCAAAGGTAACCTTCTGCACCATGGTACTTTCACATTAAATGACAAACCCAAAGAATTCCAGATGAGAATTAATATGAAATTAAAGAATTTTCTCAAGCACCCTTTCCAATATGTAACAGCCTTCAAATCCCTCCTTGTATCTAACCTACATGTCCTCACTTGACCTCACCCAATGCAAAAACTTGCCTCCAGGAAAACAGTGTCTGTTTTTCTAAAACTGGTAAGTAGAAGTAGTTTCTTCACTGAAAGGATTATTTGGAAACTTCATAGGAAAACTCATTTATGTGACATGAGGTGAGAAAGTATATTTCCAGGAAGAACAAACTCAACTTACTTTCATTTTCCCTTCATTTATCTGTAACTTCTAAGTCAAATGAATATAGACATGATACAAACTGGTAAAGTAATCTCCTTGTTGCTTTTCTGGTCACAAGCATCTGTGAAATTTCATCTACATATTCTATTATCTGGAATTAATTATTCTCTTATTTTTTATCTTGAAAAGACTGGCAAGACTTGCCCCAAAGGACTGGAATATTGACATGTGTCATATTGAATCTAAAGCTTGCAGGAACCACAAGTAAATAGAAAAATAATCCCCTATCACATTACACTTTTTTCTTTATTAGAAAAAATAAACTCTCCCTAAGTTGAATGATCACTTTTGCAAGACTCCAAATAATAGTAAACACAGAGATTCAGTGCATTTTGAGGACATTTTTGAAGTATGAATCATTTAAGGTCTTGAGACACATTACAATGCTAAGTATCTGATTGTATTTTCTGCAGAAGTAACCAATAGCAAAGTTCCTTACTCTTATCTCCTAGTTTTAAGTATTTAACCCTTATTTTTTTCTCAAGAAAGTAAATATCTACGCAGAGAAGCTAATTACTTTCCTAAAGAAAATATGATCTTGAGGCCCAAGAAAGATGTGCCAACTCTCCGAAAAATAAAATATACACCTGACACACTTTTAAGTTTAATCTGCAATATTAATACTTTCTCTATAACTTTCCTACACCTAGATAAGAAATGAAATCCAGATTTGTATAGTTTGGCGATTTCTGAAATATAGTTGCTCACACTGAAAATTTAATAATTGGTTTTCTCCAGCCAGTTTGAGCAGTCTCCAGCATACCCCAGGCCTGCACATCATTGATTTTGTATCTTTACTCATTTTAACAGGACCTGATTGAATAATAAAAAACTCTCTAGGTATCATTTTGGAATAAACTGAGAATCAAAATGCATTTTTAAAATTATCAAGAGTCATAATTAATGTAATAAAATAAAATATTAATTCGGTCCTAAGTTTATTGCAATCCTCTCTCCATTCCTTTTCCCCTCCACCCAACTAATCTACAATGGAAAAAATGATTAAGTAATAAAGAAAGGAATGTTTAAAGCATTATAATTAATAACTAGAAATTTGGTGAGAAATCAAAGAGGAAAAGATTAACTGGGATAGGAGCTTATATACCCCATATATATGTGTATCATTTAATCAGTTAGCATTAATTAACCTTTACAAAGGGAAACAGAAAATTATAGTAAGAACAGAAAAGTAAACATTGTTCCTACAACACCTTGGGGTGATTAGTGGAGAGGGAGAAGCATAGGCTCAGACTTGCCACAGTACTTGCTACAAAGCATTCACGCAGTTCATTTCCAAATGTTGGATGGTCAATGTATGAACCCTCTTGGCTAGCTTTCATGCATGGCTACACCAGGAAAAGCAGGTCAATTAGGGCTTTGCTCTTCATGAGTTTTGCCCATCCAAAAACTCTGGCATGGACTCCCATCAATGAATCTCTGGTGGTTCACTCTTCCAATCTTTCAAGGCACACAAGGACATAATACTCAAAGGGACAGAAGCAACCACAGAGCTAAGTGCTCCTGGCTTACTTTTGTCCTCAGTAGAGAGAATAGGTCGCTGGTACTAGTTCTCTCTCTCCCCACCTATAGGCTTACAACAATATTCTTTGCCTCTTCATCTGAACATAGACAAACAGGAAAGACTCACTTTGGCTGATCAGTGCCTTTTAAATGCAAACCCAGTTCTGGTTCTGCAATCAATCAGAAATCTAATTCTTCACCATGTAGTAAGTAAACCAGAAAGTCTATAACTAGAGTTTTTAAAGTGGGGCACAAAGACCTCCATTATATATCATCATACACTTTCAGAAGCTAATTGACCAAGCTTTCCCATGTGATTTCTGCTACATATGCTCTAAAGACAAGGTTCCCTTTGTCTAGTCACCCTTTACATAGCTATGGGATTTTTCCCTCTCTTTGACTTTCTTGGGGTATACAACTAGTGGTATATCCCTGAGTCAAAGGGCATAATATTTGGTGACATTTTTAGTAAAAGACCAAATTGTTTTTCAGGACAGTTAGACCCAATTACAGCTTCAACAATAACAGTGTCTTAGTGTTATACTCCTTTCTTCATGAACTGTAGGGTATAAAATAGGAGTGAGTAGGGATTGGAACTTTCCCTCTTTCCTTGCCCAACAACTAATGGCAGAACCTGAGTAATCAGCCAGAAGGTGGCCCTCTGCTCTTTGGAAGCGTCCTTCGGCACACTACCAAGGCAAAAGACTGGATTCTAAATTTCAGCCACCAGGCTATCAAGGGACAGCAATCAGTATTTCATGTTTTCAAGCACCATAGGGGTTTGTTTTATGTATAGTCTGAGTTCAAGGTATTAATTTTTTTAAATAGGAGACAAATTATTTTCATCTGAGATCTTGAAAAAATCCTTGGTTCTCAAATCAGGGACTTGTGATTGAGGAAAGGGAGCTGATCCAAAGAATTGTTCAGTTGTGGGGGACAATCAACCTGTTCATGAACCACTCAGCTAAACTTTGGCACCAAATGACTAATTAACCTTGGATCTTTGGGTAACACAAAAACCCTTTCATAAATACATTCCTCAGGCTTCCTGATAGGAGGACTATTTTTTTTAAGCTAGATATAATATTGACTTGGTTATCCAACATAATGAGTTTTATTGTCAACTTTTTGTTTTAAAAGGGTGTGCAAGGTTTTGTCCAACAGGAACAGGGGAGACAAATGTGAACTACAGCTTGCGTCATCTCAGCACCTGTCACATGAATTATACCGGATCTGCATGCAAATCTGTCACACACTTAAGCCATCTTTATCAATGCAAATAAAAAATCAGCTGCAAAATAATCATTAATCATTCATTCTTTGCTGCAGTGAATTATAGATGAGTACAACTTGTAGGTAGTAATGAGTTATAATTTTATGACAAAGTCTTCCTCCTAAAGAAGTGGATATTTTTTCTGAAAGAAGGAAGGAAAAAAGTGACACCTAAAGTCATATCCAAAAATATTGTGATGATTCACAATTACAAATATGATTTCCTGAGCACACATGGAAAATCTAAATGTGTTTTGAAAACATCAGAGACATAAATTCTAGTTTATGAGTTATTATGTCACCATGAAAGGATCTCAGCTCTGCCATGATCTAACCTTGCATCTTCCCTACCCTTCCTGACCATGCCTCCTCCTAAGCTTTCACACAGATAAAATTTCAAGGACTCTTTAAAAATGAAACAACTCAGACAGAATAGTTATCTATTTCATTTTAAGTATTCCAAGGAAGAAAGTTCCACCTTGAGAACAGGGATTGTTTCATTTCATTCATTTCTATCCCCAGAGCCTAGCACAATACATGGTGCATAGTAGGTATTTAATAAATGCTTGTTGATTGATCTGTCGTTATCTCTAGGGAGTCTTAACTCCCTAGAGAATCACTTGAATGAAATTCTGGTTATGCAGAGCCAATTAATGTCAACAAATAATAAAAAGGGAAAACGTTAAAGATCAATGCAATTGATAAGGGATGAAATTCATGTTTTTTCAAGGGATTTGTACAAGAGAGAGAATATTGGGCAGGTAGCTACAGCTAAATATATGAGTGCTAGGTCCCGTAAGACATATTATCAAAATATTAAGGCTCTAATGTCAATCACAAAGCTATATGTCAGGATATGATGATAAGGATAATTGTGATAAGGATTTCATTTATCAAGTCACCTGGAGGTAAGCACATACTGTGGAATTATGGTAATTATGGGTGGAAATGTGCTATTCTTTAAATATTTTTATTATAGAACCATTGTATTGTACTTTGTCCTTTCCATTAGAATTCATTGGTAAAATCTTTGGGGGTATCTTCTATATTCCTAACATTGTGCTAAATAATGAGAGGAATAAAAGTAAGTTTCAGACCCAATGAGCATCCTCTTTATGGAAAAAAAATAGTTTGTTTTTGTCTTTTTAAATGATGTACAAATTAAATGAAAATTTAAATAATGAAATACCTACTACAAAGCAATACAGTAACATCTCACTTAGCTACTAGACTAAATTATCTGCCTTTCAGTCAAGAAACCAGAATTGAGCAGAAAAGGTCCTGAGCACCTTTTAAAAAGCTGGTCAAGTCTATGAATTAAGTCTACCTTGGTGGTCTTGTGGGGGCAGCTATATGGTACAGTAGATACAGGTCTAGGCTGGATCCAGGAGAACCAGGAAGGCATGAGTTCAAATCCAGTCTCAGATACTTCCTAGCTGGGTAAGTCACTTGACCCCAGTTTGCCTCATGGATCACTGCCCTTGTCATGGGCAGTAAGTAGTCAGCAGGTAGTAGTCAGCACTAGCTAACAAAAGGAGATCCACTGGAGAAGGAAATGGCAAACCACTTCAGTGGCTTTACCAAATAAACTCTCATGGTCAGGTGGTCCATAGGATCACAAAGAGTTGGACACAACTGAATAACACTGCTCTAATGGGAAAGGCAACTAGGTGGCATAATGGATAGAGAACTGGGCCTGGAGATAGGCAGACCAGAATTCAAATCCAGCCCCAGACATTTATTAGTTATGTGACCCTGGATAAGATCACTTAATTTCTGCTTCAGTTTCTTCAGCCTGTAAAAATAGGAGTATAACCACTTACGTCACAGAGCTGTAATGATCAACTGCATTAATATTTATAAAGTACTTAGCACAGTGAAATCCTTATTCCCTAATATATAGATGAATTATTCCTATTTAAGACTTCGTTCTTCATTCATTGGAATCCTCAGAGAGGAAGATTAAATAAATGGACAAACGGAGTCTGATTGTAAGTAGAATGGTCAAGAGAAGAAAGGTGGCATTAGAATAAACACTGAGATGAGAAGTAGCCAAGAAATCTGAAATTTTCTGACAAGACATCTCAGCAGCACCAAGTTATGGAGTATAGCCTTTGTCTGACATTGATCCAGGCTTCTTTTACATGACTGCTCCTGGATGGTGCCACACTGGTCTTGAGGTCACATGCCTTTCTGGTCTTGTGGCTATTCAAGCTTCTCTGAGTGTCTAGCTTCTAATATTCATCTCTTCAAGGCACTTGCTGGCTATCTTGTCATCTGTTTGCTATGGTGCTATGGCTAAAAATGTTCTATCAAATAAGGATGGACTGAAAGTTCTCTAGTCCTGAAGTCTCAACATTCAGTTAAAGGCCAAAAGTCAAGCACAGTAATGCCAGACTAAGACTGTCTGATTTCTTAAATTACTTTCTCCTGCTTGGGAGATAGATGACCTTTTTTCCAAATATCTGACTTCACTCAGATTTACTACTAATTTCTACTCAAGTCCTTTATTCCCTGTGTCTCAAAATCCATTTCAGGAGGTTCTACCAAAGAAATGCCTCAAAACTTTATGGGTCTGTGCCAGTGCCATTTTTAATTAATTAATTTCTTTTTCATCCTCAACATTCACTTTTTTTTAAGATTTTGAGTTCTAAATTTTCCCCCCTCCTTCTGTTTCCCCCTCCCCAAGATGGCGTGCAATCTGATATAGGCTACACATGCACAATCATATAAAATATATTTCCACATTAGCCAACGTTGTGAAAGAAGAATGAGAACAAAAGATAAAAAAATGAGAAAGAAAAAATGAAAGAGAGGAATAGAAAAATACTTCAATCTTCATTCAGACTCCATAGCTCTTTCTCTGGATGTGGATAGCATTTTCCATCACAAGTGTTTTGGAATTGTCTTAGATCATTGCATTGCTGAGAAGAGCTAAGTCTATCAAAGTTGGTCATCATACATTGTTGCTATTACTATGTACCATGTTCTCCTGGTTCTATTCACTTACTTCACTGAGCATTTATTCGTGTAAATCTTTACAGGTTTTTCTGAAATCTGCCTGGCCATTATGTATTATGGAACAATAGCAATTCATTGCATTCATATACCACAACTTGTTCAGCCATCCCCTAATTGATGGGCACTCCCTCAATTTCTAATTCTTGGCCACCACAAAAAGAGCTACTATAAATATTTTTGTATATGTGGGTCCTTTTCCTATTTTTATGATCTCTTTGGAATACAAAATTAAAAGTGGTATTTCTGGGTCAAAGGGTATGTGCACAGTTTGATTGCCCTTTGGGTATAGTTCCCAATTGCTCTCTAAAATGGTTGAATTTCCACTGCTATTTTCATTCAAGTCTCCAATATGGTTTGGGTCTTGCCAGGCAAATCTATCTAAGCACAGATGCTAATCAGGAAAAGTTATTGTTTTCTCCAGGGAAGCATCCCTGCCTTTGTTATTAACATGTGGATGACAGCAAACCTTCCAGGCTTTGAGCCTCCCTACATGTAAATAACAATGACAATTTATAGCACTTTTGAGTTCAAAAAGTATTTTCATACTTGATGTGTCACTCAATTCTGACAGTTCTATGAGGCAAGCAACAGGATAGCCCTTATTATATTCCTCATTATTTTTTACAAATGAGGAATATGAGGCAAGACAATTAACACCAAGGAAACAGAGTCTCTCCACCAACCAGCACCACACCATCCATATGTGAAATCAATTACAGCAAATGGAAAATTTTTGAATGCTGTAGATAAGTTCACTTACCTTGGCAGTATACTTTCCAGGGATATACAATGATGGAGTAGTAGACACATGCATTGCCAAAGTTTGGGAGGCTCCAAAGGAAAGTGTGGGAGAGAAGAGGTCTTAGACTACCTACCAAAATGAAAATCTACAGAGTCATTGTGCTGACCTCATCGTTGTATGCCTGTGAAACCTGGACAGTATACCAGTACCATGCCAGAAAATTGAATCGCCTCCATTCAGATTGTCTTAGGAATATTCTGAAGATCACCTGGCAAAATAAGGTACTGGACACAGAGGTCCTTTCTCGAGCTGAACTACCAAGTATTCAAACCCTAATACAGAGAGCACAATTCCAATGGGCTGGCCACACTGTTCAAATGTACATTTGCCTAAAAGACTATTTTACAGAGAACTAGAATTAAGAAAGATTGGGAAAGACTTCCTGTAAAAAGTGGAATTTTTACTGAGATTTGAAGAAATCCAGGGAAACCAAGAAGTAGAGATGAGTAGGAAAAGCTTTCCAGTCATGAGGGACAACCTGTGAAAATGCTCAGAATAGAAATGGAGTGCCTTGTTTAAGGAACAGCAAGGAGGCCAGTGTGACTAGATAGAAGAATACATAGGTGGAGGAACAAGGCATATAAGTACACAATTACAAAAGGCATACATGAAACCAAAGTTTACAAATAAAAAATGTAATTAAGGCCACTATAAAATCAGGATAATTTTAATGTATCTGGACTTACTTTTAAAGAATTGAATTCACTTAGACACAGATATATAACCCAAGAGGAAAAGTTCAGCAATGTAAAATCCAACAGTGATAACTATTTTCAAAACTTTCGAAAATTTATGATGATAGAAAATGACCTCCTAAGGGAGTTCATGCCACGTTTGAATAGCTCTCATCATTAGGTTTTTCCTTAGAATCAAGATCTTCCTCTCTACAATGCCCATTCACTGTTGCTCAAGGGACAAGCAAAACATATATAATTACTCTTCCACATGATGGTATCCAAATATATTCAGACAGTTATTATGATATTTTTTTCCTAATATTTTCTCCTCCATATTCAATATCCTCCTATTTTGCAGTTCTGAGTCTCCTCACCATCCTAATAACTCTCAGTCAAAACCCTTGCCTAATAACTTCATTGAAAAAATTAAAACCATTCTCTATGAACTCCTTCTTTCCCCAAGTCTTCTCCCCACTCCACTTCTTACTTTATCCCACATCGAATGTTTTCCTTGGTAAGACAAATCTCTTTCAATATACGCTTAATCTCTTCTCATCCTATCTTCTCTAGAAGATTTGACCCCTTTTCTCTCTCTAATCTTTAATACTTCTCTATCTAGTCATTCTTTTTTGCCCATGTCTCTTCTACCCCTCAAAAAAAAAAAAACCTTTACTTTATTCTACCATCCCTGCCAGCTATTACCCTATATCTTTGATCCTCTTAATCATCCACACTTGAGGAGAAGGAGGAAAAGGAAGAGGGAGAGGAGAAGGAAGATGAGAAGGAAACCTTACTTCTGATCTCATAATTCAACTTATTGTCCTCCAAAAATATCTCTTAATTGCCAAATTAAGGGCACCTGGAACTGGCTATCCCTTAGGCATCTCAGATTCAACATTATCCCAAAAAGCCCCTATTATTTTTCTCTAAAACCCTCCCTTCTTCCTAACTTCACTATTACTGTCAAGAGCACCACCACCATCCTACCAGTCACCCAGTCTCACAGCAATAGTGTCATCCTCAACTACTGTCTTTCACTCACTCCACCTATTCAATCAGTTGTCATCTTGTCATTTCTGTCTATACATCTCTTACATCTACAGACCTCTTCACTCAAATAGCTACCACTCTGATACAGAATTGTGTCACTTTACACATGGACTATTTCAATAGCCTCCTAAATGATCTCCCTGTTTCAAATTTCTCCACACTCCAATTCATACTCTGCTCAGCTACCAAGGTCACCAAGTCACCCTCTCTTCTCAGTAAACCTCAGTGGTTCCTTTTTACCTCCAGGATCAGATAGAAATTCTTCTGTTTAATTTTTAAAGCCTCTTACAACCTTGGTTTTTCCTATCTTTCCAGTCTTTGTACACTTTATTTACCTCTGTATACTTTATGATAAAGCAACAGGACCTGTAACATTATGACTGTTTTTTTCCAACACAGCACTCCATCTCTGATTCTGTGCCTTTTCAGTAGCTGTCACTCATTCCTGGAAAGCTCCCACTTCTCAACTTCCCCTCCTGGATTCCTTGGCTCCCTCAAGGCTCAGATCAACATTCCCCTTCTGCATATGGTCTTTCCTGATCTCCTTATCTTCCCCTACCCCTACCACCCTGCCTCTTAGTGCTAATACCTTTCCTCTGAACTTACCATATATTTTTATACATATATACATGTATGTAATATTGTATGCACATAGTTGTTGCTTTTTTATTTTGTCTCAAAACCATTAGAATATAATCT
Source organism: Gymnobelideus leadbeateri (assembly GCA_011680675.1). Taxonomy (NCBI): domain Eukaryota; kingdom Metazoa; phylum Chordata; class Mammalia; order Diprotodontia; family Petauridae; genus Gymnobelideus; species Gymnobelideus leadbeateri. Next base: position 170,696 of record WOXC01006920.1, on the reverse strand, counting down.
CTTCCATAACAGGGACCATGTTTTTGTTTTCTTTGAATCCCCAGCACTTACTATAGCATTTAGTAAATAGTAAGTGCCTAATAAATGTTCATTGACTGATCAACTGATCATCCTTGGACAAGGTCTCGCTTGTTGATGTCCTTTCTAAAATGTCCTTATGACTGAAGTAATGACGTGTTAACTCTGTCTTTCATTCTGCAACATATAAAAGAGAGAAGAAATAACCACTCTAAAAGGCTATATCTTCACATTTCGATGTCAACTCTTTTCCATTACAGAATATTTAATTAATTTCTTGGTATAAATGTGTAATTACTCTTTCAGCTGTTAACTATGTGTGCTTCTTCTGGGTCAGATTCAGTTTATAAGACTTCTGAGTATCTCTGGTCACTTGATAATGAAAAGTCAATTGGGAAGAAAGCAAATCTCAGAGGTTGAGCTGAGGAGGAAGAGTATTCAAGACATAGGAAATGGAGTGTGACATTCAAGGAAGAGCTAATATTTTAATTTGACCAGAGTACAGAGTCTACAAGGAAGCATAATATAAAATAAGGCTATAAAAAGAGGTTTAAATGAAATTGGAGTTTGTATTTTATGCTAGAACCAAAAGAAGGCCATTGAAGAAGGGAAATAACATGACCACACTTATACCTCAAGAAAACTATCTTGGAAGCTGTATAAAGATTGTAATTTCCAAATAAGCTACATAGATTGCCTTGATCACCCAAAAATCAAAAGAAATACAAAATTAGAAGAAAGAATAAAAATTAGATCATATGGGGTGCTAAAACAACCCCAAACTAATATATTTAAGTAAGCTATTAAATACCAAAAAAATATGGGAAATTGATTAAGGAAAAAATATCAACACAGACTTTCACCATTCCTTTAGGAATGTTAACCAAACCAAAGAAGATCAATTGCCATTGATAGGAGACTATAAGGACCCAGTAACAGCTTTAACTACATTATACTTTTTTATTTTTTTTTGTTTTCACTCAGTTTATATATATATATATATGAAACATTTAATCTTAAGACCTTGAATTTCAGATCCATTTCCTTCTTCCCCTGTCACCCATTCCCTCTGGGGAGATAAGTAATTCAGTATATGTTGTACATGTCTAGCAAAACATTATCAAAGTAGATATACTGTACAAGGCTGTTATAATTTCCTCCCCCTCATCCCACCCCCCACCTGGCCCATTCCCCACTTGATCCTGTCCCTCTTCCATAGTGGGTACCTCCAACCTCCCCTCCCCCCAAGGATGCCCTCCCATCCATCATACCTCCTCTCATCCCCCTTCCCCCCATTCTGCTGTAGGTTGAGATGCCCTACCTAGTATGTATGTCATTCTCTCCCTGAACCAAATTCAATGAGAATGTGGTTTTGACTTTTTGCCTTCCTATTTTTCCCTTCCCCTGCAACCACTTCCCCCTGCTTCCTCTACATGAGATAGTTTACGCCACCCTGTCTCTCCCCATCTTCTCCTGCCACTTTCCTCTCTCACCTCACAACTTCACCCCTTGAGTATGCCCCCTTCCCAACAGATTCAACCTATGCACTCTATCCATATATAACTGTAACCATATACACACACATTCACATACGTATTCACATGACCATACACCCTCCTCCCATTATTTTCATAGTGAGAAAGATTTCCTCAGTCACAGTTATTGTTTTTCCATATAGGAATGTAAATAGTTCAACTTTGATAAGTTCCTTTTTATTTCTTTTCCCTGATTACCTTCTCAGGCATCTCTTGCTTCTTGTGTCTGGATGCCAAATTTTCTATTCAATTCTGGTTTTTTCCTCAAGAATGCTTGAAAGTCCTCTATTCCACTGAATGACCATATTTTCCCCTGAAACAAAATACTCAGTTTTGCTGGGTAAGTGACCCTTGGGTTCAGTCCGAACTCTTTTGCCTTCTGGAATATCATATTCCATGCCCTTAGATCCCTCAGTGTAGGAGCTGCCAGGTCCTGGGCTATTCTGATTGTGTTTCCACAATATTGAAATTGTTTCTTCCTGGCTGCTTGGAGTATTTTCTCCTTGATCTGGGGATTCTGGAACCTGGCTATAATATTCCTGGGAGTTTTCTTTTTGGGATCTTTTTCAGGAGATGATCTGTGGATTCTTTCAACCTCTATTTTGCCCTCTGGATCTAAAACATCAGGGCAATTTTCCTTGAGAATTTCTTGAAGGGTGATTTCTAGGTTCTTTCTTTGATGATGGCTTTCAGGTAGTCCAATAATTTTTAAATTGTCTCTCCTGGATCTATTTTCCAGGTCAGTGGTTTTTCCCATGAGACATTTCACATTGCCTTCTAATCTTTCATTTGTTTGGATCTGCTTAACAGCATCTGGATTTCACATAAAGTCATTAGCTTCCATTTGCTCCAGTCTAACTCTGAAGGAATGAATCTCCTCAGTGAGCTTTTGAGATTCTTTTTCCATCTGGCAAATTCGACCTTTTTTTTTGCTTTTTTTGGAGGGCAATTGGGGTTAAGAAACTTGCCCAAGGTCACACAGCTAGGTTTTTGTTTGTGTGTGCGTTAAGTGTCTGAGGCCGGATCTGAACTCAGGTGCAAATTTGACTTTTTAAGGCATTCTTCTCCTCATTGCCCTTTTGGGCCTCCTTTGCCATTTGAGTTAGTCTATTTTTAAGGTGTTGTTTTCCTCAGTCAGCCTGTTGACCCTCATTTCATACTTTTCCTGCATCCTTCTCATTTCTCTTTCCAATTTTTCCTCCACTTCTCTTATTTGATTTTTAAAGTCCTTCTTAAGGTCCTCTATGGCCTGCAACCCACTCATGTTTTCCCCTGGGGCTTTTGGAGCATGACTTCTGACCTCACAGTCCTCTTCCTGCTCCATGCTTCGACCCTCCTTGCCCCCAAAGTAGGACTCTAGGGTTGCATTTTTCTGTTTAATTTGTTTCCTTTGCCTTGGCATGTTGCCACTTAATTACTTGACTTTTGGGCTTGTTGCCACACTATGGCTTTGTCGCCAGATAGGGGAATTTTTGTCCCGAACATGTTGGGGGGCAACTTCCATTTCTGGCAAGCTGGAAACCCACCCACGACCTCCACCCCAGATCACAATCCAGATCCAGGGAGGTTAAAGCAAGAGCAATTACCCCCCAAGACTGATCGCTGGATCTCCCTACGGTTCGCAGGCCAGGAGCTGGAGATGTCTCTGAGAACTACAAAATGGTGTGTCTCCTCAGCGGCTTCTAGCCCCCAGAAGAGGAAGCTGACGCATTCCCCAAACACTGGGCCCAAAGTCAATAGGGCACTAACCTCTCACTTTGTCCTAGGCATGTCTATGTTGATAATTCTGGAATCGCCACAGCTGCTTGTGTTCTGGGGTCCCTCCAGCCAGCTGCTGGCCCGGATGCCCTGGGGCTAAATCCTCAACTCAGGCAGACCTGTGCTTGGCTCCCCTCGCTCTGCACATGGCACACTGCTGGCTGCCAGACCGCTGTGCTGGTCCTTCCTGCAGGGCTGCTGAGCTGTCAGTGGCAGGAGGTTAGCTTCTCTGTGTTGTTCTGTGGGTGTTGGTGCTCCAGAAGTTGTTCAGAGTCCCCTTTTACATAGTTCAGAGGAAATCTGGGGGCAGAGTGGCTTGGACACGCTGTTTCTACTCCTGACTAGATTATACTTGATATCCTTTCCAAAAGCCCAGGGCAACACCAAGTTACAATAAAAGCTGATTTATAAAAAACCTTATGGAAAAATGATAGATTATGAGCAGAATCACTTTTCTTTCTTTTTTTTTTTTTTAAAGCAATTGGGGTTAAGTAACTTGCTCAAGGTTACATGGCTAGGTTTTTGTTTGTATGGATTAAGTGTCGGAGGCCAGCTCTGAACTCAGGTCCTTCTGATTCCAGGGCCAGCGCTCTATTCACTGCGCCACCTAGCTGCCCCGAGAATCACTTTTCTAAAGGTAAAAATACATTTATAGAAATATTGGTACGAGACTGATTTAAGCCATATCATTCTAAGAGCACTTAAGGATGAAAGTATAAGAATCACAAACATGAGCCATAGGAAAGCAAACTATGCTACCATAATAATTTTTTTAATCAGCAGCAATAAAATTACCATGTTTGGACTTGCCAGGGTTCCCAAAGTATAAAATGAGCAAGTAGATATGGAAGCATAAGAGATCCAAGAGCTGTAAAAGTATGTCATAAAGAGATCTAGGATGAAAGAGAATTTGTTAATGATACAGGATGTTCTGGAAGAAATAATTTTAATTACAATGCATAACTAGGATCAAATGTATTGAAAATAATGGAGATAACAAAAATAGACTGACAACATAAATGGCAGTGCACCAACAATTTAAGTTACCCATAGGCAGTGGCTCATTCATTTGTAATAGGAGACTAGCCAATAAGGGCGCAGTCCTTCAAACATGTTCCATGCACTCTGCCTGGTACCAATCCATGTGGATATCTGGGCATCCTGCTTCTGGAAGCTCATAATGACACCCCCCCAATCCAACCCCTGCAATTGATAGCTTGCATAGGTCTTCTATAACTGTTTCCTATCTGTTTACTATGTGCTGCAACCAAAACTGAGTACGAACAACTAAATCCAATAGGGTTTCTATCTGAGGAATCAGCACAGATCAGCAGACAGGGCTACTGTCTGAGAAATCAACACATAACAACAGAGTGCCAACATCACAAACATTCTCTCAGTTCTGCATGCTCCTAGCTCAGCTTGTGCTCTTATCTGTTCCTTCCTGTTCCACCTTTTTTGCAAGCTCCTCCCACCATGGGTTCCCACATTGAAGAGAACTTTCAGAAGTTTCCTGGTTTCATATGAAATGTTCCCCTTCCCTATATTATTGTCTGAAAAGCTACAGGGCAGACAAGCAAGAGGATGTATTATGAAGGGAATGTTTTGGGGTCCCTTGGCCTCGCTCCACTGTCCTAAAGAGCTACCTACAAAGGTTACAGGGCAGATAAGCAAGAGGGAGTGTAATCTTTTTTGTTTATGCCTCCAGATCTGGTCCTAGAATAATACCCTAATAAATAACTAACCTTAAGCAAGGGTAAATAATAAACAGGATTAAGGGAGGCTCTTCCTACATTATCTGCATTCCTTTGATGTAGTATCTTCCTACATTGTCTACATTCTTTTGGGGTGTCTTCATTCTCTTGGGGGGCATAAAAAACTCTGTGAGCTACTTGCATCTTTGGCTTTGTATGAAATGGTCCTGTAATAAACAGACTATTGATTACATCTCCATCTCATTATTCTCATCACTCACTAGCCTACCAACTGCATTGGCCACAGTACCACATGATTACATTTGGCCTATTAAGGGGCAGGGGAGATCTTCACATTCCCTTAATCCCATAATATAATACTGTTTCCAATCAAAGACCCTTGATGCAATCAAAGGGAAGTCTCAAAGGTACTTAATTAGCTAAAAATCAATCCAGAAAAATAGCAAAAAATTTTATTTTGCTTGCCATTACAACTTGGAAGTTTAGAAGACAAGGATCAGATAACCTGATCCATTTGTCTAGAACAAAATATTTGAAATTTTTTTGAACAGATTAGTGATTTGAAACATTGTTTTTAAAACTATATTACCAATCACTTCCAGGAGCCAAAATAGTGCAATAAGAAGGAAATCACTTTCACCCTCCTGTATAAACCTCCAAGCCACCATAAAGGTGGCCGGATCTGATCTCGGGTCATCCCAACTCGTAAAATAGCACTCCAAAATGAATCCTGCAACAGAAGACCCAGCAATGGGGTGAAACAGTCCATCCCAAAAAACAAGGTTCTGAAGAAAGATCTGTCTCACTTAGGTGAAAGAGGAGCACAGTCCAGGAAAGGAAGAATCCTGGAAAGTCCCTTCTCAGCAAAGAAGAACAAGATCCTGAGCCCCAGCACAACAGAGTCAGCAAACACCAACACTGGGACCCCATGAAAGCCTCAGCATACACAGGCAAATTGGCAGCACTAGGACAAGGTGCCATAGTGTAATGCCAGGCAAACAGGCAGAGAGCAACACCTGCACCCCAAACACATGCAGATACTGATGCTGGGACCTCCTACTAATCTCAGCCAACAGGAAGATACCAGTACTATACCTTAACCCCAGCCCCATATGCCTCAGCTCAATTTCAGGTAAGCTGCCAGACCTGTATGGCCTCCAGCAGTCCCAGGCACCCCCCAACCCCATCCCCTCTGTACAGCACCAAATATGAGGATCCTCCATGGGCCTTAGGGCAACACCAGTGCAGCACCAGGTAAACAGCAAGAGGCTGTAGCCCCTGGCACAAAAATAAGCCTATTAAAATCCCCTTCAACCCCAGGAGCAGAGCTCAAATTTAAAAATAAGGAGAAAGGCTAGAAAAGATGAGCAAAAAATAACAGAAAAAGAATCTAACCATATAAAGCTATTATGTTGACAGGGAAGATCAAGACACAAACTCAGAAAAAGACAACAATGTCAAAACACCTAACACCAGACAAAAACAAGAAATGGTCTCAGGCTCAGAAAAAAACTATGGAACCTCTCAAAAAAGATATTGAAAATCAAATAAGAAAGGTAGAAGAAAAATTGGGGGGGGGGGGAATTATAGTGATACAAGAAAATTATGAAAAATGAGTCAACAACTTGGAAAAAGAAAACAACTCTTTATAAAGTGGAATTGGACAAATGGAAAAGAAAGCACAAAAGACAACTGAGGAAAATAATTCCTTAAAATTAGAATTGGGAAAATGGAAGCCAACAACTCCATAAGGCATCAAGAATAAATCAAACAAAATAAAAAGATGAACAAAAAAGTAGAAAATGCAAAATACCTCATTAGAAAAACAACTGACCTAGAAAATAGATACAGGAGAGGTAATGTAAGAATCATTGGACCACCTGAAAGTAATAATCAATATTATGACCTGGACAATATACTCCAGCAAATTATCAAAGGAAACTGCCCCCAGAGAGCAAAATAGAAATTGAAAGACTCCACTGTTCACCTCCTGAAAGAGATCCCAAAATGAAAACTTCAAGGAATATTATAGTCAAAATTTCAGAATCACCAGATCAAAGAAAATATATTGCAAGCAACCAGAGAGAAACAATTCAAATTTCAGGATTACATAGGTCTTAGTAGTTGTAACATTAAAGGTTCTGAGGTCATGGAACATATTCCAGAAAGCAAAAGAGCTAGGACAACAACGAAAAATCACTTATCCAGTGAAATTAAGCATAATACCTCAAGGGAAAAAAAAGTCATTCAATGAAATAGAAGGATTTCAAGCTTTCATGAAGAGAAGACCAGAACTTAACAAAAAAATTTTCCAATATCAAGACTCAAGAGAAGCATAAAAAGTTTTTTTTTTAAAAAAAGGAACATAAGCAATTCAATGGGGTTAAACTGTTTATATGCCTACAGGGAGTGCAGCTAGAAGGAGTATACACAGACAGTGTATAGATATAAGGTGAATTTGAGGGAATGATAAAAAATAATTAAGGGATGAGAAAAAGGAGTACACTTGGTGCAGAAGGAAGGGAGAGGTAAAATGGGATAAATTATTTCACATGAAAAGGTACAAAAAACCTATTACTATGGAGGAGAGGAGGGGAGGATGGGCAGTCAGCATCTCTTGAACCTTACTCTCATCAGAATTCCTTCAAAGAGTGGGGCAGCTAGGTGGTGCAGTGAGTAGAGCACTGGCCCTGGAGTCAGAAGGACCTGAGTTCAGATCTGGCCTCAGACACTTAACACACACACACAAAAAAAAAAAAAAGCTAGGGCAAGTTACTTAACCCCAATTGCCCTCCAAAAAGCAAAAAAAAAAAAAAAAAGAATTCCCTCAAAGAAGGAATAACATAGACAATCAGTTGAATATAAAAATCTATCTTACCTGATATGGAAACAGGAGGGGAGTAGATAAAGTAAGGGAAGGGATGGGGGTGAGGATGCTGACAGAAGGGAGGGTACATCTGGGGAGGCAATGAACAGAAGCAAAATACTAGAGGAAAAATAGATGGAGGGAAATACACATTTACTAATTATAGTATGAATGTGATCAGATATACACTATGATCAAATGGGATTTATACCCGTAATATGGGACTGGTTCAATATTAGGAAAACAATCAGAATAATTGACCATTTTGATAACAAAACCAAGAGAAATTATATTATTATCTCAATATAAGCTGAAAAAACTTTTGACAAAACATGACATCTATTCCTATTATAAACACCAGAGAGTATAGGAATAAAGGAAGCATTCCTCAAAATGATAAGTAGTATCTATCTAAAAGCATCAGTAAGCATCATTTGTAATAGGGATAAACTAGAAGCCCTCCCAATAGGATGAAGGTAAAGCAAGGATGCCCATTATCACCACTATTGTTCAATAATACTACTAGAAATATTAGCTATGCCAATAAGAGAAGAAAAAGAAATCGAAGGAAATAGAATAGGCAATGAGGAAACAAAGCTGTTGCTCTTTGCAGATGATATGATGGCATACTTATAGAATCCTAGAGAATCAATTTAAAGAACTCTTTGAAATTACTAACAACTTTAACAAAGTTGCAGGATATAAAATAAACCCACATAAATAATCACTATTTCTATATATTAAAAAGAAATTCCAGCAACAAAAGATAGAAAGAGAAGTTCCATTTAAAATAACTATAGACAATATAAAATACTTGAGAGTCTAGTTGCCAAGACAAACCCAGGAACTATATGAACACAATTACAAAATGCTTTTCACACAACTGAAGCCATATCTAAGCAACTGGAAAAATGTCATTTATTCATAGGTAGGCCAAGCCAATATAATAAAAATAACAATTCTGTCTAAACTAATTTACTTATTGAGTGCCATACCAACCCAACTACCAAAAAAAAATTATTTGATAGAGCTAGAAAAAATAACAAAAGTCATCTGGAAGAACAAAATGTCAAGAATGTTAAGGAAATTAATGAAAAAAATGCAAAAGAAGGTGGCCTAGCAATACCAGATATCAAATTACATTATAAAGTAGTAATCATCAAAAACTAAAGAGTACTGGTTAAGAAATAGAATGGTGAATCAGTGGAATAGATTAGGTACACAAGACACATTTACTATGTAAATGAACATAGTAACCTGGTGTTTAACAAACCCAAAGACCCCAGCTTCTGGGATAAGAACTTATTATCTGACAGAAACTACTAGGAAAACTGGAAAACAATATGGCACAAACTAGATATAGACCAATATCTTACCAAGAGAAGGTCAAAATAGTACATGATTTAGACATAAAAAGGTGATACCATAAGCAATTAGAAGAACTAGGAATACTCTACCTGTCAGATCTTTGTAGAACAGAAGAATTTATGGCCAAAAAAGAGATAGAGAGCATTACAAAAGGTAAAATAGAAAACTTTGATTATATTAAATTTAAAGGGTTTTGCACAAACAAAACCATTGCAACCAAGAAGAAGGAAAGCCAATAGCTGGGAAACAATCTTTTCAGCAAGTGTCTTTGATAAAAGCCTAAATTCTAAATTATATAGAAAACTGAGTCAAGCTTAGAAGAATACAAACCATTCCCCAGTTGACAAATGGTTGAAAGATAAATGTCAAAACAGGTAGTTTTCAGATGAAGAAATCAAAGCTACCTATAGTTACATGGAGTATTCTAAATCACTTTTTATTAGAGAAATGCAGATTAAAACAACTCTGAGGCACCATTTAATACTTAGCAAATTGGCTAAATATAACAGAAAATCAAAATGATAAAGGTTGGAGAAGTGTGAGGAAATTGGAACATTAATGCATTGTTGGTGGGGTTGTGAACTGATCCAACCATTCTGGAGAGTACTTTGGAACTATGCCCAAAGGGTAATCAAACTATGAATATCCTTTGATTGAACAATACCTCTACTAGGTCTGTATCCCAAAGAGATCATAAAAAAGGAGAAATGATCTACATGTACAAAAATGTTTATAGTAGCTCTTTTTGTGGTAGAAAAAAAATTGGAAATTGAGAGGATGCCCATCAATTGGGGAATAGCTGAACAAGTTGTGGTATATGAATGTAATAGAATATTATTGTGCAATAAGAAATGATCAGCAACAGATTTCAGAAAAACATGGAAAGACTTGTGTGAACTGATGCAAAGGGAAATGAGCAGAACCAGGAGAATATGGTACACAGTAACAGCAAAATTGTGTAATGATCAACTGTGAATAATTTTGCCTTTCTCAGTAATTCCGTAATCCAAGACAATCACAAAGGACTTGTGATGGAAAATGCTATCCACATCCAGATAAAGAACTGATGGACTCTAAATGCAGATCAAAGCATGCTACTTTCTTTTATTTCTTTTTTTTTTTAAGCAATTGGGGTTAAGTAACTTGCTCAAGGTTACATGGCTAGTCTTTTATTTATGTATGGGTGCTCATTTTCTGAGGCCGGTTTCAATCCCGGGTCATCCCAACTCCAAGGCCAGCTCTCTTACTCACTGCGCCACCTAGCCACCCCCAATGCATGCTATTTTCATTTACTTTATTTTTTCATAGTGCTTTTTTTCACTTTTGATCTGTCTTCTTTCACAACTGTGACTAATATGGAAATATGTTTTGTATTGTACATATATGACCTTTATCAAACTGTTTACCAATCTGGGAAGAGGGGAGAGGAGGGAGAGGAGAAAAATTTTGAACTCAAAATCTTGTAAAAGTGAATGCCAAAATTGTCTTTATATATGATTGGAAAAAATAAAATACTATTTTTTAAAGTACATCTCTCCACATCCAAATGCCAGACAAGAAAGAAGAAAACTAGTGAATAGCTTCTACTATTGAAACTGTATCCTAGAAATGATAGAGGGGGCGGAGCCAAGATGGTGGAGTAGAAACAGCTCATCCAAGCCACTCTGTCCCCAGATTCCCCCCAAACTATGTAAAAGGGGACTCTGAACAACTTCTGGAGCCCCAGCACCCACAGAATGACAAAGAGAAGCTAACCTGCCACTGAGGACAGCCCAGCAGGCCTGCAGGAAGGACCAGCACAGCGGTCTGGGAGCCTGCAGAGCGCGGGGAGCCGAGCCGAGCGCCGAGGTTTTAGCCCCAGGGTGGCAGGGCCAGCAGCCAGCTGGAGGAACCCCAGAGCACCAGCAGCTGTGGTGACTCCAGAATTATCAACATAGACATGCCTAGGACACAGTAAGAAGATACTGTCCTATGGACTTTGGGACCAGTATTTGGGGAATGCATCGGCTCCCTCCCCTGGGGGCTAGAAGCCACTGAGGAGACACGCCATTTTGTAGTTTTCAGAGGCAGCTCTAGCTCCTGGCCTGCGAATTGTAGGGAGACCCAGAGATCAGTCTTGGGGGGTAATCGCTCTTGCTTTAACCTCCCTGGATCTGGATTGTGATCTAGGGTGGAAGTCGTGGGTGGGTTTACAGCTTGCCAGAAACGGAAGTTGCCCCCCACACGTTCGGGACGAAAATTCCTCTATCTGGCCTTAAAGCCATAGTGTGGCAACAAGCCCAAAAGTCAAGTAATTAAGTGGCAACATGCCAAGGCAAAGGAAACAGAAAAATGCTACCCTAGACTCCTATTTTGGGGGCACAGAGCAGGAAAAGGACTGTGAGGTCAGAAGTCCTGCTCCAAAAGCCCCAGGGGAAAACATGAGCGGGTTACAGGCCATAGAGGACCTTAAGAAGGACTTTAAAAATCAAATAAGAGAGGGGCGGCTAGGTGGCGCAGTGAATAGAGCGCCGGCCCTGCAGTCAGAAGGACCTGAGTTCGGAGCCGGCCTCCGACACTTAATCTGCACAAACAAAAACCTAGCCGTGTAACCTTGGGCAAGTTACTTAACCCCAATTGCCCTAAAGGGGCGGCTAGGTGGCGCAGTGAGTAAGAGTGCCGGCCTCGGAGTTTGGATGACCCGAGATCAGATCCGGCCTCAGAAAATGAGCACCCACGCATAAATCAAATGACTAGCCGTGTAACCTTGAGCAAGTTACTTAACCCCAATTGCTTAAAAAAAAAAAAATCAAATAAGAGAAGTGGAGGAAAAATTGGAAAGAGAAATGAGAAGGATGCAGGAAAAGTATGAAATTAGGGTCAACAGGCTGACTGAGGAAAACAACACCTTAAAAAATAGACTAACTCAAATGGCAAAGGAGGCCCAAAAGGGCAATGAGGAGAATAATGCCTTAAAAAGTCGAATTTGCCAGATGGAAAAAGAATCTCAAAAGTTCACTGAGGAGATTCATTCCTTCAGAGTTAGACTGGAGCAAATGGAAGCTAATGACTTTATGAGAAATCAAGATGCGGTTAAGCAGATCCAAACAAACGAAAGATTAGAAGACAATGTGAAATATCTCATGGGAAAAACCACTGACCTGGAAAATAGATCCAGGAGAGACAATTTAAAAATTATTGGACTACCTGAAAGCCATGATCAAAGAAAGAACCTAGAAATCACCCTTCAAGAAATTCTCAAGGAAAACTGCCCTGATGCTTTAGATCCAGAGGGCAAAATAGAGGTTGAAAGAATCCACAGATCACCTCCTGAAAAAGATCCCAAAAAGAAAACTCCCAGGAATATTATAGCCAGGTTCCAGAATCCCCAGATCAAGGAGAAAATACTACAAGCAGCCAGGAAGAAACAATTTCAATATTGTGGAAACACAATCAGAATAGCCCAGGACCTGGCAGCTTCTACACTGAGGGATCGAAGGGCATGGAATATGATATTCCAGAGGGCAAAAGAACTGGGAATGAACCCAAGGGTCACCTACCCAGCAAAACTGAGTATTTTGTTTCAGGGGAAAATATGGTCATTCGGTGGAATAGAGGACTTTCAAGCATTCTTGAGGAAAAAACCAGAATTGAATAGAAAATTTGACATCCAGACACAAGAAGCAAGAGATGCCTGAGAAGGTAATCAGGGAAAAGTAATCAAAAGGAACTTATCAAAGTTTAACTTTTTATATTCCTATATGGAAAAGCAATAACTGTGACTGATGATATCTTTCTCACTATGAAAATAATGAAAGAAGGGTGTGTGGTCATATGAATACATATGTGAATATGTGTGTATATGGTTACAGTTATATATGGATAGAGGGCATAGGTTGAATCTGTTGGGAAGGGGGTGATACTCAAGGGATGAAATTATGAGGTGAGAGAGGAAAGTGTCAAGAGGAGATGGGGAGAGACAGGGTAGGGTAAACTATCTCATGTAGAAGAAGCAAGGGGAAGTGGTTGCAAGGGAAGAGGAGAATAGGAAGGCAAAAAAGGCAAAACCACATTCTCATTGAATTTGGTTCAGGGAGAGAATGACATACATATTAAATGGGATATCTCAACCTGCAGCAGAATAGGGGGAAGGGGGATGAGAGGAGGGGTGATGGATGGGAGGGCATCCTTAGGGGGAGGGGAGGTTGGAAGTACCCACTATAGAAGAGGGACAGGATCATGTAGGGAATGGACCAGGTGGGGGGGTGGGATGAGTGGGAGGGAATTATAAGCAGCCTTGTACAATAAATCTACTATGATAATGTTTTGCATAGCTATACATGTACAACATATACTGCATTAGTTATCTCCCCAGAGGGAATGGGTGATAAGGGAGGAAGGAAATGGATCTGAAATTCGAGGTCTTAACATTACATGTTTCAAATATATATAAATACTATTATTAATACTCTTTTGCTTATAATTGGGAGATAAGATGTGCAGGCATTGGGACACAAAGATTCACCTTCCTCTAATGGAAAAGTCGAAGGGGGTATGGGAGAAGGTATGGGAGAGAGCAGATTGGAGGAAGCGATATCTTGTGGGACTGCTATTCTGGGAGCTTGGGTAGGGGAATAACGGGGGGGGGGGGAAATGATTGTAACTCAAAATCTGGCGGAAATGAATGATGTAAAACAGAAGTTAATGAAGCATTTGTTTAAAAAAAAAAGAAATGATAAATAGAGAAAAGTTTAAACCTTGAGTCAACCACTCTCCAAAGCAGCACTGCTTTAAGAACAGACATCTTCTTTTACTAACTTGGCTGTGATTTGCTAAGCTGATAAAAATTGCTTTTCTTGGCAGAATCATTGTGTCCCCTAATCAGCTCAAGTTAACAATTAAAAATTGCTTTCAGAAAGACATCACAAAATGGCGTTTGAATGTACAAACCACATTACTTGATCATGAGAGTACTTTGTTGGTTAGTTTTTTCTATTTTCTTAAATCTTCTTAGAAATTCCCTGTCTCTTTAATATGTGATATATAGGTAGGTAAGAAAGTGATTAGTATCCCCTTATTAGTAAACTTGGATTAGAGCAATAAAACTGTGTTTGATTGTACCAATGTAGGACCAAGTCTCTCACTAAATAGTGATATCAGACTTGGACTGAATTATCGATTTCTTTTATTCTTCTTGCGAGGTAGAAAATTGAATACAGATTATTATATCCAGACAAGAGATTAATTTAGCAGTATTTTATGACTATGCTTGTATTACTGACATATAATACAGGAATGAAAAAGGAAAGATTAGTAGGGTAACATGATACATTGGGAAGAGCATTGGCTTTAGAATCAGATGTGGGTCCAGATCCCTGATCTACCATTTTCTGCCTGCACAGCCTTGGGCAAACCACTTAATGTTTCTGGGGCTCAGTTCCCTCTTTTATGAAATAAGGGGATAGAACTAGATAACTTCTGGTAGCATTTTCCCCTCCAGACTTATGATTCTATATAGAAATAGTCCATCTAAAGACATATAAAGATACAGTTATAATTAGTCCCCCTAAATGTTTGGAAAATATCTCATTTTGTGCACTGAATAGGCTGAGAAAGAAAATGAATAATTATAAATTACAATAAATATGATACACATTTATCATGTCCACTGCGTACAAGGCACTTTTGCTAGGTACTAAAGAGATATCAACTTGGGAGAAGACACCATGCTGCCCTTGTGGAAATAATGGCTTAGTTGGGAGATAGAATACCAATAAATACCTACTTTAACATGCTAAATGAGTTAGAGTTAACAAAAGTAAGGCTCAAAAAAAGCAAAGGGAGAGTTTAGAGTAAAATAAGTGGGACACATCTATATGAAAAGTAAACGATTTCTAAATTTTTCATATTAACAAGAGTCTACTGACTAGATAGAAGGTGAACTTCATAATGACTTCAAATGCAAGGAATTCTTTTGAAAGGGGTCAAACTGAATTAATTAGCTGCTGTTAATATTTAGCTCTTAATCGAGGCAACCAGAATCTCCTTTCTGAGGAAGAAAAGCAACCAATTCTACAAAGTACTAGGGATACAAAAAGAAACAGATGTTGCCCTCAAGGAACATACAATCCAATGGGAGAAGACAACATGCAAATAATTATAAATAAGCTATATAAAGTAAATAGGAAATAATTAACAGAGGTAAGCCACTAGAATTATTAGGGTTTGAGAAAGTCTTCCTATGCAATGTGGGATTTTAGTTGGGACTTAAAGAAAGCCAGGGAGATCAATAGTCAGCAGAGGAAGGACAGCATTCTAGGCATGGGGGACAGCTAGAGAGAATGGCTGGAGTGGAGTTGAGAGATGGTGGATTTTGTTCATGGAACAACCAGGGGGCCAGTATCACTGGATCAAAGAGTATATGTCAGAGAGTTATGTATAAGAAGACTGGAAGGGGAGCTAGGTTATAAAGGGCTTTGAACACCAAACAAAGCATTTTATATTTAATCCTTAAGACACTGGAATTTATTGAGTGGAGGGTTGTCATGGTCAAATTTTAACTTAGGAAAATCACTTTCATGACTGAAAAGAAAATGGATTGTAGTGGGGAAAGATTTGAGACAGGCAGACCCACAAGCAGGCTATTCCAGCAGGCAATGAAGTGATCAGGGCCTGAATTAGAGTATAGGTAGTGTCAGAGGAGAGAAGAGGATCTATAGATGAGAGATGTTCCAAAGGTGAAATCAGTGGGCCTACATGACAGTTTGGATATGAGAGATAAGAGGTATCGAGGAATCCAGGATAGGATTGGGAGAAGGGTGTTGTCCCCTATAGTATGAGCCTTCAGTTCGAAAAAGGGCAACCATCCCTTAGACTGCTGTACCTTTGATAGTAGAGGAGTGGCTCCCTCCACTCAATGTTAGAATTCTGATACTTGATCACAACCTTTACATCCCAGTGACTGAACTCATAGGTTATCATCCAGACCCTATTCTGTACCCACCATCTCGTTCTCACCACCCTCAACCTTTGCACTCCAAAGTTTTAACCTAACTCTGCCTAGCCCTTCCACCATGCCCTCTGAAATGCCTGCTCCATAAACAGTAAACTTCCCTTCATCTTAAATCTTTTCCTCTCCCAGTCCTTCCATCGACTAGCCCTTACTGAAATCAGGCTCCCCCTAGGCCCTATTCTCTTTTCCATCTATAATATCTCACTTGTTGATCTCATCAACACGCATGAGTTCAATTATCATTTCTATGCATATTATTTCTAAATCTATGTCTAGGCCTAAGGGCTGGTCTCTCTTCTTAACACCAATCCTTCATCTCCAACTATTTATTAGACATTTTGAGCCATATATCCCATAAGTATCTCAAACTCAATGAATCCAAAACAAACATTATATTTTTCCCCAAACTTCCTCTCTTCTAAATTTCCCTATTACTGTTGAGGGCACCAGGAGTTTCACAACTTCACTGATATCATCGACTTCTCACTCTCACTCATCCCACATAGCCAATCAGTTGACAACTCTTATAATTTCAACCTTCACAACATCCTCCTATTCTAGCTTCTCTCCCTGAGAGCCTAATTCAAGCCCTCATCACCTCTTGTTTAGACTGTTGAAATGTTTTTTTTTTAATTGGTCCACCTATCTCAAGTCTCTCCCCACTCCAATCCATCTTCCACACAGTTGTCTAGAATGAATTTTCTAATGCATATGTCTGACCACATTATGTCCTGTTCTATAAACCCCGGTGGTTCCCTTTTAAACTTCTGGATAAGTTTAAAGTCCTTTACTTGGCATTTAAGGTTCTTCCTGATCTAGCCCTTGTGGCAGTTAGGTGAAAAAGTGGATAGAGTGCCAGGTATGGAGGAAGACTCATCTTCCTGAATTCAAATCCAGTCTCAGACACTTAAGACCTATGTGACTCTGGATAAGTCACTTAACTCTATTTGCCTCACTTTCTTCATCTATAAAATGAACTGAAGAAGAAAATAGCAAACCACTACAGTATCTTTGCCAAGAAAACCCCAAAGCAGGTCAGGAAGAGTCAGACATGACTGAAAATGACTGTACAAACAAAGAAAATCCTGGGTCTACTGGCTATTCCTCGAATGTGACACTATTGGTAAAGTGCTTAGCTTTGTGCATGGCACAAAGTAGGTACTAAATAAATAACTTGTTTCTTTTCCTCTTCCCTATCTTGTATGTGTCGGTTTATTTACGTATTATCCCCCCCCCCATTAATATGTAAGTTCTTAGAAGTCAAGGACTTGCTTTGCCTTTCTTTGTGTACCAAGCACACAGTAAACACTTAATAAATGCTTGCTGATCCATAGACAGTTACATATTCTAAGCAAAATGGATCCTTAAATGAATTAGAACAACAGTCCTATGAGGCTGAGGCATTAAACTTATACTTCCCAAACTGAGCCTCAAGGTTAGACTAAGTCTTCCACTACCTAACCTTTGTTTCTGGCTACATATAGCTTCAAATATTGTTAGAGTTAGTAGGGACCTTTGAAATCACTGAATCGATCCCCCTCATTTTACTGGTTCTCTGTGTATTGTACATTCCCATAGTCCAAAATTCTAGACCAGTTAGAATAGTTAATGAAAAACTGAATGAAGAGAGAAAACTCAAAAAGAGAAATAAAGAGGCTTCCATCTAAATTCACGTGTATGTACTCTTCCTGCTACACACTTTTAATTTGGTACAAAATCTTGAGTTCGTAATAATGGTGAAAGAAAAAGAAATTTTCCAACTGAAAATCACCCTACAATAAGTCACAACACAGTAGATCAACCAACATTAATCAAGAGTGAACTGCTTTCGGGGGCGGCTAGGTGGCGCAGTGAATAGAGCGTTGGCCCTGGAGTCTGAAGGACCTGAGTTCGGATTCGGCCTCAGACACTTAAAAAACACACAAACAAAATCCTAGCCGTGTGGCCTTGGGCAAGTTACTTAACCCCAATTGCCCTCCAAAAAGCAAAAAAAATAAAGAGTGAACTGCTTCCAAAGTCCATAAATCAGGCATGGTCTCTTTGTCCTCATGGAGCTTTGTAGGTATTTGTGAAAAACAAACAAAAAAAAATGCAACAAATAATGATGAAAGTCCCTGTGGATTCCTTTTTCACAAGCCTGGATATGACTCAGAACAAAAATGAGTTCTCTTGTTTTAGAAAAGTACCCAGCACTTCATGGGCGTCCCTGAGCATTTAAAATGAGGAGACTGGACTCAATAATTTCTAAGGTCCCTCCCAACTTTAAATCCATGATGCAATAATCTGATTAATGTATCTCTCTTCCCTGGGCTAAGAGTTTAAAATAAGACCTTTAGGAGTTTAACCTCTCCAAAAAAAATGGATTGTTTCAAATCCTCCTCAGTCTCTCTCTCTCTCTCTCTCTCTCTCTCTCTCTCTCTCTCTCTCTCTCTCTCTCTCTCTCTTTCTCTCTCTTTTCCTCCATCTCTCTTTGTCTCTTTCTCTATCTTCCTCTCTTTCTCTCATTCTCTCACCTTCCTCCCTCTCTCTTTCTCTGTCTGCGTTTGTCTCTCACTGCCTGTCTCTCTCTCAGTTTCTCTGTCTCTGTCTCTATGTCTCTCTATCCCCTTTCTCCCTCCTCTCCTTTTGTCTCTTTCTCTGTCTTCCTCTCTTTCTGTCTCTCACCTCCCTCCCTTTCTCTTTCTCTGTGTCTGTCTCTGTCTTTCTCTCCCTATCTCTGTCTCTGTCTGTCTCTTTTTCTGTGTCTCCTTCTGACTCTCTCTGACTGTCTCCCCCTTCCTCCCTCTCTCCCTCTGTGTCTGTCTTTCTGTCTCTGTCTCTCTCTGTCTCTGTCTCCACCTCTCTCACTCTCTCTGTCTCCCCCTCTCTCCATCTCTCCTGCCCTATCTCACACAGGGTTTTTTTTTTTTTTTGGCCTGCGAATGGGGAAAACCCTTAACTGTGATCATCACTGTCCTACTGTTTCTATATGTCTCTACCAATCCTTTTACCATTTTTTCTCTCTCATCCAAGAAAACAAATGCCATTTATAAAACTCTTACAAGCTGAACCAAAAAAAAAAAGCCAAAAGGTATACTTGAGCCAATTCATTGGGCTCATTGGGCGTGATATCATTCCATGAATTTTTTATACTCTTGATTCCAATACAATCATATTTTTCCTTTCAAACTCCTCTGTGAGTATCTTATAGTATACTAAAATTTTCCTTAGCCCACTTTTTTACTTCTATTTCTTTTTATCCTCTTACTGCTTATGTTGTATTTAAGAAATAAAGCAGCGTATTCAAAAGGATCTTGGATAAAATATTTGATACATTTTTAATATGCTAAAAGAGACTATTCATTGGAAAACAACTTGCAGCTTAAATATTTTAAAAGAATGTTTGTTCTTTCATCTTTCCTCTCCAAGACAGAAAACAAAAACACATTAAGACACTTGAATCCATCTCTTTAAATGAATGAGCAGAGTATAAATGTACAGGTAAAGTCAGGAAACATTAAGGAACATTTATTAAACATTTACTATGTACCAGGCACTGTGCTAAATGTTGGGGAATGTATAGGCAACAAGAACAGGCATTTATGTTTAATAAATATAGAGACGTTATTGTGATGAAGTCTACCCAGAAAGTTTAAACCAATCTCTGTAGATAGTACTTTTTGTTTAATCAGTGTTTCCAGAGTCAGTGAAAAAAGATTACAGATTATTAAATCAATCTCACCTCAAATGTTTCTCAGAACCAGGAAGCTCTAGGGTTCAAATGACTTCAAATCCTGATTTTCAGGTAGACCAGGTTTCTTAAAGTAATCATGACACATTCTTAGACTAAGGATTTTAATGAACTAGTTTTTTTTTTTTATTAAGCTCAACATCTTTACCTTCATTTTCTTTGTGTATTTTTCCTTACTGAAAAACTTTATTGTAGGTGAAGTGGGACAGCTGGTTAGATGATTCCAATTTTGTTGGCAACATCTAAAGCATCATAGTTTGGAGCAAGTCAGACATAGCCCTTCTTCTCTCCATCAGGCCAGATCAAGTGTGTTGATGTTGGCCATATTGGTGTCACACAGTTTCTTTATGGCCTGCTTGATTTGGTGCTTGTTGACCTTGACATCCACCATGAAGATTAGGGTCTTGTTGTCCTCAATCTTCTTCATAGCAGATTCAGTGGTCAAGGAAAACTTAATGATGGCATAGTGATCAAGCTAGTTCCTCCACGGGGCACTTTTCCAAGGGTATTTGGGCTCCCTTCAAATTCTTAATGTCCGGTCACCAAAAGGTAGGGGATAGTCAGATGTCCTTTTTGTGGTTATGGACGACCTTCAACACTGCGTTGTTGACCTTCAAGGCCTTGGACTTAGTTTCTTTCTTGGGCAGTTCCTTCTTCGCCCTGGGCGCCCTCTTATTTTTTTTTTTTTTAACAAATGCTTTATTAACTTCTGGTTTACATCATTCATTTCCACCAGATTTTGAGTTACAATTTTTCCCTACCCACCACCCCAGAATAGCAGTGCCACTAGATATCCTCTCATCCAATCTGCTCTCTCCCATATCTTCTCCCATACCCCCTTCGACTTTGCCATTAGGGCAAGGTGAATCTCTGAGCCCCAATGCCTGAACATCTTATCTCCCAATTACATGCAAAATAGTATTAATAATAGTATTTATATACATTTGAAACATTTAATTTTAAGACTTTGAATTTCAGATCCATTCCCTTCCTCCCTTGTCACCCACTCCCTCTGGGAAGATAAGCAATTCAGTGTGTGTTGTACATATATAGCTATGCAAAACATTACCATAGTAGATATATTGTAAAAGACTGCTTATATTTCCCTCCCACCCATCTCACCCCCCACCTGGTCCATTCCCTACTTTGATCCTATCCCTCTTTGAAAGTGGGTACTTCCAACCTCCCCTCCCCCCAGAATGCCCTCCCCTCCATCATCCCCCCTCTCATCCCCCTTTCCCCTACTCTCCTGCAGGGTGAGATATCCCATTTAGTATGTATGTGATTCTCTCCCTGAGCCAACTTCAATGAGAATATGGTTTTGCCTTTTTGCCTTCCTGTTCTTCCCCTCCCCTGCAACTACTTCCCCTTGCCTCTTCTACATGAGATAGTTTACCCTACCCTGTCTCTCCCCATCTCCTCTTGCCACTTTCCTCTCTCACCTCTTAACTTCACCCCTTAAGTATCATCCCTTCCCACCAAATTCAACCTGTGCCCTCTATCCATGTATACCTGTAAACATATATACACACATTCACATATGCATTCATATGTCCATATACCCTTCTTCAATTATTTTCATAATGAGAAAGGTTTCATCAGACACAGTTATTGTTTTTCCATGTAGGAATGTAAATAGTTCAACTTTGATAAGTTCCTTTTGATTTCTTTTCCCTGATTACCTTCTCAAGCATCTCTTGTTTCTTGTGTCTGAATGTCAAATTTTCTATTCAACTCTGGTTTTTACCTCAAGAATGCTTGAAAGTCCTCTATTCCACTTAATGACCATAATTTCCCCAGAAACAAGATACTCAGTTTTGCTGAGTAGGTGACCCTTGGCTTCAATCCGAGCTCTTTTGCCCTCTGGATTATCATATTCCATGCCCTTCGATCCCTCAGTGTAGAAGCTTCCAGGTCCTGGGCTATTCTGATTGTGTTTCCACAATATTGGAATTGTTTCTTCCTGGCTGCTTGTAGTATTTTCTCCTTGATCTGGGAGTTCTGGAAACTAGCTATAATATTCCTGGGAGTTTTCTTTTTGGGATCCTTTTCAGGAGGCGATCTGTGGATTCTTTCAACCTCTATTTTGCCCTCTGGGTCTAAAACATCAGGGCAATTTTCCGTGCGAATTTCTTGAAGGATAATTTCTAGGTTCTTTCTTTGATCATGACTTTCAGGTAGTCCAATAATTTTTAAATTATCTCTCCTGGATCTATTTTCCAGGTCAGTGGTTTTTCCCATGAGATATTTCACATTGCCTTCTATTCTTTCATTTGTTTGGATCTGCTTAACACCATCTTGATTTCTCATAAAGTCACTAGCTTCCATTTACTCCAGTCTACTTCTGAAGGAATTATTCTCCTCAGTGAGCTTTTGAGATTCTTTTTCCATCCTACAAAGTTGGCTTTTTAAGGCATTCTTCTCCTCATTGTTTTTCTGAGCCTCTTTTGCCATTTGAGTTAGTCTGTTTTTTAAGGTGTTGTTTTCCTCAGTCAGGCTGTTGACTCTCATTTCATACTTTTCTTGCATCTTTCTCATTTCTCTCCTCAATATTTCCCCCACTTCTCTTATCTTCTTTTTAAGGTCCTCTATGGCCTATAGACAGCTTGTATTTTCATTTGGGGCTTTTGGTGAAGGAGTTCTGACCCCATAGTCCTCCTCCTCTTCCGTGCTTTGATCCTCTTTGCCCCCAAATAGGAGTCTAAAGTTGCATTTTCTGTTTATTTTGTTTCCTTTGCCTAGGCATGTTGCCACTTAATTATTTGATTTTGGGGATTGTTGCCACGGTAGGACTCTGCCACCAGACAAGAGAGCTTCTGTCCCAAACGTGTGGTCTTCACAACTTCCAGAGGTTGGGTGGCCTCTGTAAAGCCTCCACCCGCTCTGGCAAATTGGATACCCACCCCAGACCTCCCGACAAGACCACAATCCAGATCCAAGCTGGTTAAAGCAAGAGCTATTAACCCCCAGACTGATTGCTGAATCTCTCTACAGTTCACAGACCAGGAGCTGGAGCTACCACTGACACTGCAAAATGGCCTCTGTGCCGTGTTTCCTCAGCAGCTTTTCGACCCCAGGGGAGGAAGCTGAAGCATTCCCCAAATACTGGTCCCAGAGTCCATAGGGCATTAACCTCTCACTTTGTCCTAGGCATATCTATGCTGATAATTCTGGAATCGCCACAGCTGCTGATGTTCTGGGGTCCCTCCAGCCAGCTGCTAGCCTGGCTACCCTGGGGCTAAAACTGCAGCTCACTTGGGCCTGGGCTCGGCTCCCAGAGCGCTGCACTGTCAGCTCCCTGTAGGGCTGCTGGGCTGTCCTCAGCGGGAGGTTAGCTTCTCTGTGTCGTTCTTTGGGTGCTGGGGCTCCAGAAGTTGTTCAGATTCCCCTTTTACATTATTTGGAAGTGTTGTGGGGCAGAGCACCTTGGAAGTGCTGTTTCTACTCCGCCATCTTGGCCCCGCCTTGGGCGCCCTCTTGATGGAAAAGTTACCTTGATTTTCAAAGTGGTCTCAAGCAAATACTTGAGAGTATTTTTCCCTAAGAAACTCAAACTATTTTGAAGACAGTAATTCGTTAATCTTTAGGATCAGCAGTAATATTTTAAAGTATTGCAATGGGAACCAAGAGACTGAACTCTTAGTATTTACAACTCAGCCAAGGTTGTAGAGAAAAACAAAAGAAAGATCAGCATGAGACAAGTGGTCAGTTTTCTCCAGTCCTTTAACATTTTACTAAATAGCAATGCAAGAAGTTAATCAAATGAGCCAATGTCCTAAGAGCTTTTGTAGATCTGTGCTCTTCCAAGATCATCTAAGAGTGACATGAAAGGATATTAATTACCTACAGACTGAGTTGTCATAGAGATTTTTTTTATTTTGAAACAAACAAATATGGGGATTTGGGCTTCATTCTTTTTTGTTTGTTTGTTTCTTTTAGCATGTTTAATCCAGAGTGGACAAGAAATTCTTTTTTACTTACACAAGAGACAAAATATCGTGCTTTGTTTGACAAGAAGTAATAGTCATTACAAAATAATACAAGAAGATTCATTGCCATATCAAATCAAAACATTCTCACTTAAGCAAATTGAATACCAATGAAAAACCAATTAAACCATACAAATTGTGATAGAATCTCAGTGAAAAATGACAGTTTTTCAAGAAAGTAAACTCAAAAAATGAGGCAGCTACTAAGGTTAATTTTTAGATTTCTAAAGAAATCTATTTCAAACGTGATTCTGGAGTACAATATACTGAGGCTGACAAGAAGTGTAATATACACCATTAACTAAATGTAAACAGTAAGAAAACCTGAAAACTGTATTAAAACTTGTACTGTTTAGAAAAGTAATTATTATTTTCATTTATTTATTTTTAGTTTTCAACATTCATTTCCACAAGATTTTGAGTTACAAATTTTCTCCCCATGTCTCCCCTACCTCCCACCCCAGGATAGTAAGCCTACTGAATGCCCCTTACCCAAATATGTTTTCTCTTATATCTTCCCCCATCCCCCCCCAACTTTCTAGTAGAGCAAGATGGATTTCTATGCCCCAGTGCCTGTATATATATTTTGGATATATACAATGCCTGTATATTTCCCACTTGCATGTGAAAAATAATTTTTTTAACATTTGTTTTCAGATTCTTTCCCTTCTTCCCTTCCTACCCACCCCCACTGGGAAGACAAACAATTTAACACAGGTTGCACATGTGTAGTTATGCAAAACATTTCCATAGTAGTTATATTGTGAAAAATAAACTATATTTCACTCCATCCGATCCTGCCCCCCACTTATTCTATTTTCTCCTTTGACTCTATCTCTTTCCTTTTTTTCTAGCTTTTTGGAGGGGGGGGAAGGTAGGGCAATTGGGTTTAAGTGACTTGCCCAAGGTCACATGGCTATTTTTTTATGTCACGTGTCTGAGACCAACTTTGAACTCAGGTCCTCCTGACTCCAGAGCCAATGCTCTATTCACTGTGCCACCTAGCTGCCCTTGACCCTATCCTTTTTCAAAAGTGTTTGCTTCTAACTGTTCTCTCCCCCAATCTGCCCTCCCTTCTATCATACCTCCTCTTATCCCCTTCCCCTCTACTTTTCTGTAGGGTAAGATACCCATATGAGTGTGCATGTTATCCCCCCCTTAAGGCAAATTCAATGGGAGTTAAGGTTGACCCTTTCACCTTCCTGCTCTTCCTCTCCATTGTAAAAATTTTCGCTTGCCTCTTTTATGAGATAATTTACCCTAGTCTATCTCTCCCTTTCTCCTTTTCCCAATATATTCCCCTCTCACCTCTTAATTTTATTTTTAGATATCATACCTTCATATGCAACTCATCCTTGCCCTCTATGTATACATGTACATACATATATACACACTCACTATACACACACACCCATATATATATATATATATATATATATATATATATATATATATATATATATATATATATTCCCTTTAACTATTCTCATACTGAGAAAAGCCTCATGAGTTACAATTATCATTTTTCCATGTAGGAATGTAAATAGTTCAACTTTAATAAGTTCCTTATGATTTATTTTCCCTGTTTACCTTCTCATGCTTCTCTTGCTTCTTGTATTTGAAAATCAAATATTCTGTTCAGCTCTGGTTTTTTCATCAAGAATGCTTGAAAGTCCTCTATTTCACTGAATGACCATATTTTCTCCTGAAGCATTACACTCAGTTTTGCTGAATAAGTGATTCTTGGTTTTAATCCTAGCTCCTTTGACCTCTGGAACATCATATTCCAAGCCCTTTGATACCTTAATGTAGAAGCTGCTAGGTTTTGTGTTATTCTGATTGTGTTTCCACAATACTCAAATTGCTTTTTCCTAACTGCTTGTAATATTTTCTCCTTGACCTGGGAACTCTGGAATTTGGCTATAATATTCCTAGGAGTTTTCTTTTTGGGATCTTTTTCAAGAGGCAATAGGTGAATTCTTTCTATTTCTATTTTGCCCTCTGGTTCTAGAATATCAGGGCAATTTTCCTGGAGAATTTCTTGAAGTATGATTTCTAGGTTCTCTTTTTTGTCATGGCTTTCAGGTAATCCAATAATTTTTAAATTATCTCCCCCAGACCTATTTTCCAGGTCAGTGGTTTTTCCAATGAGATATTTCACGTTGCCTTATATTATTTTCATTTGTTTGGATCTGTTTTATAATATCTTGATTTCTCATAAAGTCATTAACTTCCATTTGCTCCAATCTAATTTTGAAGGAATTAGTCTCTTCAGTGAGTTTTTGAAATTCCTTTTCCATCAGGGCAATTCAAATTTTTAATGCATTCTTCTCCTCTTTGGTTTTTTGGGCCTCTTTTGCCATTTGAGTTAGTCTATTTTTAAGGTGTTATTTTCTTCAGTAATTTTTGGGGTCTCCTTTAGCAAGATGTTGATCCACTTTTCATGATTTTCTTGCATCATTCTCATTTCTCTTCCCAATTTTTCCTCCACTTCTCTTGTTTTTCAAAATGCTTCTTGATCTCCCCCATGGCCTGTGACCAGTTCATATTTTTCTTGGAGGCTTTTGATGTAGGCATTTTGACTTTGTTGTCTTCTTCTGCTTCTATGTTTTGATCCTCTTTGTCCCCCCCCAAAAAAAGATTCTATGGTCTGGTTTCACTTCCTCTGTTTGCTCATCTTTCCAGCCAATTACTTGACTTTTGAGCTATTTGCCATGGTAGAATTCTGCTTCCAGAGTGGAGAAAGTTGTGTCCAAATTTTCTGGGGGTTTTGCAGCTGTTATCAGAGCTATGTGGAGGGTACCCTCTCTACAGTCACCACAAGCTCTGTCATGTTAGTGTTCCTCACCCCAGGATCACCACCCAATATTGCGACCCAGATCCAAGCAGGTCAAAGCAAGAGTGAATACCCTCTGAATGGTCGCTTGATCCCCCTACAATCTGCAGGCCAGGAAATGCTTGATCCCCCTACAATCTGCAGGCCAAGAGTTCTGGAGATAGCCACACCACAGCAGCTGCAACTGTGGCACCACCACCACCTCTGTCACTCTGGGGGCAGATGCTGGACTGAGCTCTTCCCTCACCCAGTTTCAACAGACTTCCCTACTGATTTTTTACTTTCTCTTTGGCATTTATAGGTTAAATTTGGAAACTGTCACAGCTGCCAGTGATTCACTCTCCTGAAGTCTGCTTTGGCTGGTCTGGGCTGTGAGTCTGGGCTGGTGTGGCTCATGTGGGACTGCACTCAGCTCCCATTCTGGTGCAAAAGCCCCTTCCTATCAGCCTGCCAGGCTGCCTTCAGTGGGAGATTTGTTTCTCTCTGTCACTTTGTAGGTTTTGTAGCTCTAAAATTTGTTTAGAGTCATTTTTACAGGCGTTGGATGTGGTTGGAGTTGGAATTCAAGCAAGTACCTGCTTTTACTTCACCATCTTAATTCCACCCCACTCCTCCCTTTCATTTTTGTAAAGGAAAATCTGATTGGGGAGTGTTAAATGAAAATGGACAGATGTAACAATGTTTATTTTGGCACATTACATTTTGCTATTTGGTACTGAGATGTAGGATCATAGATTTAGAGTTGGAAGGGACCTGAAAAGCCATCAAGCCTAAGCCTGTCACGGTATGGATAAGAAAACTGATGCTGAGAAAGGTCATGACTTTCCCAGGGTCACTTAACTAGTTTGTCAGGATTTGAATGTTTTATCCATTATGCAAATTAGCTGCCCCCTAAAAGCCTTATGAAATCACATAAATATTCAGTACTATTCATTTAATATTCCATTTGACTTGCTTTATGTTCTAGTGCTTCCTGGATTTTAGAACTTGCTTTCTTCTGTATCTTGATTGCATAAATTCCAGAGTCATGAGGATGTCATATTTTTTCTTTTCCATAGTTCAGAAGGAGATTAATGGGTTTAAAAGGGAAAATTACAACCTAACAAAGGGGTCATTCATTTTCCATTGGTCTCAATATGAACTAGCTGAAGCATTGCATCTCC
The DNA here is from genome assembly GCA_011680675.1 of Gymnobelideus leadbeateri. Classification (NCBI taxonomy): domain Eukaryota; kingdom Metazoa; phylum Chordata; class Mammalia; order Diprotodontia; family Petauridae; genus Gymnobelideus; species Gymnobelideus leadbeateri. The sequence continues at coordinate 142,727 of WOXC01006920.1, read as the reverse complement.
AAGTTGAGAAATAACCAAGGGTAGCTTTAATTATTGCTTTTCTGAGGAAGAAACAAAAGTTCACTCCCACATCAACCTCGCAAGTAGAGCAACAGCCACCATGAAACAATCAGCAATAAAAATATAAGATAGAATTAAGAGAATCCTAGAGTTGGAAGGAACTAAAGTTTCTTAGCTTATAGGATTATAAATCTTAGGGTTGAAAAGAATGAATTCCAAACCACTCATTTCATAGATACGGCAAACTGGAACCAAGAAAAGTCATAGATCATAGATTTAGAGCTGGAAAGACCTTAGAGCCTAAGTCCAATCACCATAATTGCACAAATGAGGAAACTAAAGCCTAAAAAGGTTTGTTTACCCTATATCACAGAGTAAAAGTATCCAAAATGGATTCAAAATCAGGTCTTCTCTGAGTCCAGGGTCCCACTATATATCAATGGTTCTTGAGTTTTTGGCAGTGGCAGAATGGAATTTCTTTCATGACTCAGCTCAAATCCCATCTTCTACAGAAGACCTATCCTGGTCCCCTCAGCTGCTAATTCCTTTCTGCTTCAGATGACCTTCACCAACTCTCTCAACATCTTGACTATGTTTAGATATTTACATGATGTTTTCTCCTTCAGGAAGATCTGTCTCCAGGCCCAGTCTCAGATCTTTACTAGCTGTGTGACTCTAGGAAAAGTCATTTAAACTCTGTCTTAGTTTACTATAAAATAGAGATAATAATAGTAACTACCTTGCTGGGTTGAAATATGGATCAAATACATACATATTTGGTAAATGGTAGACACTGTATAAATGCTTATTCCCTTTCTTAATGTATTCCATTTTGCATATTTTCTCTTTTTATAGGTACTTGTATTGTACTTTTGGAAAGAAGTCATGCCACCACCTCTGAGTCTCTACTTGAACTTCTTATGAAGTCCTCTTTTGCTAGGTCTAGAACCAGGATGCCTGATACTGGGTTGGGCTGAGGATACCTTAATCCTGCTCATGGTCTTTCTTCTGCTATGGCTGGGGCCCTACTGATGCTAAGGCCTTTCTTCTGCTGTGGTAGGGCTCCAGAGCTTCTTCATACCAGGTTATGCTTATTCTTTTATTGCAGCACGACTCCAGGTCACTAGATTACTCTGGTTTATACTGCCCCTTCCTCCTACAATGGTTCATCTTCCTTCAAGACTCCCATTGGATTCTGGAAATCTTTTGTGCTAAGCTGAGTAATGAAATTTATAGCAGATTCTATTTTATTTTATTTCCTATATTTTGAGAGTTTTACTAAAGAGAAGGGGAGGAATTGAGGAAGTAAGGAACCAGGCTTCTCTAGGTCCTAACACACAAACATCTCCCCATGCTACTGTAAAAGTAAAATATCTTCAACAATTTCTCATTTTTAAGTCATTAGTTTGATATAGTCAGATCTATGCCTTAAGAAAATCATTTTGGGGACATCTAGGAAGGTGCAGTGAATAGAGCACTGGCCCTGTAGTCAGGAGGACCTGAGCTCAAATCCAGCCTCAGACACTTAACAGTCACTAGCCATGTGATCTAAGGAAGTCACTTAACCCCAACTACCCTGCCTTCCCCCACTGGGAAAAAAATCACTTTGGCAGCTATGTGAATTGTGGATTGGAGGGGGAAAAGATGATACAGGGAGACCATTTAAAATGCTATTTCAGGAGGGATAGAGCAAGATGTCAGAATAAAGGCAGGGCTCAAGTGGGCTCTCCCAAATTTCCATCCAAACAACTTTAAAATAACACCTCAAAAGGAAGTCTGGAGTGGCCCAAGACAACTTAGAAAGAAAGCAAGAAAGATATGTCTCACTGGCCTAAGAGTGGAGTATAATCCAGCTCAGGCCATGCCCCAGCAAGTCAGCAACAGACCTTGGGTGCAACTGAATAAGCAGTGGCATTTTCTAGAGCTCTCAGCCCATGGATGGTAAGAGGGTCAGACACCTGGTCAGGAGATTACAAGGGACCTTTTACTGGCATTGGAAGTAGGAAACTATTGCATTGCCTATAGTTGGTTCTGGATCACAGTCCCACAGCAAGGAGGAATACTATAACACTATGGTATGTACCTGCAGGGGATTGGGAACCCTGATCACAGTTCTGAGGTGAAAAAGAGTGCTTGTGGTTGCTCACAGAAAGTTTATAGACCCCCAGAAGTAGCTTTGAAAACAGTGATACAAACAACCTGAAGTATGGGGCAGTGCCCTGTCCACCTTGGGAGCAGAGACCAACTTTAACATAAAACTAAAAATCAATAAATAGGCTGCAAAACTGATCAAGCATCAAAAACCAAAAAATAACCTGATCACAGAAATTTACTTTGGTGACAGGGAAGACCAAAACACAAACTAAGAAAAAGACAACAAAGTCAAAACAGTTATATGCAAAGCCTCAAAGGAAAATATGAATTGGTGTCAGCCCCACCCCACCATAGAAAAAATTCCTAGAAGAGCTCCAAAAGGATTTTAAAAATCAAATATGAGAGGTAGAGGAAAACTGAGCAAAGAAATTAGAGTGGTGCAAGAAAATCATGAACAAAAGAGAACAGCTTGGTGAAAGAGACAACAAAAAATACTGAAGAAAATAAGACCTTAAAAAACAGACTAGGCAGGGTGGCTAAGTGGTGCAGTGAGTAGAGCACCAGCCCTGAAGTCAGAAGGACCTGAGTTCAAATCCAGCCTCATACACTTAACACCTACTATCCATGTGACCTTGGGCAAGTCACTTAACCCCAATTGCCCTGCCTTCCCCTCTCCAAACAGCAAAAGATTTTTTTAATTGAAAACCAACTAGGCAAAATTGTAAAAGAGGTCCAAAAAGCAAATGAGTAGAAGAATGCCTTAAAAATAGAAGTGGCCAAATGGAAAAGGAGGTCCAAAAGTTCACTGAAGAAAATAATTCCTTAAAAATCAGAATGTAGTAAATGGAAGCTAATGACTTTATGAGAAATCAATAAAATGAGAAAAAATACTGAAAAAAAATGAAGACAATGTGAAATATTTCACTGAAGAAACAAAGGACCTGGAAAATAGATCCAAGAGAGATAATTTTAAAATTATCATACTATTTGAAACCCATGATAAAAAAAAAGAGCCTAGACATCACCTTTCAAAAAATTATCAAGGAATAATATTCTAGATATTCTGATATTCTAGAACCAAAGGGTAAAATAGAAGGTGAAATAATCCACTAATCACCTCCTGAAAGAGATCCCAAGATTAAAACAGCCAGGAATATCATAGCCAAATTCCAGAGTTCCCAGGTCAAGGAGAAATATTGCAAGCAGCCAGAAAAAAAACAATTCAAGTATGGTGGAGCCACACTCAGGATAACACAAGATCTAGCCACTTAAGAGCTTGGTATATGATATTCCAGAGGTCAAATGAGCTAGGATTACAATCATGCATTACCTACTAAGCAAAACTGAGTATAATCCTTCAAGGAGAAAAATGGGCATTGAACAAAATAAGAGGATTTTCAAGCATTCTTGACGAAAAGCCCAAAGATGAATAGAAAATATGACTTTCAAATACAAGATTCAAGAGAAGGATAAAAAGGTAAATGGGAAAGAGAAACCACAAACGATTCAGTAAGTTTAAGCTGTTTACATTCCTACACGAGATGACACTTGTAACTCCTAAGAACTCTCTCATTATTATGGTTGTTAGGAGGATACATAGACAAAGGGGACAAGTGTGAGCAGATTATGATGGGGTGATACCTAAAAGAATAAAATTGAAGGTAAGAAAGAAGGATGCACTGGGAAAGCAGGAAGAGAGAGGTAGAATGAGGTAAATTATTTCACATAAGAGAGGTGTGAAGTTTTCACAATGGAGGGGAAGATGGGGATGGGGAGAGGCAGACAATGCTTGAACCTTACTCTCATCAGAATTGACTCAAAGAGGGAGTAATCTACATTATTGGATTGGATCCACTAATCCATAATTAGTTGTGTATAGAAAATTATCTTACCCTACAGGGAAGGAGTAAAAGGGAATAAAAGCATAGGTGGGGGCAGCTGATAGAAGGAAGGAAAGGTTGGGGGAGGTGGTAGTCAGAAGCAAAATATATTTGAGGAGGAACAGGATTAAAGTAGAGAGAAAAAAATATGAACAAAAGAAATAGGATTTCTCTGATAACAGCCTCATTTCTTAAATATATACAACACTGAGTCAAGTTTTTAAGAATACAAGTCATTCCCCAATTGCTAAATGGTCAAAGGATACAAACAAGCAGTTTTCAGATGAAGAAATCAAAGGTTATCTCTAGTCATATGAAAAAATGCTGTAAATCATTATTGGCTAGAGAAATATAAATTAAAACAACTCTGGAGTACCACCTCAAACCTATCAAATTGGTTAATATGACAGAAAAGGAAAATGACATATGTTGGAGGGGATGTGGGAAAATGGGGACACTAATGCATTTTTGGTGGAGTTGTGAATTGAACCAACAATTCTAGAGAGCATTTTGGAACTATGCCCAAAGGGCTATAAAATTATGCATATCTTTTGACACAGCAATACCATTACTAGGTCTGTATCCCAAAGAGATAACAAGAAGAAGGAGGAGAAAAGGAGAAGAAGGGGAGAAGAAAGAGGAAGAGGAGAAGGAGGAGGAGGAGGAAAGAAGGAAGGAAAAAGATGTGTAGATAAAAAATATTTATAGTAGGATTTTTTTGTGGTGGCAAAGAATTGGAAATTTAGGGGATATCCATCAACTAGGGAATGACTGAAAAAGGCAAGGTATCTGAATGTGATAGAATACTGTAGTGCTATAAGAAATGATAATGGGAATGTTTTCAAAAAACCTGTGGACTGTAGTATATTGATTATTCTTGAACTTTCTTTGAGTACCTTTGATTTTTTTTTTATAAGTACCTTTGATTTTTTTATTGATAAGAATATGGTTAGGTTTAAGATATAAAGGTGCCATCGTTATAAGAGGCTAGTTTGTGTAAATGGAAATGCACTGGGGGCTTGAGCTACAGCTTTGAGTACCTTTGGTCACAACTATATTCCTCCTAACAGGGTTACCACCAGGACACTGAATTTGAGCTAATAAGTGGTGATCCTTCTCTAATAACCTAGATGTGCCAGGAAGAGAGTAATTTGGAGTGAGGAAGCCAGCCCAAAGACTGCATAGGTGTTACCATGTCCTTTGTAAGAAATGTGAAGCACTATAATATGGATGGACATTTCCACTCAGGCATTAGCCAAGAGATATCCCATCTCTTTTTCAATGCTGAAGTCTCATTTATATCCTTGATCCCATTTCTTTCAAAAGCTTGATCCATCAATCACTACAACTGTTATCTTCAATCCCTCATCTACTAGTCCTTCCCCATGAACATGATTAGCCATTCTAGTTCAAACCCTCATGTGGACATAGCATGATACAGTGGAAACAGCACACTTATTCTGACATTAGAAGCCCTGGGTTCAAATCCTGCTTCTCTCTCACACTATACATGTGTTAGAATCTATCAGAGTCTCAGTTCTCTTGTGCATAAAATGAGGGAACTGAACTAGAACTAAGCACCCTTCTAACTTTAAAATCTGTGTTCCTTTGGAATTCTCTTCTAGATTAAAAACAAAAATCTCCTAATTGCTTTCCTTGCTTACAGACTAGCCTCTTTTCAAATAATTCTTTTACACAATTTACCAAAATAACTTTCCTACTATGCATGTCTGACAACGTCACTCCAATCAAAAGCCTTACATGAGTTCTTTTTTAAAATTAATTTATTAGTTTAGTTTCACTTAAGATTCAATTCCATAGTTCCTTGATTTTCAAATTTCCTATATTCCCTCCCCCCTCCCCCCCACGACAGCATATAGTCCAATATAGGATCTGCAAATACATTCATATTAGACATTATTCCAATTACAAAGTTGTATTGTACTAGGTGGGATGAAAGATGGTAAAGAAGAAATAAAACCAAACAATGAAAAGAAAAAGATCATTTAGTTTGCTTCCATCAGGATTCAGGCTCAGTTCTTTCTAGTTATATATCTGGATGTCGCATTTCTCTCTTTCTTGAGTCTTTCAGGATTGACTTATATCACTGCATTGCAGAAAAGAGTCCAGTCTGTCATAGTTGGTCATCACACATATGTTGTGTCTGTGATTGTATACAAATTCCTTCTGATTCTACTCTTCTCACTCAGCATCAGTTTGTATAAGTCTCTCCAGGTAATTATGAAATCCGTCACCTCCTCGTTTCTTATAGCATAATAACATTCCATTACATTCATATATCAAAACTTGTTTAGCCATTCCCCAACTGATGGGCACCCCTTTAGTTTCTAATTCTTTGCAACCACAAAAAGGGCTGCTATAAACATTTTTGTACATATGGGTCTTCCTCCCACTTCTATGATCTCTTTGGGATATAACCCTAGAAATCGTATTGTTGGGTCAAAGGGTATAAAATTATTTATAGTCCTTTGGGCATAATTCCAGATTGCACTCCAGAATGGTTGGATAAGTTCACAACTCCACCAGCAATGTATTAGTGTTCCAATTTGTCCACATCCTCTCCACCATTTGTCACTTTCTTGTTTTGTCATCTTAGTCAATCTGACTGGAGAGATGTGGTATCTCAGAGTTGTTTTGATTTGCATTTCTCTAATCAATAGTGATTTAGAGCATTTCTTCATATGCTTATAGATATGTTTAATTTCTTTCTCTGAAAACTGCCTGTTCATATCCTTTGACCATTTATCAATTGGGGAATGACTTGTATTCATATAGATTTGGCTCAATTCTCTATAATAATTTTAGAAATGAGTCCTTTATCAGAGACACAAGTTGTAAAAATTCTTTCCCAATTTCCCACCTCCCTCTTGATCTTGGTTACATTGGCTTTGTTTGTACAGAAGCTTTTCAATTTAATGTAATCAAAATTATCCATTTTGCATTTTATAAGGCTCTCTAATTCTTGTTTGGTCCTAAAATCTTCCCCTCTCCACAAATCTGTCAGGTAAACTATTCCTTGCTTTCCCAGATTGCTTACAGTATCATCCTTTACACCTAGATCATGCACCCATTTAGACTTGATTTTGGTATATGGTGTTAGATAATGATCTATGCCCAGTTTCTGCCATAGTGTATTCCAGTTTTCCCAGCAGTTTTTGTCAAATAGTGCATTCTTATCCCAAAAATTGGGATCTTTGGGTTTATCAAACAATAGATTACTATATTCATTAACTGCTGGGTCTTACATGAGTTCTTATAGGATAAAATACAAATGCCTTTGCCTGGAAAATATGACACTAACCTATCTTTTCTGCCTTTTCTCCTCACAGTTCTTCCATTTCCATGCACTGAACATGCCAGGCAAACAAAATCAGTAGTTACTACCCAGACATGACATTCCAACTCACATTGCCCCATTTCCCAGTTTCCATTAGGTGCAGGATTCCTGCAATTATCAGTTAGAAGCCAACTCCCAAACCACTACTTCTGTCAGAGGCATCCCAAAAGTCCCATTTTCCTCTAACTCTTGAATTTTCAATCCTTTTGGTAGGGGATCCATCTGCCCTGCCAATACACCCCAAAGTTCTCAGGACCTTGACATCTTTCCTATTACTTTTCTAAATACTACCTGGCCCTTCCATCTGTCATGAACTGAATATGGGTCCTCCTGTGTTTTCTCCCCTAATTAGAATATGAGGGAAGATGGAAACTATGTATATTTCCAGTACTTACCACAAGAGCTTCACACTTATGTTAGTACTTAAGGAATGTTTTTGATTCCATTCCATTTTATCTTCCATTGCCATAGATTTCCAGAGACTTTCATACCTATAACATATGCTGCCTCGTCTCCTGTAATGGGAATGGGAATTTGAAGATCTTCCCTGCCCCTTAATAGGCCTAGGAGGGAATATGAAGACCTCCCCTGCTTTGAAAGTAAACTCTGCCCCCTAATAGGCTGAATATAGTCACATGGAGCCTGTGGTGGAAGGAGTCTTGTTGAAGGGAAGCAGAGCTGACAGGAAGCTGATTCAGAGCTAGCCTCTCTGAGGGAGAGAGGATGCTCATTAAGGCTATAGAGAGGTTTGTTAGTAAATATTGATCTTGTATTGGTTTGTGAGCAGACTAAAGGATGGCACAGCTCTCAGTGTTACTATGGCTTCTGAATATCTCTAATACTATCATGGGATCAGCTTACTGGTTTTGGTGTCTAAATAAATGCTTCAGTTCTGTCCTCTACCTGAAGAATCTGGTATATTTTGCAATGAAACATCATGCAATACCTATAGCCATGGTCTTTATTATGATTGTGGGTGCTGTAAATATTACATTGGCACTACATCTCCCCATTTGGAATCCTCTTTCTGCAACTGCCAGCCTATGTGCATCTCTTCCATAAAACCTTCATCAATCCCTCCAGCTAAAACAATCTTTGCCTCCACAATTTTTTTCTAAAGTACTTTATCTGGATCTCTTGTTTACCTCCATCATATTCAATACTGTATCTATATACATTTTGAATCTTCCCTAGTAAAATGCAAATTGTTTGATAGTAAGGGTTACTTAATTTTTTTTTTAGTCATAGGACGTAATACCATGAATTGAATATTTTGTATGCTGTCAAATTCAATTGAATTATCCATAAGGGCAACAAAATGTCTATTTTCAAAATACCTTGAAAAAATATCTATGGCACATACACAGGGAGGAGATATAGGAGGGAACAATGTAGTCTGGTCCTCCCACTCAACTCAAATCCAACTATGAATAAATCACATCACACAATAAAATGTTCTAGTCCTCTTCTGTTCTTCTCTATATGAACTTTCCATAATTCCATATATGAGAAGAATGAAAAGGCATTTATTAAGTGTTTTACTACATGCCAAACATGGTGCTGAGCACTGGAGATACAAATACAAGAGAAAAGACATTAAATAAAAGATAAAGATCTGACTGAAATTTATCAACAAATGCAAAAAAAAATTAACAGATGACACAAAACTGCTAAAATAATTTCCTCCAAATTTATGTATTTGCATACTTTTATAGTATGCATTAACATAATTTTAATTTCTGAAAAAAATATGCAACAGTAACAAACATGGGATCTCCTCTCAAAAGGTCAAGGTGAACATTGTCCTTTCTATGATCCTCTTCACAAAAATAAAAAAAGAATTGGTTAGCATGCCTGATGTCAGAGAATCCCTCCCACCACCATCCTTAATGCCCTTGTACAGTACAGTGAATACTGCAAAACATAAATTGCAGAAGCAAAAGGCAGGGGGAGTAAAGGAAATACAACAAATTTTGAGGAAAAAGGAAGAGGCAATGAAAACCAGTGCAGAAGTGGGAAATATATATTGTAATAAGTGAGTCTGAAAGAATATTAATGAGCTGTAAATACATAAAGAATACATGGAATGAAAAGGGAAGTATGTGACTGAGTTGTAGCAGAATGCTCATACTCTCTAAAATAATTACCAGCTGTCAAGAGAACAACCCAAAGGTATTGGAGAGCACTTGGCCTACGTTAACAATAAGCAAAAAACCATGAGTCTGGGTTTTTTTTCTCCCCAAGATCTTCGTGTTCAAGATGCTATTATAAGAAAATAGAATTTTCTCTCTCTCTCTCTCTCTCTCTCTCTCTCTCTCTCTCTCTCTCTCTCTCTCTCTCTCTCTCTTTCTCTCTCTCTCTCTCTCTCTCTCTCTCTCTGCCAGGAACTTGTATGTCCAACTAAGATGAAATTTCTTATACAATGAGTTCTAATGAACACTTGAAAATAAGTTCCAACAATAAATATTTACTTGAAGCTTTGTATAACTGTCTGCCTGTACAGAAACACAGGCAAATATTCCAACTCACAGGAAAAGTGATTCATGTTAAAAAAAAAAACATGGAAATGATTTATGTCAAATGCTGAGTTTTCCACTTATCCTCACTTCATTCTTTTAATTAGGATTGGCCACATGGATGCTGATCTCATTTTAACTTAATACAAAATGAGAAATAAAATACTTGAAGGATGAAAGCACACACATTTGGTCCAATTGGGAAGCAATTTAAAAATCCATGGATTCTAGGTTTTCAATTAAATTTCAATCTTCTGAGGATTAATTTAGTTTATTTAAGCTCTTATTTCAGAGGGTAAAGGCTCATTAGCTTTCGCAGATCACATAGCTCTTACAAAGTGGCAATGTCACACATTATGAATAAAGAGATTACAAACTATGAGTCAAATTTTCTTCAAATACACAGAGAACGAAAAAGTCAGGGGAAAAGTATTTCATTAAATATATTTGGCCTTTTGGGAGAAAGAATATATATGAAGATATTCCACAAAACAGAGACAGTCAGTGATTACAATGACTGAAGCATTTGGTAGTAAAAGTCTTACAATCTCATACTACGTGTTATCGGACACTTGATTTTAACATGTGAAGCTTTGAAAACAGAGTTTCAGGAAAACAGCAGAGTAGCAAGATCTATATTCGGTATTCTCATCTAATTTGAAACTTATTGGGATGCTTTACTAATATCTACCTTTCACTTTATTGACTTGTTTTCCCATAGATCTGGAGTATTTTGCACAGATCTTTCTTTTTCTAGTAACAATCATTATTTATTAGTTTTAACCACATGAAAAGTACCATGAAAGGCAATGATTTTCCTTTTCAAAAAAAATAATTTTTAAATTTCTGAAATCACAAATATTTCTACAAGAATTCCAAAGTCCTCTAGCAAACTAATTGCTTAAGATATTCAAGATGGATGTAATTTGTGCCATTTGATAACAACCTTTTCTGGATTTGCAATTGTTTCTTTCCATTGGTTTACAGCTTCAACACGGTTGCAGTCCTCACTTATCCAAATCTGTAAAAAGAGTTAATGATGAAGCCAATTAATCAGTGACAAAGCTAATTGCTAGTCTTAATGTCAAGAATTCTTAAGAAAGACTGAGTTGTTCATTTTGATTTACATATTGTCAATTAAGCATATTTTAATTGCTCCTGAAACTACTTGGAATTTTGAGAAATCGGTAAAAGATCTGGGTATGTTTAGTCTAGAGAAGACCCTAAGTATGCTGAGTACAAGAATTTGGAAGATGGGACATAAAGATAGTGGCAGATATTCTGTATAGCTCCAGAGGAGCCAATAACAAAAGAGAACACAACAAATTTAAAACCAGTGTAATTGAAAGACATTTACCTGGCATTCAGGGGACTTGCATTCAAAAGATGCTATTATCTAATGATGCAGAAATGATTCCAACTTTCTGGGTCTTAAGTTACAGTATAGTTAAAAACGTGGGGGGAGGCGGTTGGACTAGATTGTTTCTAAAGTATTTTTATTTCTCTAACAATTTGTGATTTTATAATTCTTCAAAGTGCCAGCACCATACTTCTTTTTTCTTTACCCAAAATATTTCTGGGTTGCATGACCCCTTGCAGAAATGGAAAACACTTTCTAAATAAGGGTTAGAGAATACAAAAATAAATTATGAACTGAGGAATATATACTCTAAAATATAGAGCTGACACAAAGTCTTGGTGAATTTTTGTGTTTTGAGAATCATATATACCATTAGAAACAATAAAATTACAAGTACCAGATTTTGATATTCTGGTAAAGAATGAAAAATTTAAATTAGAGGTATACCTTTTAAAACTTTGGCACCTTTTTCCTATCTTACTACAAAAAGCTATGGAAATACTTATGATTAGCATAAAAGTGCATAGCACATCTATCACTCGTCCCCTATAAAATATATAAAAGGAAGATAATTTTATGAAGAATCATGAGACTTAAGCAGATCTTGGGCTTTATTCTATAAATTACTGCATATTTTTAAATAGTACCTGAATAGTATCATTTAGACCATAATGATAGAAAGTTATAAAATAGACAAAGATATATGTTATCTAAACATTTCATGTACTGACAAAAGTTCAACAATGCTTTTTTTAAGTTGCCAAGTCTAACAATTTATTAAATCATATGTAAACAGACCCAGATTAATCATAAAACATGATTTCAGAAAGAACCGACTGATAACACATCTAAATGAGAGTTCATTTAAACATATTTTTCCCTCTCCCATAAAGGCTTGTCATCAGAACTCCAGTCTGATCCTGCCTCTTATATAACATTCACATCTATAACAGTACTAATTTTAGTGTCTTCCCACTGCTGATTGTCTCCAGTTGATCCTGCATGTATCTTGTTTGTAGATAGTTGTTTGCATACTGTCTCATGCATAAGACTGTGAGATCCCTGAAGGGAAGGACTAGTACAGTTCCTGGTACAAAAATGCTGGCTTATGGGGCAGCTAGGTGGCGCAGTGAATAGAGCACCAGCCCTGGAGTCAGGAGGACATGAGTTCAAATGGGGCCTCAGACACTTAGCACTAACTGTGTGACCTTAAGCAAATCACTTAACCCCAATTACCCTGCCTTCCCCCCCCCCAAAAAAAGCTAAAATTAAAAAATACTAGCTTACTGATCATAAAACTGGGAGAAAAGGAATTTTCCTATTTTAATAGAAATCCTGACTAATTGAAACATTTCTACCAAATGTACTGATGTTTTATCTATAAATGTACATAGCTAAGTCTTTCATAAGATCTGACTTTTAGCTGGGAATAATCAGTGATCTGTCTTTTGTAGTATTAATCTGAACTGCTAGACTTTCACTACATAGGACCCTATGTTGATAATAATAACAACAACTATAATAACATTTAAGATTTACATAGTACCTATTATGTGCTTACAAACATTATCTTACTTGATCCTCACAACAACCTAAGCAGATAGGAGCTATTTTTATCCCCATTGTACAGATGAGGAAACTAATGCAAACAGAAGTTAAGTGCCATGCCCAAGGTCACACAGCTAGTAAATTTTTAAGGCCATATTTGAACTTAGAAACATGGGTCTTCTGGACTCCAGGCCTAGTGCTCTAGGTACTGCCCCACCTACATGCCCATAGTTAAGGGCTTCCTATTAGTCTTCCCTACATTAATGAACTGTCTGAAATGCAATTAAATGTAGCCAGATGATAAAATGATAGTGTCCCAAAAGGTTAAAAAAAATCAAAACTAACCTGTCCTACAAAGTGTTTTCTTCTTACTGAGCTCCGACTATAAAGCTTGATGAGAAAATTAATTTCTTTCTCATTCTGTGTAAATGGAAAAATCATTGTTTCTCCCCACTTTACTCTTCCATTGGTGGATTTTAGCAGACGAGTCTTCTTCTTGTAAATCAAATCTGCTGAACTAAACATTGCCACCTTCACAAAGAAATCTAGAAAATAAAAAATTGAGAAAAGGTTGTTTTGTTTTTTAAAGTAGAGAAATTATAGGCCAAATGTGTTCTAAGTAACAGTAAACATTTCCTTATCAAAGATAGAGAGTACATACATTATTGCCCTCACTTTATACATAAAAAACCTCAGTTTCCCTAATGTTAAGTAACTTATCCATGATCAAACAGGTATTATCAGACATGAGATTTGAACACTGGATTCCCTAACTTCTGGCTCCAATATTCTTTCTGTATCATTTACATGGTCTTCTCATATGAAATGATTACAAATTAAAACCACAGAACTTTTCTTTTTTGGGGGGGAGAGGAGACACCATCAAAATTGATAAGCCATCACTAAATTTAAATTGAAAAAAATTCAAATTACTAAAATAATAAGAAATAGTAGATGATGACAAAATCAAGAAAATTATCAAATACTATGTCCTGGGTATTAACTCAAAATTTTATGTAGTATGAATAGAATTAGAATAAAGAACAATTTTTTCCAATAAAAATGAAAATTTAAATGGTTGTTGTTGTTCTTGTTCTTTCACTTTAGTTGTGTCTGACTCTTTGTGACCCCATTTGGGGTTTTCTTGGCAAAGATATTGGAGTAGTTTGCCATTTCCTCCAACTCATTTTACAAATGAGGAAACAGGGTTAAGGGACTTGTCTACTGTCAACAGCTAGTAAGTGTCAAAGGCCAAATTTGAGCTCAGATTGTCCAGTGCCAGTTACATAGCTGCCCAAAATAAATGGAGAAACATCTGTAAAAGTATAAGATACCAGAACTGACAAAATAGGAAATAAGTGGCAAATAGAACAATCTCAGAGAGAAAAATCAAGCAAGTCAGTAATGTCCCACAAAAATATGCCAGGGCTAAATGGATTTGTGAGTGAATTTTCCTACAGTTATAAAATATTTAATCAACATATGTGTTCCAGGTACTCTATAAGGAGTTCTGAATAATTTTTTTAAATGAAATAAAATAAAGACTCCATTCATGCCTTCCAGAACCTTATAATGTAACAAAGGATTAAGACATATTTTGGGGGAGGGGAAAAGAGGGAAAGGAGAAAAAAGAGGGAAAAGAGCATGGACAATGATGCAGTAAAGGACATTAACAAGTACTCAGGTAGATAGGAGAACGAGGTTAGAACAGTTGCAAAAAACATAAGGAGGAAAGAGTGACATGAGAAGTCATCTCCCCTCAGCATTCCATTGTGGCAAAGGATGGGGAATGGAACAGAAGGAAATGTCTCCAAAGGTGTCAAACTACATATAAAGTTTGGCGGGGGGGGGGGGTGGAGGAGGGGGGAGAAGTTGGTTTATTAGTTAGTTTTGTCGAGCTTTTTTTTTCCTTCTCTTATTCCTGTTTTTTTTTTTTTTTAATCCTCTTTTAGGACTATCCACATCCAGAGAAAGAATTACAGAGCTTGAATGCAGATTGAAGCAAACTATTTACTCTCCCTCTCTTTTTTGTTTTGTTTTGTTCCTTCTTCCTCATTCATTCCATTGGTTATAATCCTTCTTTATAACTTGACTGATGTTTAATATGAAGATATTTACAGAACCTATATGGGATTGCATGCCACCATGGAAGGGAGAGGGGAGAAAAGGGAGGGAAAGAAAATTTGGAACTCAAAAGCCTGTGGAGCTGAATGTTGTAAACTAAAAGTAAATAAATAAATTTAAAATATTTTTAAAAATCCCCTCTTAAGGGACAGATCTCTGGAAGTGGAAATGGGGAGGGATGCAAGGGGAAACCTAGGAAATATAAGAACAACAAGGGGAAAAAAATCAGTAAAAATTTCCTTTAAAAAAAGATCATTGGAAATGTTAGACAAAACAGTATCAGTCAACTGGTAGTGTAAGAATTTTCCCAAGCATGAAGAGAGCTGGTGCAGTGGACAGAGTGCTGGTCCTGAAATCACAAAGACTCCTCTTCCTAAGTTCCAACCTAGCCTCAGACAATTACTAGCTGTGTGACCCTGGGCAAGTCACTTAATCCTGTTTGCCTCATTTTCCTCATCAGTAAAATGAGCTGGAGAAGGAAATAGTAAACCCCTCCTGTATCTCTGTCAAGAAAACCCCAAAATGGGATCACAAAGAGTCAGACACCACTAAAACAACTGAACAAGTGAATAGGCAGTCAGAAAGTGGGAGGAGGAAAGCAGTCTAGGCAGTATCTTCAAGTCATCTGGCTATAAAAAAGGTATGAGGGGAATAAAAAAGATACCTGAGGGGAATGGCAGCCAAGTGAAGGATTAAAGGGAGATTTGAGCATGTATATTAGGAGTATGTATGATTAAAACTAAACAGAATAACTGAAGGGGAAAGTTCCTGGAGAAGATAGCATCAAGGCCTCAAGCAGAAGTCCTTAGACCATAAGGGTCACTTCTTGTCCAGAGAATAGAGTAAAAGATGAGACAAGAGAATAAAATAGATAAAGGGGCATTGAGATACGGAAAGGGGAAAAAAGGAGCTCCCAACAGATGGCCTCTATTTTCTCAGTAGGAGTTCAGGTCTTCTGCTAGGAAGCAAAAGGGAGGGCTTAAGGGAGAAAAAAAGAGTTTAAAACAGCTATGACAATGTGAATGTGTGTATATATGTTTACAGGTATACATAGATAGAGGGCACAGGTCGAATTTTTTTTTTTTAAAGCAATTGGGGTTAAGTAACTTGCTCAAGGTTACACGGCTAGTCATTTGATTTATGCGTGGGTGCTCATTTTCTGAGGCCGGATCTAATCTCGGGTCATCCCAACTCCGAGGCCGGCACTCTTACTCACTGCGCCACCTAGCCGCCCCTTTAGGGCAATTGGGGTTAAGTAACTTGCCCAAGGTTACACGGCTAGGTTTTTGTTTGTGTGGATTAAGTGTCGGAGGCTGGCTCCGAACTCAGGTCCTTCTGATTCCAGGGCCGGCGCTCTATTCACTGCGCCACCTAGCCACCCCCACAGGTCGAATTTAATATGAAGGGATGATACTTAAAAGGTGAAATTAAGAGGTGAGAGAGGAATATAACGGGAGGAGATGGGGAGAGACAGAATGGGGTAAACTATCTCATAAAAAAGAGGCAAGGGGAAGTGGTTACAAGGAAGGGGAAGAATAGGAAGGCAAAAAGGCAAAGACTTATTCTCATTGAATTTGGATCAGGGAGAGAATGACATACATACTAAATAGGATATCTCACCCTACAGGAGAGTAGGGGGGAAGGGGATAAGAGAGGGGATGATGGAAGGGAGGGTGGGAGGGAAGGGGGAAGGGAAATTGGAAGCACCCACTTTTGAAAAGGGACAGGATCAAAATAGGGAATAGGCCAAGTGGGAGGTGGGATAGGAGGGAGGGAAATATAGTCAGTCTTTTACAATTTATCTACTATGGTAATGTTTTGCATAGCTACTCATGTACAACATAGACTGAATTGTTCATCTTCCCAGTAAGGGTGGGTGACAAGGGAGGAAGGGAATGAATCTGGAATTCAAAGTTTTAAAATCAAATGTTTAAAAATATATAAATACTATTATTAATACTATTTTACATATATTTGGGGCATTGGGGCACAGAGATTCACCTTGCCCTACTGAAAAAGTCGAAGGGGGTATGGGAGAAGATATGAGAGAGAGCAGATGGGATGAGGAGATATCCTGTGGGACTGCTATTCTGGGGTGGGGGGTAGGGAAAAAATGGGGAAAAAATTGTAACTCAAAATCTGGCAGAAATGAATGATGTAAACCAGAAGTTAATAAAGCATTTGAAAAAACAGCTATGACAGATGAGAAAAAATAAATAAAGGATTGTTATGCATCAGGGAGAGTCCACATAACAAATTCATGGTGGACCATAGTCAGCAAGGTTTTGTGTCTTCCTCCAGTAGTTTGCACCAACAGGTGAGTAGGAGCAGAAAAGACAAATAGCAGGGGTAATCAAGAGTTGTGGTTTGGCAAAAAAAGAAGACAAGGAGGAAAAGAGACAGGACCATGGAACTGACTTACTATAGTACAGACGGTAAAGTGAGACTATAATACAGGTAAATGGACTGGGAGAACAGGAGGACTAAACATCATGGGGAGTTTAAGAATACATTTAAGAGAAAAAATGGAGGACCAGGAAATTGCAATTACAGAAAGAGAAATCTCAGAATTTAGGATTATGGAGGTAATAACACACAATTAGGGAAAGAATGAAATTTAAAATGTGATCATCCCTATGTTTTTTGAAGGGGGAGTTGATAGTATACATCACTGGATTTCTAAAGACTGATGACCTGAAAGACTAGAGGGAAAAACAACAGATATAAATAATTATAGAGATATTTACTACTCATGATTGGGCTATGCCAATACAATAAAAATTATAAAGCTTTACAAAATTGATGTAGAAATTAAATTACTTAAGGGATCCCTTTTAAAACTACATAATAAAATGATAAAATTCATTTAGAAGAATAAAGCATCTAAATTTTCAAGAGTAATGTAAAAAAGTCCAAATAAAGAGACCACAACTGTACACACACAAAAAAAACCTAGCCGTGTGACCTTGGGCAAATTACTTAATCCCAATTGCCCTATAAAGAGCAAAAATAAAATAAAATAAAATAAAATAATAAAGAGACCACAGCATTACCAGATCCCAAACATAACAGCTGTCATCAAAACTACTTGGAACTGTTTAAAAATCAGAAAATTATATCAATGGAACTATGTAAATGGGCAAAAAATATAAGTAACCAAAAACAGAAGTCTAGTTAGTGACTGATAAATCTAAGAACATAAATTACCAGGGAAGAATAGCCTTTTAACAACTGCTGAACAAACTAGAAATAGATCCTTTAACACCATATTCTACGATAAGCTTAAAATGAATAGACAACCCTAATACAGAAGGCTACAGCATGACAAAAAAAAAAAAAAAACACTGGAAGAGAATAAGATCAAATCCTTTTCGTTACTTGGGCTGGGGAAAAAGTCTTAAACAAACAATGAAGAGAATGCATTATAAAAAATAAAAAACAACTCTAACTATGTGCAATTAAGAAGTTTGGGGACAAATCAAATAAATGAACATCTAATTCAAAGAGAAATGTTAAGTTTGGGGAAACTCATTTACATCAAATGTCACCAATAAAAGCCTAATATACAAAATATACAGGAATTGACACAAGTATATAACATCACTCTATAAAAGGTAAGTAGTCAACGGATATAAACAGCTTTCAAAATAATAATTGCAAACTATGGATAAGCATATAAAATCATGCCTCAAATCACTAATGGTAAAAAGAAATATAAGTCAAAACTCTGCAGTTTCACCTTATTCCAAGCAAACTGAAAAATATGAAAATAAATGAGAACATCCATGTTGCAGAAACAATGGGAAGACAATCATTCTGAATTTCAAATTGGAATCCTGCAAGAAAAGTAACCATCCATTCCTTTTGATCAATTAATCTGTTGATTTGGTACATGACCCAAAAAAGCCAGACAGAAATTAACTCCTAATATATGCCAAATAACAGAACCCTACGGGGTAGCCAGTAACTATAACTCAACTCTTAACTATTACTAGTATTACTTGTTGATGAGGAATGTTTTTTTAAAGAATTTAATTTTTCTTAAAAAACCAAAAACATGAGGAATAAACATGGAAAAATTTGTATGAATTAATGTGAAATGAAATAAGCAGAACTAATAGAATGATGACTACAACAAAGCTAATGAAAAGATCACTAAAATGAAGCTGAAATTTAAGTAACAGAAAAACCAGTGAAGGTTCTGGGAAAAAGATTTTTTAAAAATATTTCCTTACAGCAGAAAAGTGCAATATTATTTAGAGTAATATATACATACACACACATATACACATACATGTGTGTGTCTGTGTGTATACAGACATATACATATATGTATGTAGTCAGATAGTATATAATCAGACAAGGTTTCTACATCAAATGTTTTTACCTGTTTGCTCTTTACAAGTGGATATTAATCAAGAGTGAGAAATTAATATAAAGAAAAAAAGATCAATGAAATTCAAACAGAAAATGAACAAGCATATGCTACTGAAGTATGACTTTAACAGCAATAGTTGGGGTAGAGAGGAAGACTTACAAATAAGGAATAAACTCCTTATGAAAGCAAAGAAAGTGGTCCTAGAGACTGTCAAATTACTGCAACAAGAACCTGGACCAAGTGATATAGATAAGAAGAGGTGAACTTTAAAAAGAATGGTTGCTGAGTGATAAGAGGGAGAAAAAAGAATTTGCCCTCTCCTTCTGGCCCAGTGCATATATCACCAATGCAATACCCATAGCAGCCACTATGAATATGCATGTGTATTTCCAGGGTAAACTCACAAAATATAAATAACTGTCTTCTTAAAAGGCAAAAGCAAAATGTTTATTCAGATGCCAGAAAGACAATTCCACAATGGTAACAAAGAAGTTTATACATATCACCAATTCAGGCAGCCTTCCCCAAGCCTCTGTTAGGCCTCCCGATAAACAAGTTCCCATAGGCAAAATTCCTCCCTCTCTCACTCACACTAGCTGTTCTGCCCCAGTTCTGCCTTGCTTTCTCCCAGCTCTGCCTCATTCTCTCTTCCTGCTCCACCCTTCCTGTTCCAACCATTCAGCAAGATCCTCCCACCACGAGTTCCATGTGACTCAGGCTCCATCAGAGCAGACAGCTGGACCCAAGCTCAAAGCAGGTCACATAGGCCTATTAATGGGCAGGAAAAATCTTCCCATTCCATTAACATTACAGTGCATCATCAGACACAAGAGGAAGACTTGAGTTCAAATCCAGCCTTAGACATTTACCTGCTGTGTGACCTTGGGTCAAGTCACTTAACCTCAGTTTGCCCAGGGTTGTTGAGAGGATCAAGGAAGATAATAATTGCACAGGGCTTCACAAAGTGTCTGGCACATAGCAAATACAACATAAAGATCAGTTATCATCATCATTATTATTTCTGGCTATTATTATTACTATTATATGTCAGACACAAATACAGAAGTGAGATAGCTCTTAAGTTTACATTCTAATAGAATATACACATATATAGGAAAATAGTCACCAGGGAAGGGATTTTGTTCTATAAGCATAGGTATTGTTAGTAAGGCCAAAGGGAAGTCAAGTATCACGCCAACTCTTGTAGTAGTGATACAGATTTTATACTGTCTCCAGTCCAGGAGGTAGAAAGAGGAAGGGGAGGTAAGACATGCAGAGGCCAAGTTGTCCAGGAAAAACCCCAGGCCTCCTGGTAGAAGGCATATGCAACATGGTCTAGGGCCAGCTGGATATAATACTTTAATTGAATTTTCATTCAACCTATCAGAATATCTCACCCCCAGAACAGTTTCAAAGCTGAGTGGATACACTTCCTCGAGAAGATGAGGCATAGTCTCTAGAGGTCCTGAGGGTTGATATTCTAGGTGGGGAGGAAGGGGACAGCAACAGCAGGACAGGTGGTCAGTCAATCAGATTGACTCTGGTTTCTTCACAGATTATGTAATTAAGAGGAGCAATTATTAATTTGGGGAATATCTATACTTCTACACAGAATCTAATATAGAAAATAGATTTCACAAAACTGAAGAATTGTGAAAGTTAGAAAGATTCCTGTAATTGAAACCATATCTAAATAGGATGGGTTCATAGAATTAGAACTAGAAGGGACAAAGTCCAATAATCCCTCTAATATGCCAGCTCAAACCACCTCGGGAGAGCTTATTGTTGAAATTTTTAGCATAAGCATTGACACCTCAGAAACTGGGAAATGCAACAAATCAGGGCTTGATGTACTGTTCTGAGCCTTTGAAAAGGTGATGGTGAAAATGTTAATAATGCAGATTAAATTTAAGAATGTCATGTCCATTTAGAGAGCTAGTTGTTAAACATTTACCAAAATACTGCTGCCTCTAGTGATGGCAAACTCATTATTTCCCTTAAGAGAGCCAATTGCATTCTTAGCTCTAATTTTTAGAAAAATTTCCCTTACAGAGCCAAAATTAGCCTTTTCTGCAATCCCCTATACTAACAAAGAACAATTGTTCTGCAACTTTTTCTCTTCTAAAACCTTGTAATTAGAGGAGGAAAATCTTTTTTTCGTCTATCCTTTTCATTTGTGAGCCCACCTGCCAACATACTCTTCCTCTCACACATACACACAAAAAGATGTAATCAGAGCTAAAAAGTATAACAATAATAAAACAGCTGATATTTATTTTTTACTTTACATTCTTTATCTCATTTGATCCACGAACAGTCCTTTGAAGAGGGCAGTCCAAGGGTTATCACTCCCATTTTACTTACAAGGAAATTGAAGTTTAGAGAGTTTAAACAACCTGCCCAAAGATGTGGGGTGGCAAAGTCAGGGAACAAATCTACATCTTCTGACTCCAAGTCTCAATTCTCTATTATATCATCCTGCTAGAAGAATGCATAAAAGCAGGGCTAGCAACCCACCTGAATCAAGGAAAAGGAAATCGATTTTTTAAACTTTTTTAAAAATAAATATTATCTTATTTCATCCTCACATAATTCCTGAAAGGTAGTCACTTCTATCATCTCAATTTTACAGATGAGGAAACAAAGGCAAACAGATGGTAAGGGATTTGACCTCCAGCCTTCCTACCTTCAGGTCCAGTGCTCTCCACTGGATTACCTAGTTGACTCATCCATTATGTTTTTAACCAAACTCTAACATACTAAACTGTTTAATTCTCCTTCAAAATACCCATAATTCTAGAACTACCTCTATATCTTTTCTTCTAATTAAATTGCTTTTCTTCAAGCATTATTATTTTTTTTTCTTTTTTGGAGGGCAATTGGGGTTAAACAACTTGCCCAAGGTCACACGGCTAGGTTTTTATTTGTGTGTGCATTAAGTGTCCAAACTCAGGTCCTTCTGACTCCAGGGCCAACGCTTTACTCATTGCGCCACCTAGCTGCCCCCCTGTTTCCTTTTTTTTGTCTCTCTTGAGTTTTGTATTTGGAGAACAAATTTTCCACTGAGGTCTGACTTTTTCATCAATAAGGTCTGGAAGTCTCTTATTTCATTGAATGACCATCTCCTTGCCTGAAAGATTATGCTTAGTTTTACTGGATAGTTGATCCTTGTTCTTGATCAGAGTTCTTTTGTCTTAGGAAATATCATATCCCACTCCCTCCAGTATTTTAATGTAGAAGCTGCTAGGTCCTGTATGATCCTGACTGTAGTTCCCTTCTAATTTTTAAGGAATTAGTTTCTTCATCGAGCTTTTGGATCTCCTTTTCCATTTGGCCAATTCCGCTTTTTTTAAGGTATTCTTCTCATTAGTTTTTTTGGACCTCTTTTGTCATTTGAGTTAGTCTATTTTTTAAGGTGTTATTTTCTTCAGTATTGGGGGGTCTCCTTTAGCAGACTGTTGACTTGTTTTTCATATTTTCTTGCGTCACTTTCCAATTTTTCCTGTTTCTCTTACCTGATTTTTAAAATCCTTTTTGAGCTCTTCCATGGCCTGTGACCAATTCATATTTTTCTTATAGTCTTTGGATGTATGGGCCTTGATTTTGCTTGTCTTCTCGTTATGTTTTGATCTTCTTTGTCACCAAAGTAAGATTCTATAGTCTGAGTTTTTTTTTTTTAATGCTGCTTGCTCATTTTTCCAGCCAATTACTTAACTTTCTAACTCTTTGTTAAGGTAGGGCTTTGCTTCCGGGGAGGAGGGGTGGAGAGGGGGTGAGAGGGAGAAGGATATACTGTCCCAAGCTTCAGGAGTTTTGTGAAGCTGTTTTCAGAGCTACTTCCAGGGACCTGTAAATTTTCAGTTCTTCAAAGGTGGTATGATCAAAAAAGTTATTTACTCCTTTTTTGGCCTCTGCTCTGGTCTGTGAGTGACCACAAGCACTCTTCTGACTTGGAACTATAAGAAGGATTCCCTCTCCACCATCACCACAAGCTGTGTCACACAGCACTCCTCATCACCCCAGGACCACCACCCAGCACTATGACCCAGATCAAAGTATGGGCAAAGCCTGAGAATCCTGCTTTAGCACCAACAAAGGGATGCCTGAAATCTCCCTCCAATCAGCCACTCGATCCCCCCACCATCTGTGGGCTGAGACCTCTGGAAGTAGCTACTGCTGCTGCCACTACTGCCACCTCCACTGCCCTAGGACTGAGGCTAGACCACGCTCTTCTCTCACCCAGGTCCCACAGATCTTTCCTACTGACCTTCCCAGTTGTCTTTGGCATTTGTGGGTTAAGAAGTCTGGAACCTGCCACAGCTGCCAGTGATTCAGTCCCCTGAAGCCAGCTCCAGCCTCATCTGTGCCCGTGGCCCATGCTGCACTGTTCTCTTATCTCAGACTGGTGCAATAACCTTTCCTGTTAACCTCCCCAGTTGTCATGAGCTAGAAACTTGTTTCACTCTGTCATTTTGTGGATTCTGCTGCTCTAGAATTTGTTTAGAGTCATTTTTACGGGTATTTGGAGGAGTTTGGGGGAGAGCTCAAACAAGTCCCTGCTTTTACTCCACCATCTCGGCTCCACCCCCCAAACTGACCATAATTTAAAACATCGGAACTTTTCTCTCTTCTAGAGAGAAACTTAGACATTTAGAGTAGGAAATATCTGTACATTGCGGACTTCCTATAATGACAGACTAAAAGAGGTATAATATATAAGAATACGTGGCATTTAATGAAGAACTTTGAAGTTGTTAAGGGGTCCCCTGAACTTGTCTTTTTGAGTTGCCATATTTTCCAGAAACACTAAACCTAGAGCATGTGTCAAGGACAAAGTGCCCCTACACCACCCCACCCTGCCAGCTGACATAATTTATTGTTGGTACCCCAAGCTGGATTTCCTGTGTGGCCTTAGGAAGCAAGAGAGGCACCAGCCAGTCCATGTCAGGCTGGGAAAATGCTTGTACAGCTGGAGTCCTTAGTAGATAAGTGGACCCTTCTATCTTCACAGTCTAACTGTTCCCAAGGGAAAATAATGAGGCTTTTCCTATCACCTTGCTCCTCCCCTTCAGATGGGGTTTTGTCCTTTTCCCAACTTTACTGCACCTTTCCCTATCTTTACTCTATCTTTGTCCTCCCATGCCACGCCCCTCCCTGTTTTATCCTCCTCCTTTTGTTGTACTATCATAAACATGCAAACTTCTGTAAAGATTGTGAACCCATTGGGTTACACATGCATGTTCATTTCTCTTGTGATAAACTTGGTTTTCACATAAGTCTCATGACAGTGTAATTACCTTGACAAAGTCTAACTGGAGAATTTAAAATTATATTTTTTTTAAAGTCTTTTATTCATATGATAAAAATTTTATCAGAGGAAATATCTTGTAACAGCTGTATGCAGAACTGGATGGGAACTAAAAGATAAATTAACAAGCTATGGATTTTGTAGCTATAGTCCTAGAATAGAAACCATTGTTTGACTTCAAGTAAAACATCTGTGATTTCCAGGGTCCTCATCTGTGAAATGGGAATATTACATGTCCTGCCTATCTTACAAAAGTTCTTTTGAATCTCAAATTTGTTACAGTATTGGGAAATATTTCATAAACTATAAAATGCTGTATAAATTTAGTTATTATTCTGAAAGGATGAAGACCTAAGAGTTACTGCTGACTTGGAATCAAAAAGAAAGATCTGAGTTCAAATCTAACCTCAAATACTTATTAGCTGTGTGACTTACCTGGGCAAGTCACCTAACTATTGTCTGTCTCACTTTCCTCATCTATAAAATGGGGATAAAAATAAAACCTACCTCCCAAGATTGTTGTGAGGATAAAATGAGATATTTGTAAAGCTCTTTACAAACCCTAAAATGCTATATAAACGGCTAACTATTAGCTATTATTAGCTGTGGAAGCAGAAAAAAATGAATCTGAGATATTCTGAAGAAAGGTGAAAGAAATTAGTGAAAGATCGTATATGGGAGATAAAGAGATAGGAAGACTCATGATCAACTGCATAGTTTTGAAACTAGGAGATAGGGGAGGTAGTAAGAATTCTTGTTGAAAGAAACTGAAAGAATTTGGATATGGTGGGGAGGATTTAGTTGAAAGATAAAATGGCTCAGTTTTTCACATTTTAAGTTTCGGAAATTGGCAAAACTTTCAAGTTACTATTCTTCAGACAGCTGAAGACATAAGCCTGAAGAAAAAGTGAAAAGTATAAGATATCCATCTTTCATATTATCTGTATTTAAGCTCATAAAGAAATGGTTTCAAATATTGTAGGGGGGCCAAGAAGAATAAAACCTGAGAGAATCATGACAAAGATATTAAAAATAATCATTTTTAAATTATCAATGTTAAGTTACGGGCATAACCTTTGAATTTAAAAAAAAAAGAATCATAAGACAATAGGTTTTTATCCTAGATGTTAGGAATTAGAAAAATTTCTTATTGGCAGTTTGTTTTTTTAATGTTCTTTTACTGACTGTTACTAAACTTACTCAAAGTTAGAGGAGAAGATGAGCTTGGAAGGTGCTGTGCCTCAAGAATTTGTAACTGAATCCTGCTGTTGACTGCTTGAAAACAAGTTCCCACCTCAAGTTCTGCATGACACACCTGTGTAATAAAACAGAGTTTCTTTATAGTTAAGATTAAGGCATATGTATACTTTGAAAATTCAAAGATGTACACCCAGGAACATAATTTTCTACAGATTTTCAAAAACAAATCTGCTTAAGATAATTATGGAGTAAAATTCCATGCTACAAACAGAAAACCCACCACTGACAGCTCCTCTTCTATCAATGAGACAAAGGGGAATTTAAGCTATTCTCTGAAAACAAGAAATCTGATACCTAAATAAGGTTACACAGAATGTTTTTCACTTCATAAGAAGTATATTTGGATATAATGGTGGGGGCACAAGTTTTTGAAAGGTTGATTTTCTAGAAAAGACATAATTAGAGGGTTTAGAATCCAAAGACCCAGAGAATTCAAATACCTACTTTTTTCCCCAAAGAATACATTAATGAGAGAGTTGACTGCCAAGTTTGGAAATTGAAGAAGCCCCTTGATGATGCATAGATTATTTGAATAAAAAACTATAAAAGTTAAAAACATTATTAATATAAGAAAAGAAATTTCTTATAAAAATGTAGGAAAATCAATGAAGAAAAAAAAAGTGTCATGGAAAACCAGTGAATAGTAATGAATAAATAAGGAAATTCATAGAGAAGTCATAGCAGCAAGAAGAAAAAGTTAGCATGGAATTCTTCAAAACAATTAAGAGGCAGCAGATGAGTTAATATCATTGTGCAAACTAAGACGACTACCAGTCATCTTATCAGACAGTTTCAAAAATACCTCCAGTGAAAAATAAATGATGAAGTTATATAAATAATGTAAGAAAAATAACTACTTGGATCTGAACAAAGACAGTAATATGAAATTTTTGGTATGAGTACAATATCTACTAGTTGACTAAAATGTCACTGTTGAAGAATATATATTCCAAGTCTCTACACTACATAGAGTCAGTGAAAAAGCTAATCCCTATCTCTTGCTAAATATCATTCAAAAGGAAAAACAACTTATGAGTAAACTCAACTTATTAGAGCATGTATATTTCTTGAAGCATGATTTTCAAGTTTTAAAATTCAATATGTCACAAGAAATCTGCATTTACCAAGTGAAAAGCAATTAATTGAACATGAAATTGAAGAAAAATTAATTAAAATATAACTGTTAATTTGGAGTTTTGTAAAGTGACTAAAATGTCCATACCTTTTGACCCAAAGACTCCACTGCCAGGCATATACCCTAAGGAAGTCACTAACAAAAAGAAAGGCTCTATATACATCAAAGCATTCATAGCAGCATTTGTTATAATGGCAAAAAACCGGGAACAAACAGATGTAAATTGAGGAATGGCTAACAAGAAATTGTGGTACATGAATGGAATAGAATATTATTGTGCTGTAAGAAATAATGAAAAAGATGAATATAGAGAAGCAAGAAAATACATGAAGTAAGCAAAGTGAGGAAAACAATATACACAACTATGACAATGTAAACAGAAAGAAAAATTTAAAAATAATTAAATATGAATGTTGCAAAATTACACTGAACAAGTTTGGCCCCAAAGGAGAGATAAGAGAAGATACTGACCCTAACTCCTTTTTAGATATAAGTTTATGAGTCACAGTTGAATAAACATGTTAACTCACTATTATAGTACAGATATATTTCCCAAGTTTTCCTTGATTACTGTTAGATCATCAAAAAGCAAAGTACCCAAACCATAAGCTACTAAGCCCACCAAGACAACCTTTACTAACTTGTGATTTATGTTAAGTCTCAGCCTTTAAAAGCAATATTAAAAAAGAATAATCCATTTGAACCACAGCTCTGACTATTGTAAAATTATTGAATAAGTTTTATCTACTATGTTATTCAATAAATATTCCTTTAAGAAAAGGACCCAGGTAATTAATAAAATCCATAAATAAAATAAAGGTTTAAACTTAATTCCATGGAGAAAAAACTGCCCCCAAAATGAGTTTATACACATTGTAGAATCAGAGAGGAGGGGAAAGGTAGTGCCTCTGCTTCCAAGAAACTCAAAAATTTAATTCAGAACACAAATATTTCCTCCTGCTTCTTTTAGATGGCTTCTGCGCTGCCTATATCTTAAATTATCCTATTTTGTATTACATTTAAATCACAAGTGACTTTGATTCTTTTTGGAGGCAGATGGAGTATAAATGCTAAATAAATAGTCTACATTTTGACCCAGGGTAGACTTATCTCCCACAGAAATCAATGATATGTCTACATGGTAACTCTTGAATACTAATCCTTATGGATAAGTAAAAGTTTATAACCAATATCTAGCTGTCAAGTTAATGAAGCCAAATAGTAATTCTTAAATACTATCATTTGTGAGATTGGAACGTTTTTTATTGTACCAAATTTGCAAGCAAACATACTTAAGATAGCTACCAAGTAATCTCTGATTTGGACAGAAATTTATGACTCTTGCTTTCCTTTAGTAACTAGCTGCTGTCTATTACAATAACATAAATTTATTTTCTTCTAAAATATTAAACAACAAAAAAACTTAATGGTGCCTAATGTAAAGGACTCATACTTAAATAGGTACACTTATTTAACAGGAAGACTGGTTAAAATCCTGGTTGTCTATTATTAGCTTATTCCTTACTACAAAATCAATGAAATAGAAAATACTTTTCATGTTATATAATACTATTACTTACTGAAATTTTTGAGGGAGGAGTTATATCCAAACAGTAATCCTTTTCCTGTATGTTAAGCTCTCTGAGAGATAATGAACATTCTCCAATGGTTTTCTTCCTGGGAGTCTGGGTTTGAATCTTAAATACCAGCCTAACAGTTTTCAGGCTTTGAAGTTTAATAGCAAATACAAAAGTCTCCATAAATTCAATAGCCTAGGAAAAGTAAAAATCAAAGGGATTATACTCATTTAAAAGCATTTTACAACTACAAACACCTATCACAAACATTGTCATTTTAATCTTAACAGACAGGACAAGAGTTAAAATATTTTTTATAAAAATAAGGAAACTGAGGTTGAAAGAAGCTAAGATCATTCTGCTACCAGGTAACAAAGTCTAAAAGTAGATGACATTAGAAAGCAGATGGCGGAGGGGGGAAGTCAAGATGGCAGAGTAGGAACAGGACTTCTGCAGGGCTCCGGCTTCCACCTTCCCAATTCATGTAAAAGGGGACTCTGAACAAACTCTGGAGCTACAAAACACATACAAAATGACACAGAGAAGCTAAACTCCCACTAAGGACAGCCTAGCAGCCCAGCAGGGAATGGCCAGCACAGCACTCTGGGAGCAGAGCCCAGGCCCCTGTGAGCCAGAGGTTTTGGCCCAAGGGTGGGCCTGACCAACCACTTCAGATCAGCTGTGGCAGTTTCCAGAATTATCTACTCATAGATGTGAAGGACAAAGTGAGAGGTCAGGGCAGTGTGGACTTTGGGATCCAGTAGTTGGGAGTGCATTGGTTTTTGCCCCCAGGCCAGAAGCAGCTAAGATGCCACAGCCCTGCAGCTACAGTCACATTCAGCTGCTTCAGCTCCTGGCCTGAAGACTGTAGGGGGAACAAGAGACCAGTCTGAGGAATAATCACTCTTGCTTTAACCTTCTTGGACCTGGATTGCAGTATAGAGTGGAGGTCATGGGGTGTGTGACCAGCTTCCCAGAGCATGTGGAGGCTTCAGAGAGGGCACCCAATGAATACCTCTGGCAGCTAAGAAAACCCTAGCATTTGGGACGGAAGATCCCGTCTGGTGGCAGAGTCCTACTGTGGCAAAAAGCCCAAAAATCAAGAAACTGAATGGCAACATGAACAGGCAAAGGAAGCAAAACAAACAGAAGAATCCAACATTAGTCTCCTATTTTGGGGACTAAAAGGATCAAAGCATGGAACAGGAGGAAGACAGTGAAGTCAGAACTCATGCACCAAAAGCTTCAAAGGAAAATACAAACTGGTTACGGGTCACAGAGGACCTAAAGAAGCAAATAAGAAAGGTGGAGGAAAATTGGGAAGAGAAATGAGAAAGATGCAAGAAAAAGTATGAAATGAGAGTCAACATCCTGACTGAGGAAAATAACACCCTAAAAAATAGACTAACTCAAATGGCAAAGGAGGCTCAAAAAGGCAATGAGGAGAGTAATGCCTTAAAAAGTCAAATTTGCCAGATGGAAAAAGAATCTCAAAAGCTCACTGAGGAGAATCATTCCTTCAGAGTTAGACTGGAGCAAATGGAAGCTAGTGACTTTATGAGAAATTAAGATGCTGTTAAACAGATCCAAACAAATCAAAGAATAGAAGGCAATGTGAAATATCTCATGGGAAAAACCACTGACCTGGAAAATAGATCCAGGAGAGATAATTTAAAAATTATTGGACTACCTGAAAGTCATGATCAAAGAAGGAACCTAGAAATCATCCTCCAAGAAATTCTCAAGAAAAACGGCCCTGATGTTTTAGAACCAAAGGGTAACATAGAGGTTGAAAGAATCCACTGATCACCTCCTGAAAAAGATCCCAAAAAGGAAACTCCTAGGAATATTATAGCCAGGTTCCAGAATTCCCAGATCAAGGAGAGACTATTACAAGCAGCCAGGAAGAAACAATCTGAATATTGCGGAAACACAATCAGGATAACACAGGCAGCTTCTACACTGAGGGATCAAAGGTCTGGGAATATGATATTCCAGAGGTCAAAGGAGTTGGGATTAAAACCAAGAATCACCTACCCAGCAAAACTGAGTATCATGTTTCAGTGGAAAATATGGTCATTCAGTGGAATAGATGACTTTCAAGTATTCTTGATGTAAAAACCAGAGTTGAATAGAAAATTTGACATTCAGATAGAAGAAGCAAGAGAAGCATGAGAAGGTCAACAGGGAAAAGAAATCATAATGAACTTATCAAAGTTGAACTATTTACATTCCTACATCGAAAAATGATAATTATAACTGATGAAACTTTTCTCAGTATGAAAACAGTTGAAAGGAATAGAAATATATATACATAGTCTATATCAGAGGTTATATGGATATATGAATACATATGTGAATTTGTGTATATATGTTTACAGGTATACATAGAGGGCACAGGACCAATTTAATAGGAAGGGATGATACTTAAAAGGTGAAATTAAGAGGTGAGAGAGGAATATAATGAGAGAAGATGGGGAGAGACAGAATGGAGTAAACCATCTCATATGGAAGAGGCAAGGAAAAATGGTTACAATGGAGGCAAAAGGGAATGGGTCAACCTTATTCTCACTGAATTTGGCTCAGGGAGAGAATGACATACACACTAAACAGGGTATCCCACCCTACAGAAGAGTAGGGGGGAAGGTGATGAGAGGGGGGATGATGGAAGGGAGGGCAGGCTTGTGGGGAGGGAAGTTGGAACCACCCACTTTTGAAAAGGGACAGGATCAAAGTAAAGAATAGAACAAGTGGGAGGTCGATAATATATATATGTATATATTATAACATATAATATATACATATATACATACTATTATTAATACTATTTTACATGTAATTGGGAAATAAGATATACAGGTACTGGGGCATAGAGATCTACCATGACCTACTGGAAAAGTCAAAAGGGGGTATGGGGGAAGATATGGGAGAGAGCAGATTGGTGGAGGGAATATCCTGTGGGACCACTATTCTGGGGTGGTGGGTAGGGAAAAAATGGGGAGAAAATTTGTAACTCAAAATCGGTAGAAATGAATAATGTAAACCAGAAGTTAATAAAGCATTTAAAAATTAAAAAAAAAAATAAAACAACAGAAAAAAAGAAAGCAGATGATATAACTCCTGGCCTAATGGCCCTACTAAACAACAGTACATCCTCAAAGCCAACAGAATGAAACATCAGTAATTTGGCTGTTTAAAGAAAAAGAGATTTCTAGATAGAAAAACTACAAATTATATATTGTAATTTGAGGCGGGGGAGCAAGAATATTAAATTTTTATAGTCAAGCAATGATGACAAGTGACTTCTTTACTGGCTTGTTCATATGTAATAGTTCACATCTTCATAGTACTTTCAAATAAAAGTTGCAAAGGTAATAATTTGGAAATTTTTAATGGTTTTATTACTACATGTTTTCCCAGGACACCTTTATGATATTCAATATTTAAAATCTAACATTCTGAGGTACAGAATAGTATTTAACTATTATTGGGTCACATATTATTCTTTTACTTATTCCCACAGCTCATTACAGATACAACTGATGAAAACAAGAAGAATGAAACAGTGAAATTCAAATACAAACACACTTTTCACTTACACTGGATCCTTCTTTGGCTGAAGATTTGAAATGTACTGGTTTGGGCAAAGTTAATATTCCTTTTATAGAAATAGTAGGGCTTTCTCCATAACTGGAAGACCAACTCAAATCTCTGCACTAAAACATTCAAAATGGAGTTTTTTAGAAGTCATTAGTAATATAAATGTGTAATACATATTTAGCACCTTAACTATGTATAACCTGTAAGAAAAATAAAACTTCAAAATTAATACAATTGATAAAATCTATCTCTTGTAAATTAAAGCAATAAGGAAGTGAGCATATACCAGTTGCTTTTGTTTGTTTTCAGTTATTCACAACTCTCTGAGTTCCCTTTTGGGATTTTCTTGGCAAAGATACTAAAGTAGTTTGCCATTTACTTTTCCAGCTCATTTTACAGATGAAGAAACTAAGGCAAACAGGATTAAGTGACTTGCCTAGTGTCATACAATTAGTAAGTGTCTTGAGGCCAGATTTGAATTCGGGAAGATAGGTCTTTCTGATTCCAGGCCTGGCACTCTATTCACTACACCATTTACCTAGCTACTCAGTTCTCTTGATGAGGTACAAATATAAAGCATAGTAAAGGCAAAGAAAGAATCTACCATTTCAACAATTCAGGAACTTCTTCCAATAACACAGATTACAATCTGCCTACATGCCTTAGTGGACAGATTACAATCTGCCTATATACCTTAGTAGATCAATTCATAACCACATACCACAGTAAATAAATACAATAAAATGAATACAATCTACAGATTTAACTGAGTACTTTTGTAGCATATTACAAAAAAGTTAACTCTCATGAACAGGCATCTGGTCCTATTGTTTGTATAAGAGAAATACATAACGGGATAAAATTCATTTTGTAAAAAGGCAGGAAACCAACTATACTGAATTACCTGTAGAATCGTGATCCAGATCTGTTCTACTGAAGAATTATAGAACAATTTTATGTTCAATCTCCCAAAATCTCTTTCATCTCCAGATAATGTGATTGTATCTGAAGTGAGAAAGTACAAATGACATTTGAAATGCAATCTAAAAGTTCAGTCTATGTGAATTCTGATTTTATCCACTGTGATTGGGGGGGGGGGGGCTTCAACACAATACCCCTGTGCATATTCTTCCCCTGGTCCTGAAGGACTGGGACTACATTTTTCCTTGTATTTATAAACTAACACAGTACCTGTCACAAAGCAAGCACTTAATAAATGTTTGTGACCTTGTCCTGTTGCCTTAATATTTCAGTTGTTTAAAAAGGAAAAAAAAGCTTTCATTCAAAAACCTAAATTCACATCAAAGGATTTGTTTTCAAGAGACTAAAAAGTTGAGGGAATATACAAGCAGATCTTAAAATATATCTTTAAAATGCAGTGGAGGAAATATAAATTAGGCCCAAGAAAGACATTCCAAATTAGTATTTCTATGACACACTAGAATGCACAATTCAGGAGTTACAAATTTAACACAACCAAAAGAAACCTTCATTTGATGATATTGCAGGCTTGAAGGCAGAAGAACAGACTCTACAGGCCAACTGAACTTCCTAAGATCACCTTTCACCTTGGTGATTCCAGTGTCATATGGACACGTAAAACTTTCCTCCCATATCTCTCACTATATCACAAGTAGTTTTTAATTACTACTATTTAAAATTGACTCAGTGATATAAGCAATAAAAGTATATTCTTTACCCAAGCTGCGAGTACTGCCCTGAGAATTCTTCCTTGAAGATGAACTGCTTGGTACACTGGACAGTGAATCATATCTCTACAATAAAAATTTTTTATTATTCAGAAAGCTCTCATCAAATTCTAAAGATCCTAACATATTTATAACGACACCTGCTTCTAGTTCCATTCCACAAATAAACTAATTTGTGAGGCCAGCAGTCAGAATTTCATACTTTTAGATACTAAAGAATCACCCCACCAAAGTTATCACTCAATGATGGCAATTAAGGGTGATTCAGAGAGAAACCCTTTCACCTAAAATGATACTATTTCTATTGCTACTAAACAACTTATAATTATTAATAGATGACATTTACATAGGACTTTAAGGTTTACAAAGTCCTTCTGGCATACATGATTTCATGTGATCATCGTAGCAACACTGTGAGGTAGTAATGTATTATCCCATTTTAATAATGATGAAAATGAGACTCAGAGAGGTTAAGTAACTTGCTCATATCAGAGGTAGTAAATGATTTGACCTATATTTCTCTTGACTCCCAAGTTCAGTTCTCAAAAAGAGTTTTCCATTTCTAACAAATGGAAAAAAATCTTTCATGCTCAGTTTGGCTTCATTAAAAGGAGAAATAAAATATGCTTAAAATCATTAATAATTAAATTACTTTAAGACAATGAACTATTTTTTTTCTATCCCAAATAGATGTGTGCATTTTTATTTTGGGGATTAGACCTGTGGCTTTTATTGGGAGCTTCCAGGAACTAACTTCCTTTATGAATGTAAATCAACACCTCTAAAATGTATAGAGTTAGAGAGTTGTCTCTATATGCAAAATATAGGAAAATTAAATTATTCAAATTTTTAGTCTGTAATAGCAATATTTTTTCTTGCTGTCTCAATCTGAACCAAGTGGAAATACTTCACACTCAATGATTTGTTTTAATCAATAGCTATATTCAAAGAGAAAAGGTAAGTTAGATAAGTAATTTCAGCTCAAAGTAAATTTCAGGCAATTCAAGTTTCCCTAAGTATATGCCAAGTAAGAAATATGAGATTCAAGAAAAATAAGAACATTTTTAGTTGTCAATTGAAAATTTCTTGAAATGACATACCTTAATGCTTTCAAGCACTTATTCTATATTAAAGCAAATAAATCTAAGAGAGTTTCCATCACAATTTATTGTTCCCATAGCAGTTTACTAAACTGTATAAATTCCTAAAATTCTTTAAGTCTAAAAATCAATCACTAGAACATAGTAAATATATTTTAACAACTCACTTGCATGAATCGCTGTGATGAACCTGTAAGATCAAACATAGACTTGCTTAGTCCAGGGGACCCAGGTGTTTTGGGGCTCCTTAAATCACAAACTATAAAGGGAAATAAAAAACACATTTAATAATGTCATGAACGAAAAATTGGCTTCCATATTACTGTCTTGATAAAAAAAAAATAACCTTCAAAAATTAGTTTAGGTTTAGTCTGATTATTTAATTTGTTGCAGAGAACAAAGAGGTAAAAAAAAAAAATAACATGAAGAACTAGGTAAGAGTCTACCAACCAAATCAATACAAACTTTACTAATCACGTGCACAGGGGAAGTTGTAAAAAACATAAGAAACCAAAAGTTTATACTATTAATCAGAAGCCTCACATCCAAATAACGTGAATACTTTCTTGGATGAGAGAATCAAAAGGTGCTGTATATAGCAAACTATAATACCGCAAAAAAAAAATGAAATCAACTGTGTATTAATAGATAGGAAAGCACTGGTTACCAGTGTAGGAAGAAAACCCTGACCCATTGAGAACAATGGTCAAAATCAATGTCAAATTACAAAAAAGACACCTGCATGTCAAAACTGAGGTACAATGAAGTTAAATGACTTGCCATAGTCACACAACTAGTACATATCAGAAACAATACTTAAAACCAGGGCTCAATTCTCCTGACGCAAAGTCTTTTAAGAGTAAATGCTTATATTATTAAATTTTTGGAGGTTAAAACATTGCAATATGCATAAAGCATTTTGCAAACCTTAAAGCACTACATATCTACTGTTATTGTTTTATTAGATTATAGATGTGTCCTTGACGACAAGTTAGAATTTTATCAATAAGGTCATTACAGACAAGATTAAGAGACTAAGTAGTCAGAGGTTAACTTTTACAGAAATTCACCTTTACAAAAAACATTACATAATATCTACTTCCTTCATTTATGCTAATCAAAAGGTCTGTAAAGTCACCAAAATATAATAGAGGGTATTTTTACTATTACATGCTGTGTAACATTCTTCCTAAATAAGAAAAAAGAGAATATTAACTTTCCTACAGAAGGACTTATAAAGTACTATACTGTAATGAGTATACTGTAAATGAATATACTGTATATGAAGATTCTTTCAAGGAAAATTAAAATGTAATTGAGGTTTGCCCATATTACATGACATCATCCATAAAGAATTTCATAGAATCATGAATTTAGAGCTAGAAGAGACCTTGGAGGTCATCTAGCCCAATTCCTTCCTTTTCCAGAAGAAACTGAGTCTCAAAGAAGGTAAATGATTTGCCAAAAAATCAAAGGTAGTAATAGTAAGTGGAAGAGCCAGCCCTAGAATCCAAGCTCTCTGGTTGCAAGGTCATCAGTCTTTTCCACACTACCATGTTGCCTTACAAGTACTAAATTACTACATAAAAAATATTCATTTTAATTACACTCAGTCAACAACAACTTTTTAAACTTTATTTTCAAAGACAAGAATGTTATTGCATAGTACTGTGATTTAGTTTTGCTTCTGTATATGCTGGGGGAACATGGTAAAGGCAGAAGAACACTACTTCCTACCTGACCCATATAGCCTCAAAGCTTCACCATTAGGAGGAAATCGCCTAGTTAAGTCAGGTGATACATGCTGATGCATGAAGACTGGATTATATATATCATAGTTAGATCCATCCAAGGGTGAACTGCAAAGTTCTGCTTTTCGATCTCTAAAGGAGGCTCTGGCTGAACCTGAAAAACACAATACCCATTAAATGTACTTACTATATGGATACACCCCACCAAACATTATTTTAACTGGTTCTATAGAAACACAACTTTAGGTGAAATAAGAGTGGAATAAGATTGAGAGGTAGAAAGGATAGATTCAGGAATTTTCTTATGACTAGTTTAAGCTTGTACATTTGACTTCCATTGCAGTTGGGGAAGTCATATTCCATTTCCCCAGAGGAACAAAACAATAGGAAAGTACCAGGAAGTTATATTTTTATGTGGAGGTTAAGTTCTAAAATCCATATGGTTGGTTTAAAAAAAGAGTTAGTCAAAATTATTCTTGAAAATATATTAGGAGAGGGTGGAGCCAAGACAGCAGAACTCTCTCAACATTCCCCTACAAACAATTTTAAAATATTGTCTCAAGTCAAACTTTGGAATGGCAGAGTCAACAAAAAGTCAGGGTGAGACAGTTTTCCAGCCTAAGAAATCTTAGGCAATTGTCAGGAAAAGTTTGTGACACCAGAGTAAAGGCCTGTCTGGACCCCACAAACACTATGGCAGCGATAGTAGTTGAAGCAGCATTTTCAGGAGCTCTCAACCCAGAGATGGTGAGGAGTTTAAAAAACTGTTCAGAAAGAGATTACAGAAGACCCTTTGCTTGCACTGGGTACAGTTGGCATTGGTTTGCAACTCTATTGCCCATATGCAGTTCTGGGTCACAGTTCCAGTACAGAGAAGAACACTTGATGTTGGTCACAAAGAAGCTGGGGTCCAGGTCACAGTTCCAAGGCAAAGAGGAGCCCTAGCATTTGTGGTTGCAGAGGACCAGGAGACTTTCTTGGGCAAAGATGAGAGCACAGATCAGGAGAACAGTGACCACCCCTCTCCTGGCATCACACCACCCTAGAAGCACTGAAAATGTATAAACCCCCAGAACTAGCCCTGAAAACAGCAGCACAACAAGCCTAACACCTGGGACACAGTGCCTCTCCATTCTTAGGTGAGCAAAGTCCAACTTTAACAAAAAGTTCAAAGTCAAGAAATATACTGGAAAAATAAGCAAACAACAATAAAAAAAATTTAAGAAAAGGCTACTACAGTGGCAGGGTATAAACTCAGATATAAACTCAGAAGATATAAACTCAGAAGACAACAATAATGTGAAAACAGCTACCAAAAATAGCCTCAAAGAAAAATGTTAATTGGACCCAAGCACAACAATTCCTGGAAGAGTTAAAGAGAAAAGAGTGGTAGAAGAAAAAAATGGGAAAAGAATGAGATGATGCAATAAAATTTTGAAAAAGAGAGTTGATAGTTTAGTAAAAGAGATACAAAAATACTGAGGAAAATAACACCCTAAAAAAAGAATTGACCTAATGGGAAAAGAGGCACAAAAATCCATTGACGAAAAGAACTCCTTTAAAAAAAGGATTGGTCAAATGGAAAAAAAAAGGTACAAAAGCTCAAAGAGTAAAGTAAATCCTTAAAAATTAGAATTTGCCTAATAGAAGCTAAGGACTCCATGAGACATCAAAAACAGTAAAACAAAGTCAAAAGAATGAAAACATAGAAGAAAATGTGAAGTATCTCAATGGAAAAAGAACTGACCTGGAAAACAGACCAAGACATCATTTAAGAATTACTGGACTGGGCGGAGCCAAGATGGCGGAGTAGAAACAGCTCGTCCAAGCCTCTCTGCCCCCAGATTCTCCACAAACTATGTAAAAAAGGACTCTGAAAAACTTCTGGAGCCCCAGCACCCACAGAACGACACAGAGAAGCTAACCTCCCGCTGAGGACAGCCCAGCACCCTGCAGGAAGGACCAGCGCAGTGGTCTGGGAGCCGGCAGCGAGCAGAGCGCAGGAGCCGAGCCGAGCCCAGGTCCACTTGAGCCGAGGTTTTAGCCCCAGGGCGGCAGGGCCAGCAGCCGGCTGGAGGAACCCCAGAACACCAGGAACTGTGGAGACTCCAGAATTATCAACATAGACTTGCCTAGGACAAAGTAAGAGGTTAGTGTCCTATGGACTTTGGGACCTGTATTTGGGGAATGCGTCAGCTCCCTCCCCTGGGGGCTAGAAGCCGCTGAGGAGACACGCCATTTTGTAGTTTTCAGAGGCATTTCCGGCTCCCAGCCTACAAATCGTGGGGAGATCCAGCGATCAGTCTTGGGGGGTAATCGCTCTTGCTTTAACCTCCCTGGATCTGGATTGTGATCTAGGGTGGAAGTTGTGGGTGGGTTTACAGCTTGCCAGAAACGGAAGTTGCCCCCCACACGTTCGGGACGAAAATTCCTCTAGCTGGCCTTAAAGCCATAGTGTGGCAACAAGCCCAAAAGTCAAGCAATTAAGTGGCAACATGCCAAGGCAAAGGAAACAGAAAAATGCAACCCTAGACTCCTATTTTGGGGGCATAGAGCGGTAAAAGGACTGTGAGGTCAGAAGTCCTGCTCCAAAAGCCCCAGGGGAAAACATGAGTGGGTTGCAGGCCATAGAGGACCTTAAGAAGGACTTTAAAAATCAAATAAGAGAAGTGGAGGAAAAATTAGAAAGAGAAATGAGAAGGATGCAGGAAAAGTATGAAATGAGGGTCAACAGCCTGACTGAGGAAAACAACACCTTAAAAAATAGACTAGCTCAAATGGCAAAGGAGGCCCAAAAGGGCAATGAGGAGAAGAATGCCTTAAAAAGTCGAATTTGCCAGATGGAAAAAGAATCTCAAAAGTTCACTGAGGAGATTCATTCCTTCAGAGTTAGACTGGAGCAAATGGAAGCTAATGACTTTATGAGAAATCAAGATGCTGTTAAGCAGATCCAAACAAACGAAAGATTAGAAGGCAATGTGAAATATCTCATGGGAAAAACCACTGACCTGGAAAATAGATCCAGGAGAGACAATTTAAAAATTATTGGACTACCTGAAAGCCATGATCAAAGAAAGAACCTAGAAATCACCCTTCAAGAAATTCTCAAGGAAAACTGCCCTGATGTTTTAGATCCAGAGGGCAAAATAGAGGTTGAAAGAATCCACCGATCACCTCCTGAAAAAGATCCCAAAAAGAAAACTCCCAGAAATATTATAGCCAGGTTCCAGAATCCCCAGATCAAGGAGAAAATACTACAAGCAGCCAGGAAGAAACAATTTCAATATTGTGGAAACACAATCAGAATAGCCCAGGACCTGGCAGCTTCTACACTGAGGGATAGAAGGGCATGGAATATGATATTCCAGAGGGCAAAAGAACTGGGAATGAACCCAAGGGTCACCTACCCAGCAAAACTGA
The DNA here is from genome assembly GCA_011680675.1 of Gymnobelideus leadbeateri. NCBI lineage: Eukaryota > Metazoa > Chordata > Mammalia > Diprotodontia > Petauridae > Gymnobelideus > Gymnobelideus leadbeateri. Next base: position 102,609 of record WOXC01006920.1, on the reverse strand, counting down.
GTATTTTGTTTCAGGGGAAAATATGGTCATTCAGTGGAATAGAGGACTTTCAAGCATTCTTGAGGAAAAAACCAGAATTGAATAGAAAATTTGACATCCAGACACAAGAAGTAAGAGATGCCTGAGAAGGTAATCAGGGAAAAGAAATCAAAAGGAACTTATCAAAGTTGAACTATTTACATTCCTATATGGAAAAGCAATATCTGTGACTGATGATATCTTTCTCACTATGAAAATAATGGAAGAAGGGGGTGTGGTCATATGAATACATATGTGAATGTGTGTGTATATGGTTACAGTTATATATGGATAGAGGGCATAGGTTGATTTTGTTGGGAAGGGAGAGTACTCAAGGGATGAAATTATGAGGTGAGAGAGGAAAGTGGCAAGAGGAGATGGGGAGAGACATGGTAGGGTAAACTATCTCATGTAGGGGAAGTGGGTGCAAAGGAAGAATAAGGAAGGCTAAAAAGGCAAAACCACATTCACATTGAATTTGGTTCAGGGAGAAAATGACATACATACTAAATGGGATATCTCAACCTGCAGCAGGATAGGGGGAAGGGGGATGAGAGGAGGGATGATGGATGGGAGGGCATCCTTGGGTGAGGGGAGGTTGGAAGTACCCACTATAGAAGAGGGACAGGATCATGTAAGGAATGGACCAGGTGGGGGGTGGGATGAGTGAGAGGGAATTATAAGCAGCCTTGTACAATATATCTACTATGATAATGTTTTGCATAGCTAGACATGTACAACATATACTGAATTACTTATCTCCCAAGAAGGAATGGGTGACAAGGGAGGAAGGAAATGGATCTGAAATTTAAGGTCGTAACATTAAATGTTTCAAATATATATATAAATACTATTATTAATACTCTTTTGCCTATAATTGGGAGATAAGATGTGTAGGCATTGGGACACAAAGATTCATCTTCCTCTAATGGAAAAGTCGATGGGGGTATGGGAGAAGGTATGGGAGAGAGCAGATTGGAGGAAGCGATATCTTGTGGGACTGCTATTCTGGGAGGTTGGGTAGGGGAATAATGGGGGGAAAATGATTGTAACTCAAAATCTTGTGGAAATGAATGATGTAAAACATAAGTTAATAAAGTATTTGTTCAAAAAAAAAAAATAAAATAAAATTCTCATAAACATAAAAAAAAAAAAAAGAAAAGAAATCAAAAGGAACTTATCAAAGTTGAACTATTTACATTCCTATATGGAAAAGTAATATCTGTGACTGATGATATCTTTCTCACTATGAAAATAATGGAAGAAGGGGGTGTGGTCATACGAATACATATGTGAATGTGTGTGTATATGGTTACAGTTATATATGGATAGAGGGCATAGGTTGATTTTGTTGGGAAGGGAGAGTACTCAAGGGATGAAATTATGAGGAGAGAGGAAAGTGGCAAGAGGAGATGGGGAGAGACATGGTAGGGTAAACTATCTCATGTAGGGGAAGTGGGTGCAAAGGAGGGGAGAATAAGGAAGGCTAAAAAGGCAAAACCACATTCACATTGAATTTGGTTCAGGGAGAAAATGACATACATACTAAATGGGATATCTCAACCTGCAGCAGGATAGGGGAAGGGGGATGAGAGGAGGGATGATGGATGGGAGGGCATCCTTGGGGTGAGGGGAGGTTGGAAGTACCCACTATAGAAGAGGGACAGGATCATGTAGGGAATGGACCAGGTGGGGGGTGGGATGAGTGGGAGGAATTATAAGCAGCCTTGTACAATATATCTACTATGATAATGTTTTGCATAGCTAGACATGTACAACATATACTGAATTACTTATCTCCCAAGAGGGAATGGGTGACAAGGAGGAAGGAAATGGATCTGAAATTCGAGGTCTTAACATTAAATGTTTCAAATATATATAAATACTATTATTAATACTCTTTTGCTTATAATTGGGAGATAAGATGTGCAGGCATTGGGACACAAAGATTCATCTTCCTATAATGGAAAAGTCGATGGGGGTATGGGAGAAGGTATGGGAGAGAGCAGATTGGAGGAAGCGATATCTTGTGGGACTGCTATTCTGGGAGGTTGGGTAGGGGAATAATGGGGGAAAATGATTGTAACTCAAAATCTGGCGGAAATGAATGATGTAAAACAGAAGTTAATAAAGTATTTGTTTAAAAAAAAAAAAAAAAGAATTACTGGACTACCCAAAAGCCATGATTAAAGAAATAGACCAGACATCATTTTCCAAGGAAAACTGCCCTGATATCAGATACAAAAGGTAAAGCAGAAATGGAAAGAATCCACCATTCACTCACTTCCTGAAGGAGATCCCCTAATGAAAACTCCCAGGAATATTACAGCCAAATTCCAGAGCTTCCAGGTCAAAGAGAAAATACTTCAAGCAGCCAAAAATATCATGGAGTCAGAGTCAGGATCACACAAGATTTAGCAGCTTCCACATTAAAGGAGTGGACATCTTGGAATATGATAGTCCAGAAGGCAAAGAAGTTATAATTACAACCAAGAATCACCTACCCAGCAAAACTCAGTATAATCCTTCATGAGAATAAATAAACATTTAATGAAATAGTGGATTTTCAAGCATTCCTGATTAAAAAAAAGTCAGAGCTGAATAGAAAATTTGGCATTCAAACATAAGACCTAAGAGAAGGGTAAAAAAGTAAACATTGAGCAATCATTCTCAATAAAGTTAAACTATTTACATTCCTTTATGGAAAGATGATAGATATAACTCTTAAAATTTTTATTATCGTTACGGTAGTTAAAAGGAGTTTACATTGATGACATGGATATGAGTCAATTATGTTGGAATGATCTAAAAAATGAAAGAGTGAGAAAAAAGGATGAACTGAGAGAGGGTGGAAGCCAGAGGAAGAATGGGTAAATTTTCTCACATAAAATAGGCACACAAGGAAAAGATTTTATAGTCTAGGGAAAAATGGAGTAGCAGGCAGTGCTTGAACCTCACTCTCATCAGAATTGGTTCAAAGAAGGAAGAATACACACACACACACACACACACACACACACACACACACTCAGGTGTGCATAGAAATGTGACTTAGCCAATAGGGAAATAGAAGGAGAAGAAGATTAAAAGAAAAGAGGGGGGGATGATAAAAGGACAGATTAAGGGAGGCAGTAGTTAGAAGCAAACAGACTTTTGAGGAGGGACAGGATAAAAAAAATAAAAGAAAAAAGCAGAAGAAAATGGGATGGAGGGGAAAACATACTTTGTAATCATAATTGTGAAATGTGAATGGGATAAGCTCTTCCATAAAACAGAATTGGATAGCAGAATGGATTAGAAACTGGAATCCAGCAATATGTTGTTGGAGAAACACTTGAAACACAAAGAGGTAGAGGGAGAGGGAAAAGGAGAGAGAGAGAGAGAGAGAGAGAGAGAGAGAGAGAGAGAGAGAGAGAGAGAGAGTGTGTGTGTTAGATGAAGGGCTGGAGCAAAATCTAACATGCTTCAGGTAAACTAAAAAAAAAAAGGAAGGGATAGCAATCATGATCTCAGACAAAGCAAAAGCAAAAATAGACCTAATTAAAAGGGATAATCAAGGAAACTACACTTTGCTAAAAGGTACCACAGTACCATAAAACAACATCAAAAGTTTTTACAGCAAGTTTCTCAGGCCTGAGTATGAAACAGAGTCAAATTCATAAAAATAAGAGCCATTCCCCAAATTGATAAATGGTCAAAGGATATAAGGGGCAGTTAGCTCACACAGTAAATAGAGGGCTTGGCTTGGAGTCAGAAAAATTAATCTTGCTACATTCAGATCTGGTCTCAGAAACTTACTAGCCATGTGATCCTGAGCAAGTCACTTAACTCTGTTTGACCCATCTGTAAAATGAGCTGGAGATGGAAATGGCAAACAACTCCAGTACCTTTGCTAAGAAAATCCCAAAAAGGAGTCACTAAGAGTCAGACACAGCTGAAAACAACTGAACAACAAAGGACAAAAAAGGGCAATTTTCAGAAGAAATCAAAGCTTTCTATATGCACATGAAGAAATGCTCTAAATCACTACTGATTAGAGAAGTGTAAATTAAAACAACTCTTATGTGTCACTTCATACCCTATCATAAATTATAAATGGTGGAGGGGATGAGAGAAAAATAGGTACACCAATGAGCTGTTTGTGGAGTAATGAACTGATCCAACCATTCTGGAGAACAATTTGGAACTATGTCCAAAGGGCTATGAAACAGTGCATAACCTTTGACCGAGCAATACCACTACTAGGTCTATATCCCAAAGAGATAAAAGAAAAAGGAAAAGGACTCATATGTACAAAAATATTTATAGCAGCTCTTTTTGTGGTGGCAAAGAATTGGACATTGGAGGAGTGCTCATCAACTAGCAAATGACAGAACAAAGTTGTGGTATATCATTATGATGGAGTACTATTGAGCTATAAGAAATGATGAGGGAGGTGATTTCAGAAAAACATGGCAAGATCTATATGAACTGATATGAAATAAAGTGAGAAGAACAAGAAAATCATTGTCCACACTAACAGTAATGTTATAACAATGATCAGCTGTGAAAGACTTGGCTACTCTGATCAATACAATGATCAAAGACCATTTCAAAGATCTCATGATGAAAAAATGCTATCTGCAGAAACAAAACTAATGAATTCTGAGTGCAAATTGAAGTATAATTTCCTCACTTTTTATTGTTCTTGCTTTAAAAAAATATGGCTACTATGGAAATATGTTTTGCTGATTTCACAGGTATAGCTGATATACTGCTTGCCTTCCCATTTTCTTCTATTTTTTTCTTTTATTCTTTTTATCCTGTCCCTCCTCAAAAGTCTGTTTGCTTCTAACTACTGCCTCCCTTAATCTGTCCTTTTATCATCCCCCCCCCTTTTAATCTTCTCCTTCTATTTCCCTATTGGCTAAGTCACATATCTATGCACACCTGAGGGAGGGGGACAGATGGAAGGAGAGAATTTGAAACTCAAAATTTAAAAAGAAAATGTTAAAAATAAATAACAAATTTAATGAAAAAGAAAATAACTTAAATCTTCTTTAAAGTATATAGTGCAGTTATCTTTAACTGTTGTAGCTTCAAAGGGAACTCAGTCTCTTTTAAAGAAGGTAGTCTGTATCAGAGAGCAGATATTAAAGAGATGATTTGTAGAAACAATTGAATGCAAATTTTATCAGGAAAAGATGAAAATGAGACTTCTGTGTAAAAAGAAGAATGTCAATACAGATGTTTAAAAATACCTAATGTGGGGTGGTTAGGTGGTGCAGTGAGTAGAGCGCCGGCCCTGGAGTCAGAAGGACCTGAGTTTGGATCCGGCCTCAGACACTTAACACACACAAACAACAAAAAAAAAAACCTAGCCACGTGACCTTGGGCAAGTTACTTAACCCTAATTGCCCTCCAAAAAGCAAATAAATAAAGATAAAAATACCGAATGGGAAAAATTTATAATTAGAGGGAAAAGTACCCTTGAATAGGCTTCACACATAAATCTGATTATATTAGGAGATTATATCACCACAAGATTGTCTTTTCTTGTTTCACCAATAAAATCAAAAGGTACCCAACAGGAACCTTCTAGGGGTCAGCAAGAATGGTACAAAGACCGAGTACAGGCTGCCCCTCTTACTAACCACTAACCCAAGCAGAATGACTATACCTCATGTAGGAAAATGAGATTCTAGAATCACACTGTGTCCCACGAAGGGAACTGAGATTATGATTGGGGAAATAGCAAATTTATATCTCTCTTCTCACTCCTATGGGTCACAATCCACAGTTTATAGAAGTGCTGAAGGGGTCATGAGTGGGCAAAGTTTGACAAGCCCTGTTCTAAAGCATAAGCAGAATAAGTGGAATAACAACCAACATGATTTAAATTGTTGTTTTTCTCTTTCTTTTGTTTTCCTCAAGCCCATATAGCTGAATTTGAGTAAGTGAAATGAAAAAATATATGATGCAACTCCACTGTACTGAGCCAAATAATACAGTGGAGGAGGAAAGAGATTAGAAGTGAAGCTTAGGAATTAAAAAGCAAATTATTCTGATCTCCCCTCTTTCAAATACAAATTGAAAAACAACATAGTGGATTTTATCTTACAAAAGTTTAGACTACAAATGTAAACCACTTTAAGCTTCCTCATTTTTCTTTTTTTTCTGTGTGTTCCAGAAGCAGCCAGATTATTGTAAAGGCTAACAATATGACTCTTTTACGTAAATGCTGCTGCTTATCAGTAAAATATTTACATAAAGTACTTGACATCTCTCTAATATTTAATAGCCTGAGTTAAGAAAGAAAAAAAGAAAGACTCAAAATAGGTAGCAAAGCTAAGCAAGTGAGTTGGATTGGCTAATAAAATAGGAGACACTGACTTTGGGGTACCAGTGAACTGCACTGGCCTGACAAATTCATAAAGGAGAATGCTTGTAGAACTTTCTGTTACAATGCAAGATGATCCTTAATCACTCGCAAATTTAAATAAATAAATGTGATAATTAGTTAATTATCATGAATTTCATGACCCAGAGAAAAGAGGGGGATAAACCTTAGGAACCAACAATCTTCATAAGTAGAAAACTCCTAGTGCAGAAATTCCCTTCACCAATGCAGATCAGCAACTCACTAGTAACTTAAAGTTTTACAAAGTTGCTTAAGGCAATGAGAGGTTAAGCATCTTGCTGATAGGCACACAATTAACTGTCAGAGGCAGAGCTGGAACCCAAATCTTCCTGAGTACAAGGATGCCCCTCTATGTTCTATGCCACATTGCCTCTCATCATAGCAGTCATAGTTTCAATATAATTCAATTATATAAGTATCCACTATATGCAAAAGGTAGTGATAGAAATAAAAAGACTGACACAGTCACTGACTTCAAGAAGTTTATAATCTATTGAACCTTGATCCAAATAGCAAGATGAAATGTATAGGAGAGCTACTCAAGCATAATGACCCACTGAGCTACATATGATAATTTTCAGACATTTGAAAATTGAAAGCAAAATCAGACTAAGGTTATGCCACAACCATGTGAGTAGGGGCAGAAGGGTAATGGGTTAAAATAGTTATCTGAAAACATTTATTCTGAGTTCTCAATTTACTTCATTCTAAAACACCACAAATTCCTTGGGTAAGGGACTAGTAATGAGACAGTTAACTATCCAAAATGGCAAAGAGAGATAAAAAGAATTAAAAATGCAATCTTTGAGGGTTCAGTAATATTTAGACACACGTCAGCATAGATTTCTAAATTGTTTTCTTCCATTCACTTACAAATCTAGCTTCCTCCTATAAACTACAGTGAAAATCACTACTGTCAAACTTACTGCTCTCTACAGGACTCCAAGATTGGCAGAGCAGAATATAGATTGATATCAGGACACATTATTGTGTGTCGTATAGGAGGCCATGTGAGAACAAAATAGCACCCTAAACATTTTCTTCAAATCCCACAACTTCTCAAAACTCCTCAAAACAGAAATTAGGCACCAAAAATAAAGCTCCTTCAGAGGTTTCCATGGTGTGAGACATCAAGAATCCTAAAGAAGTTTAAGAAAAAACTCAAAACCCAGGAACTGAGGCTCACTGACCTTGAGCTAACATAGTACCCCAACCCCACCTCCAACACTACCAAGCAGCAGGGGAGGCCAAACTAACAGACACAAGGACGCATCACAGGCTTACAAAAGAACCCACCCCCTGTACCCCATTGTCCCCTCCCTTTCTCCAGTGCCATAGATATCCCAACTCCAGGCTATGGAAGTTTGTTCAGGCCTCAACAACCAGCTGTGCCACAATCCTTAAGGAGCAAAAGCTTACTGGAGCTGCAACCCAGAAGCATTAGTACAGCAAAGCTTTGAATTGCCAGTGCCAAGTCAGAGAACTAAGGAACAGAGGGAGTGAGACAAGTCACAAAAACAGAATACTTTGCATGTGGAGAGCTCTGCAGCACTCTACCAAGTCTGAGGGAAGAGCAGAGCAGCCAGCTAGAGCCATTTCTGACCCTGCCCCCTAATAGGTTGAATGTGATCATATGGAGTCTGTGGAGGGAGGAGTGTGCTGAAGGGTTGAGCAGAGCCCACAGGAAGCTGGAAGTCAGAGTAGTTAGAGACAGAGGGAAGAGAGGACACTCAGGCAAGGAGACACCTAATGTTTGTTTGTGACAAGGTTAAAGGATGGTGTGGCTTCATGCTGTGTTATGGCTTATTAACTTCTTTGCTACTATGATGGATTTGACTTTCTAGTCTTGGGATTTGGTTTTCTGGTGTCTGAATAAATGTTTTGCTTCTGGCTTCTATATGGAAAGTCTGTTATAAATTGAGTACTATACCAGCATATTCACAGTTGCCATTGGCGCTGTGAATACTGTGTTGGTGCTACGCCACTCAAAAGTCACTTACTGCTAAGGGTGATGGTAAGCACTAAGTAACTTATCCCCTGAGCTTCAGTTTTTTCATCTGTAAAAACAGGGATAGTATGACCAGCCCCATATTTTGTACATTACTCCAACTGTACAGGCATAATCTGTTATGACTTCCAATAAGGGGAAAGATCTGATTGTTCAGATGTTTTCCTGACAAGTCTATATTTGCCATTTTGAAGCCTCACTGCTCTCAGTTGATTCTGAGGCCAAAAGAACAAATCTAATCCTACATGACAACTCGTTAAATACCCGAAAATAGCTATCAACTACCTCCTGTCTTTTCAAAATAAACCATGTTCAAATACCACTTCTTATTTATTCTTATTGAATGTCATTTTATTAGATCACCCTAATGCTTCAGCTAGCCTGTCAAGATCTTTTTTGGATCTTGATTCTGTTACCTAGTATGTTAGCTATCCCTCCAAGATTTGAATCATCTGCAAATTTAATGAGCATGCCATCAATTCCTATATCAAAATCACTGATAAAAAGTTATATAATATAGGGCAAAGCACATTTTCTTAAAGTAAGACTACCTGCCACACTAACATAGAACTATATGCAATTTCTCTCTGATTCAGGCCATCCAAATATTTCTGAATCCATTTTAACTGTATTATCACCTATTCCACATTTTTCCAAGCCCTCCTCCCTTAAGAAGAGCATCAGATACTTTATCAAAAGCCTCGAAAAAAGCAAACAAACTATAGTCACCATCCTTAACCAACTATTAGTTTAATAATCCCATCAAAAAAAGGTAATAGGGGCAGTTAGGTGGCTCAGTGAATAGAGCACCCACCCTGGATTCAGGAGGACCAGAATTAAAATCTGACCTCAGATACTTGACACATTTACTGGCTGTGTGACTTTGGATAAGTCACTTAACTCCAATTACCTTGCCTTCCCCGCTCAAAAAATATTTTTTAAAATAAAAAAAAAATGAATGAGTTTGATTCGTCATGACCTTTTCTTGATGAAGGTATGCTGGCTCTTGGTAATCATTTCATCCTTTTTCCAGATATTCACCATCTAAGGATCTACTCTAGAATTGTTGTAAGAGTGTAAGTCAAGTTCACCAGTCTATTAAAGTGAAGATTCTGTTCTCTTCCTTTTCTTGAAAATTGGGCTATTTGCACCCTTCTCCAATCTGGTGGTACCTCTTCCATTTTCTACAGTTTTTCAAACATTACTTGAAAGTGGCTCAATAATCACATCTACCAGTTATTTCAGTAAATTTTAATAATAAAAGGCTTACATTAAAGGATGGAGTACAGTAGAGTAGAAATAGCACTGGCTTTGTAGTCATACAAACCATGTTCAAATACTACTTCTAAAGTTCACAATCTGTGTGAAGGGAGAAGTGACAACCTCTGTGGGTCTTAGTTTCCTCACGTGTAAAATAAGCAGGTTTACCTAGATAACCCTTGAGGATCTTACCAGTTCTAGTTCTATGATCCTAGGAATGCAAAAAATAATAGCAATATCAACATTTAAATATTGCCCATGTGGACTTTTAACCTGTGGCATTTTACCATTTACCTTGAAGTTCTTCCATATGTGAGGGAGTTGCTTGAGTCTTGGGTTGAATATAAGATAATTTAAATCTGGGCACAATAAAGGGTACTTCTTTTCCATCGGAAGGAATTTTGGAAAGGAGATAATCCTCACTACAGCCAACCTGATGTTTAACAGACACTGAAGACATTGGAGGTAGACATGTGACATTTTGTCCTTCTGGGGCTGCTGCCTTCACATCTTTTTCTGGGGAAGCTGTATACAAATAATAATGATGATAATAAAAAGAAAACATAAGAAATATACATGTATTTACATAATAATAATAATACAACATTATGTAGAAGGTATAAGGCATAGCAGATAGAATGCTAAGTTTAGAGATGGGAAAACCTGGCTTCAAATCTCATTTCTGATACCAGCTATGAGACCCCAGGTGAGTCATTTAACCTGTATGTTGTACCAGCTTCATACAACTTCCTAAATACATATGAAATACTGTATCTATAGGAAGTAGTAGAGAAATTCCCCCATGTTAATTCATAGATCCTTCACGTATTACCAAAATCCAAAAAGCCTTATTTCAATACAGAAATAATCTACCTTTTCTCCAGTTCCCACTATCTCTCAGTACTTTCCTTTGTTTAGTTATTTTACATTCCTTTTTGCCAATCTGCTCATCCTCACTAGAAGACCTATGGGTATTGCAATCATACATTTTAGATTTTCCCTCAAATAAACCCAACTTAAAATATTCCATCCCATTTATAAACAGAAGGGGATGGATCTATGTCAGATCATGTATCCCAATTCCTGGTTCAGGAAAAATGATCACCTTTTCCATGATAAGGTAACCTTATATATCCTTAAAAGAACTGGAAGAGAAATTTATAATTGAAGGAATTCCCTTTTTAAGTCTCATTTCTGCTATAAATTTCCTCCTTTATTGGTTCTTAGAGGAATAAAAATTGGCCTCTCCGTGTCAATTACATACTATTGTAGGGCAATCTACAATATCTAGTTATACATCCTAATTTTCTTTTCCTACTGATCCTATAATAAAGTCTGCCTGAGAAGCAAAATTATGAATTTTAAAGCTTCCACTTTAGGGGCTGCAAGTTTAATGAATCAAAACTATTTATGTGACAGTCAAAATAAGATAATACAACCATAGACTACAACAAAAGAGGCATATTCACCAGGACTAGAAAGGTAATAAGTCACCTTGTCCTCTGACCTGGAATTCAATTCTATTGATAGATAGAAGATTATCCAGTAGAGAGCAAGGAGGATGGTAAAAGGCCTCAAAATCAGAACCTATGAAGGGTACTTGAAGGAACTGGGTATGTTTAACCAAGAAAAGAAATGATAGTTTTCTCCAAATATTTAATATTATTTATTGTTATTTAACCTGCTATTTGGAAGAAGAACCATACTACAAAAGGTACTTAAGTGCTTATTGACTGACTTATTGTTACACATTAGATTTGTTATGCATATGTACAACTAAGATCTAGGAACAGTGGATGGAAGTTGCAAAGAGGTAGCTTTAACTCTCATTTAATTAAAAAAAACTTCTTAAAATTACAGCTATACAAAAGTAGAATGGACAGCCTCAAGATGTAGCAGGATGCTCTTCAGTGGAGATCTTCAAGCAAAGTGTGGATGATCATTTGTTAGATGTTTTAAAGCAGCTAAGGTGGTACAGTGGGTAGAGTGATGATCTTCAACTCCTAAGTTCAAATCCTGCCTCAGACACTATCAGTGTAACCTTAGGCAAGTCATTTAACCTTTGTTTGCCTCAGTTTCTTTTATCTATGAAATAAGGATAATAATAGCACCTACCTCCCAGGGTTGTGATTAGGATCAAATGAGATAACATATGTAATGCACTTGGCAAATCTTAGGACACTACAAAAATGCTACTATTACTAATATATTCTACAGCTACAGGTTGAATTAGATAGCCTCTCAGGTCCCTTCAAGGCCTAAAATTCACTGAGTGGGAAATGAAAAGGAAGAGGCAACTGTGAATTCATCTACTCTTTTGGAGCAGTTTGTGAGTCAAGAAAATCCTAATATTCAATAGCCTCTTTAAAAAAAAAAAAGTCGGGGAGCGGCTAAGTGGTGCAGTGAGTAGAGCGTCGGCCCTGGAGTCAGAAGGACCTGAGTTTGGATCCGGCCTCAGACACTTAACGCACACACAAACAAAAACCTAGCCTTGAGACCTTGGGCAAGTTACTTAACCCCAATTGCCCTCCAAAAAGCAAAAAAAAAAAAGTCTTCCCTTATTTAGTACCATTACCAATATGTATTTCTAAAATAATTCTAGATGATTTTACAAGAGTTCTACCAAAGTCGGTTTTGTTTTGTTTTGTTTTGTTTTGAGTAAAGGGTCAAGATTCCAAACTGCTCATAAGAGAAATGCACATTAAAACCACACCCACATTTCACCTTATACCCTGAAAATAGGCACAGAGTAAAAATAACAATGGCAACAGGCAATGTTGGAGGGGCTATGGAAGGTTAGGCACACTAATACATTGTTGATGAGGATTTAAAATGGTACAACAATTTTGAAAAACAATTTGGAAATATATATATTCAAAGTGACCAAAATGTCTATACCCTGAATAAGAAATGATGTGTGTGTGATGAATACAAAAAGCATTGAAACATCTATATGAATGGATACAGGCTGAAGCAGAGCCAAGAAAACAATTTATACAGTAACTAAACAGTGCAAATGATAAGAACTGCATACCAAAAAAAAAAAAAAAATCAAAACCAAATGTTACAACATTATAAAGATTATGTAGAACCTGAATGAAGAGATAAGAGAAAATATTCCAACCTTCCCTTTTGTGGAAATGGGAGGTCCTCAAGTGTTACAAATTGTACATGTTTGGGGACTTTTTCAGTGTATTGATCAGTTGTACTGATTTTTTTTTCCTCTAAAAAACACTATCATAGGTGATGGTTCTCTGACAGGAGGGAAGGGGCACGATACTTGGGATAAAGATAATGATGAAAGAAATAGAAAATATCAATAAAAACTTATTTTTAAAAATAAAAGTTTCCACCACTGCAAAAAGTTTCAGAATAGCTTTAGATTAAAAGGAAAAAAATACGTAAAATATATAAATGCCAATTTTATATGACTGATAATGACTAAGATTATAAGCTAATTTATATTAAACATTTCTAACCAAACCGCTCCCAGAGAGAAAAATATTTACTACATGTGGTATACTATGCCTAAAGATACAGTAACTTGAAATAAATGAGAACCTAAGATTCCTTTCTTTTCAATTTCCTGCCCAAAAAGAACCCATGGATAGGGTATGCATTTTTACAAACCAAGAACTGGGATACTCTGAGAAAGTAAATGACATTAGGTTTCTCAACCCAGCCCACAAAAGCTTTTTAAACTATAAAGACTATGTAAAGTACACAGTATGTATTGTAGACACAATTTATGACATTGTTTCTATGGAAAAATCCTTCCCCACAGTAACTAGGAACACAAGGAACAGAGCTTTTCTACCAGCCATGTTAACTGCCAAGGTGATTTCTTTGATATTCATATCATCTCTATCCTTAAGAGTCAAGTGTTTGAAAGTCAGGACTACCTCAATTTACCAATAATATCAGTAAGTATTTAGTATACGCCAATTAGTGGTAATAACAATTAGTATTTAGCTTAATAATCATAATTGTAATAGTATCACAGCTATGCTTTTTCATCTCACCATAGAAACAGCCTCTGCAGCAGCTTTTTACAAATTCTGTTGCCATCATTTTTAATATCCAGTATCATAGCAATAAAAACAAGGTTCCAAATGTAAATTTATCTGTTGGCAAAAATCAAAAAGAAAACAAAATTACATTAATTAACATTAATTAATCAATCCATCAACAAGTATTTATTAAATGACAATTATGTGCCAAAGACTATGCTAGGCAATGGGTATATAAATACAAAGAATGAAACAGTCCTGACCTGCAATGAGTTTACATTCTAATGAGGGAAGACACAAAATATACATAAAAATACATAAAGGCTATTTCTGAAAAAGCCTTATCTATATTTTGTAAGCAGGTGAATATTTTGAGGTCAATACCTTTAAAGGAGTGTAACAGCACTCTCTCTGGGTCCCTTATGTAATTTCATAAGCTTTTCCTCCTAATAAATTATTGATAGTTTCACTTACTGGAAGTCATCAAAATGTTAATCTTAATATTAAAACTGAAAGAACTACAATGGGAAAAACTCTGGACCTCCTCATTCTTTAAAGCTATTTGAACCTTAATCCATTCTCAGAATCTCCTTGACAGAGCTATGTGGAAATGGCCCCCTTTTCCTACACAATATCTAGAGATCCCAAACATAAAACCTACCAGAGAGAAGGACCAATGCTTCCTTTTCTTGATCTTAAGTCAATTCTGCCCATTCTGCTAAAGAAAAATAAATATTTGTAAAGCGCCTTGACAAATAAGATACAATGACAGTTGAAGAGGAGTATAATTACTCTGTCATTTGCTAGGAGTAAACTGACTATTTTTCAGATTAGTCACTGCCAGTTCTTTTTTCCTTCCCTCTGCTGCCTACCTTTTACTTGATATTTTCATTAACTAGTTGGTTAAAATACCTAAAACAGGGTTCCTCTAGTACAAAGAAAATTATTTCAACAATATATGGTAGCAAACCAAGCTTTTTCCCAGCAGACACAGCTGTAGATTATCTGTTGAGTCAGACTATTACTGGGCTCCTCCCTCCCAGAATAATTTATATCCTTTTCCTGTTCCTTTACCCAACAAAATATATGCCACTATCTATCCTCCAAATTATTTCTAAACTTCAAATTTTTGTATGGTATTAGATGATCAACAACTCAGTCCCACCTCTGACATATACTCATTTCATAACTCTTGGTAGAGGCACACCAAGAGTGTAAGTGGCAGAGAAGGTACCAATTCTGCACTGACAGAAGGGGTTTCATTGTAGAGTTGCCTATATAAATTAAATTGCAAGTCTAGTCTCTAACCTGACAGGGGAGTCAGATCTTAAGTAAGTATTAAGTTCTAAAGTTATCACATGAAGTGAAAATAGCATAAAGCCAAAGTTCATTAAATTCACTGATTTCTTTCTTATCAGAAAACTTTCTTCTGATGAGAGTTCAATTTTGGCAGAGGGTGTAAGCAAGAAGCAACGCACAGAGGCCAACAATTTTTTTTTTTGAGGGAAGGAGGGGTAATATGTTATCTTCAGTAGTTCATGTTATCCAGCAATAACTTAATACCCTTTTCAGTCATCACAAATGCCTTCACAACTTTTAATTAGCAAGAAATGTCATACTTTATCAGAATGTAAGTTTAGAAGAGAAATTTTCCCCCACAATTTAATAGCCACATTCAGGAAGATGAAGATTGTCTTCCCAACTCTAAAAACAAACATACACACCCATCCTCTCTGTCCTGGAGGCAAGTAAGGAAATAGCAACCAGGTGTGCCATTTCCTTGTTTAGCATTCCCTCTTTTCCCCCTACCCCCAAAAGTCTAGAGGCTACAGAAATAAGAGAAACCCACAAAATCCTTAGAGTTATATATAAGCAGTATATGTCTGTATACCAGGCCTGAGGGAGAAAGTAGTTAAGAAAAAGAAAAGTTAAGGGACTAAGAACACAAAAAGCCCCAAGAACTCAGTGCTCAGATAGCATTAACCCAACAGGTGGCAAGAAAAACAGAGCAGCCACTGAGTTGACAGGTCATTGTCCAGGAAAAGCCATCACTCTAACTGAACAGAAATAGATGAATCCAAGTAAACCAAATGATACCAGAATGTTGTGCCATATTTTGACTTAATGAAACCTCTCTCCTCTACCTCAACGGCCACCCCTCCTTGAAAAATCCTTATGATACTGAGATCGTAGGACATATTGGAATCAGAGCTTGTCTCAGTCAGGGAGCCTTGGGTCCAAGTGCTACTCCTGAAACGTATTGGCTGGGTAAGTGATTTAATTTTTGTTGCCCTAGGCAACTATCTAACACTCAAGTTCAACAGAAGGTGTTAATCTACATTGATATGATTTCCCCAGCAAGTATTCCCTTAACCAATGACATCATGGAGGGGCTGGGAGTGGGGATCTCAGTATATATTCACTTTTGAAAATTAAAATTAATTTGATTTTGAACATTTTTTGAAGAATCTGAAATAGAGAAGAATCCCAAGTTCCTCAAAACCTGGATTAACTTTTTAAAACTATGTTCTCAAAAAAAAATGTTAAAAATTAAGTGCAAAAAAAAAAAATTAAGTACAACAAAACCAAAGAAATCGTGTTTACTTAATTCAATATTACCATATCTGGCTTCCCAGACTATTTTAATTAAAGGTACCCTTAGTATTTTTTTTTACTGACTCCCTTATCCCCTCAATTTCAAAGGAAAACTACAGCCTTAAAACCTCAAAAAGAAGAGTAATTAAAAAGTAATTTAAAAAAAACTGTTCCCAAAGTTATCAAAGAGCTTTAGATTGCCAAATCCAATAGCCTTTTCTCAGTGTTTATCCTTCTTGACCTTTATGTAACATTTAACACTTTTGATTATCCCTTCTTCCTAGAACAAGAGGTTCTTAACCTGAAATCTGTAGAGTTTTTTTTATAAGTTTTTATGCCTGTATTTCAATATAATTATAATCCTATTTCTTTTATGCTTTTAAAAACATTATTCTGAGGAGTGCAAAGGCTTCAACAGACTGCCAAAGGAGTTCCATGACATAAGAAAAAAAAAAGGTCAGGACCCACATGAGCAAAAATATTTATAGCAGCTCTCTTTGTGGTGGCCAAGAATTGGAAATCAAGGGGATGCCCATCAATTGGGGAATGGCTAAACAAGTAGCAGTATATGAATATAATGGAATACTATCGTGCTATAAGAAATGATGAACAGGCAGACTTCAGAGAAACCTGGAAAAGACTTACATAAACTGATGCTGAGTGAGGGGAGCAGAACCAGGCGAACACTGTAAAACAGTCCCAAAGGACACATGATGGAAAATGTTAGCCACATCCAGAGAAAGAACTATGGAGTTGGAATGCAGAGAAGCAGACTATTTTCTTTTTTGTTTTATTTTGTTTTTTTTTTCTTTCTCATGGTTTTTCCCATTAATTATAATTCTTCTATGCAACATGACTAATGTGAAAATGTGTTTAATAGGAATGTGTGTATAGAGCCCATATCAGATTATAAGCCACCTTGGGTGAGGAAGGGAGAGAGAAAGAAGGAAATTTTAAAAATTATGGAAGTGAATGTTGAAAACTAAAAATAAATAATTTAATTTTAAAAATAAAAATCAGGGGCCCCTAGGTGACACAATGAATAGAGCACTAGCCCTGGAGTCAGGAGGCCCTGAATTCAAATCCAGCTTCAGACACTTAACACTTACTAACAGTGTGACCTTGGGCAAGTCACTTAATCACAATTGCCCTGCCTTCCCCCCTTCAAAAAGCAAAAAATTAAAATTAATTTAAAAAACAAAAAAAAAAGGTTAAGAAACTATCTATATGATCTCTTCTCCCTAGGTTATTATGAGAGGGCTCTTTCGAGGTTCTCCTTCTATTTGTCTGATTACTCATTGGTTGTATAAACTGGATCATCATTCCTCACTGTGTGAGGTATACTCCCAGGGCACTGTCCTTGACCCTCTTCTCTTCCCTCTCTATACTTTTATTTCTGTGAACTTGTCAAATCCCACAGTTTGGCTATCACCTCCCTCCCTCTCTCTCTCTCTCTCTCTCTCTCTCTCTCTCTCTCTCTCTCTCTCTCTCTCTCCCTACCTCACTCCCTCCACATGCATACATATGTGTGTGTACATATGCATGTATGTTTGTATATCCAGCCCATCTTTCTTCTGAACTTCACTCCCACATCACCAACTGTCTATTGGCCATTCCCAACTATCTCCATAGGTATTTCAAAGTCAACAAGTTATTCTTTTTTAAATCATTAGCTTTCTGCCAAAAGCCTCTCTTCTAACATGCCCTATTTCTTTTGATTCATCACCATGTTTCTATTAATCTACGTTCAAAACCTCAACTTTTCTCTCTCCATCAATCTTCACATCCAATCATTTCTCAAGTCTTTTTGATTCTCCACAATGCATCTCACATTAGTACCTCTTCTCTATATTCACATAGCCATCACTATAGTTCAAGCCTTCAGATCTTAAATGAACTAGATAAGCCATATCTTTCCTTTTGCTTTCTTTCCCCATTTATATCATTTGTACTATGTCAATGAGATATGTTTGAGGTATGCATGCCCCTGGTCATGCTCAGAAGGTCTGTAATAGCTCCTCCAGGTCTCATTGGTTTTCTAAGATTTTCTAAGTTTTTATTACTTCCCTAAAAGCTCCACCAATTCTTCTAACTTTTCTCGTTCCATAAACTGTAAACCACACAGATATTTCTTAAATTATTCTCAGTTTTAGTTTGTTCTGATGCTCTAAAATATCCTTAATTATCTTAAGCGGCAACATGAAAAATCTTCTCCCCAGATTCCAATTTTATTAACTTTAATTTGAAAGCAAATAGATGCATTGGCTAACTTTTTAGGGAGTAAAAAAAAAACAAGAAGAAACAAAAGCAAACAAAAATTGTTCAGAATCGCTGGTCTATGCATAAGAAAGGGAAGCACCAATGGGCAAACTGGGTCTCAAAACAAAGAAGCAATGGCTTTACCTGAAGCATCCACATTGTTCAAACAAAAGTCACTAGGCTAACAGTATCATCCAAATGCTAACAAGGAAAAACTTCATCAACCATCTGATGTCTCAATGCCAATAAGTCACATTTATAATATGCACATATTATATACATATATGCATATTGGCTACCATTATTTCCTCTAAAGAATGCTTTTGTAACAGAACAGGCACGAGGGCATTCTATACAAAGCATGGAAATGGGAATTGCAAAGTCATGTATGGGCAACAATGTGGATTTGACAAGTTCACATATATATAGAGAGGGAAGAGAAGGTCAAGGACAGTGCCCTGGGAGTATACCCCACACATAGTGAGGAATGATGATTCAGTTTATACAACCAATGAGTAATCAGACAAATAGAAGGAGAACCTTGAAAGAGCTCTCTCATAATAACCTAGGTTAATGCTGAGAACTGAGTTGAACTATGAATTCTAATGCTCCTCCCCAGATACCAAGTGAGGAGAGGAATTATACTGCAGGTATGGAGGGAGGAAGGAAATGTTACCTTTGTTACACTCTTGTAGTAAATATTCTTTTGTAAAAAGTTAATCTATTAATTAGTTAAATAGAACTGGGGTGCTTAGACTCCTAGAATTGAAGGAATATAATTGGTAGAATCTTGAGCCAGTGGCAGAAACTATGTACCCCCAAAACACCTAAGGGTACTAGAAAACCCTAGGGGGAAAGATAAATGTAACATACCTGAACTTCTGGCAACAGGGGCCAGCATCACTGTTACACATGGTATACAGCAGTGTTGTGTCACAGTGGTGTCAAATTCAGATAGAAATGGGGTTACTAAATCCTATATAAGGATGCCTGCAAGTCATATCAGCTTAGAAAACCACATATTAATATTTTCTATGTTCTATTGTATTTTTATGTTGTTAAATATTTCCCAATTTTTTTTTCTTTTTGGAGGGCAATTGGGTTTAAGTAACTTGCCCAAGGTCACACAGGTAGGTTTTTTTTTTGTTTGTTTGTGTGCGTTAAGTGTCTGAGGCCGGATCCAAACTTAGGTCCTGTGGACTCCAGGGCCGACACTCTACTCACTGCGCCACCTAGCCGCCCCTCCCAATTATATTTTAATCTGACTCCACAGAGGTTTTGTGTTTCGCACTTCTGGTATAGAATACTGGAGTAAAGATGAAAAGGGCAGAAACAAAAACAAAATCATATCTGGACAATATTACAGACCACCTAGAGAAAAAGAGGAAAAAGATGATGAGTCTGAGAAGCAGATCACAAACCTGGCACAAAGAAATTACATAATGATTACAAATCTGCTGAAGTGCTTTTTCTACTAAAAGTATTTTATTATTGTTCAGTCTTGTTCAACTCATCATGACCCCATTTGGGGATTTTCTTGGCAAAGATACTGAGCTGCCATTTCCTTCTTCAGCTTATTTTACAAATGTGGAAACTGAGGCAAACAGGGTTAAATGACTTGCCCAGGGTCACCAGCTAGGAAGTGTCTTAACCCAGAATTGAACTCGGGAAGATAAGTCTTCCTGACTCCACTTGGATACCTAGCTTCCCCTTTTATCTGTGTATTTTCATTTTTTTCTGAGCCATTCAACTTCTTTGAAATTCTGATGCTTTATCAAAGTTTTAGTCTTTTCTGAACCGTTGATTTTCATAACTTTGCATTTCCTAATTCCAGCTGTCCAAAAATGGAATGGACTGTCTTGGAAAGTACAAAATTCACTATCACTGAAGGGTCTTAAAGCAAAGACTGGGTAAGAGATACAGTAGAAACAGATATGCTTCAAGTTTAGATTGTACTAAATGACTTGAGTATCCCCTGCCTCTCAGATTCCCTATTTTTGTCATTTCAATACTATTGTATAGAACCTGAAGTGTAAGTTAATAGTTTTTCTCTTCTCCTCTCACCATTTTATGCCTAATTGTCTGGGGGCAGTGAGAGAGAGACACAACACAGATAATCTGTGACTGGCAGCAATTGAATCTAGTTCACCCTTACTTGAGACCTCTCTATCTACATAAACTAGGAACTCTCAAGACTCTTCTGATGCATTTATATGCTAATTTATGCTATGTTTTTCTATGTTCTTATCACCCCTAAAAGACTCCACTATCTTGTATCCTCACCACAAGCATGGACAGGAAGTGTGTTAGAGATGGGGGGGGGAAGGCTAAAGTAGTGAATGCTACATTTTGTACCAAAGTCATCTTCAAACTTTGGACTGTAGAAAAGAGTATGCTTTTCTGCATCTTTCAAAATATATAATGATCTCTTTATAATATCTCTTATTTACATTAACAGATTCGCATACAAAAGGAAAAATAGCTAAATAAAAAAAAATCTTCAGTGTCAAATAACAGCTGATTTTCAAGCTTGTTACTAATCTCTCCCTATTCCAGATGAAACCTGAAAAACATCTGTATTTGTTCTAGAAATTTTTCCAAATAATGAAAACAATTTATCCGTCCACAAAAAAAAAAAGAAAAGAAAAGAAAAACACATAAGGAAAAAATCTCATCTAGGAGGTGACCCATACCCATGAACTGCCTGGGAATTTGTCCATAATGACTTATATTGTACACATTACTTAATATTTCAGAGCACATCATTTTCTGTCTTCAAGGCATCTGCCTAGGATCAAGGACAGTCAATATACTCTGTTTGTAGATCAAATATTCTGTACATAACACTTAATAAATGGTTTTGAAGATTCAGTTTGTTAAAAGTGCCCAATGAGTAGTAAGTGTTCCTTTAATCAAGAGTATTAGATATTCCTTTTGTAAAAACTTCATATATATGAGACAGGAAAGTTTGAAAGGCTTTTCACATTGTAGAGATTTGTGGAAGAAAGCTTACCTAGCTTGGTTTAACCAGGTAATGATAAATCTTAAAGTCTCCAGACAAATAAAAAATACACCACATAGACAGTTTTTCTCCTCTCACTAGACAATAACTCCAAAAACATTTATTAAATCTTTACTGTGTCCACCGCTGTGCTAAATGCAGATCAAATGAGATAATATTTACAAAGCACTTCGGATGGTGTGTGGAATATAGTAGATGCTGTATAAATGCTTCTTCCCATTAAGTGCTGAGGAGACAAAGGAAAGGCAGAAATAAGCTCTATGATAACAAAGCTTACATTAGGTACATACAAGTTACATAAAGAGTAAGTGGAAAGCAAGAAAGGCTTCTTGAAAAAGGTGGGATCTGAGCTAAATCTTGAAGAAAGAGAAACTAAGAGGTAGAGGTGAAGGGGTAGAACATTTTAGGTATAGGGGAATAGCAATCGCAAAAGCCTGGATGGGAAGGGTTGAAAGAATTCCAAGTAGGTCAGTATTGCTGGATTGTAGAATGTGTAAGGGCAAGGCAAAGTATAAGACTGGAAAGGTAGGAAGAGAGCATGTTATGAAGAGCTTTAAATACCAAACAGAAGAGTTAATTTTGAGCCTGGAAGTAATAGCAAGCCATTGGAACTCAGTGAGCAATGGTAACATAGTCAGAGAGGCTGGTGGCTTTGCAGAGTCCTCCCTCACTTTAATTCATTTCACTTGCAAGTCACATCATCAACCTTCTGATATCATGGTCTTTAAGAACAAAGGACAAACCACAACCATCACCATCTAGCCTTAATCACTGAATGGGTGTTGCCTCAGTCAAACTGAGACCTGGGAAAGACCTTAGTTTAAAAAGGGTAAGGTCCCCCACTGCATCTGGAGTCATCCCTAGTCCTCCTGATCTATACTTTGCCACTGGGCCCAGAGGTCTCAGGAGAAAAAGTAAGGCTAGTGATTTGCACAGCCTTCTCTCACTTAAATCTAATTCACTTGCAAGTCACAGATTCACCTTCTTGATGGCATAGTACTCTTTGAGAACAAAGGACAAACAACAGCACCACAATCAGAACTACGATTTAAGAAAATCACTTTGGGGGACAACAGATAGGAGTGGGGAGAAACTTGAAACAAGGAGATCAGTTAGAGGTCCACTGCAAATAGATCAGTCAAAATGAGAGGTAATAAGGGTTTGAACAAGGATTATTATGGTTGTGCGAAAAAAAAAGGGGGAAAGGGACATATACCAGAGATATTACAAAGGTTAAAACAAAAAGACTTGACAACAGATCAGAGATTTATGGTGAATTACAACCAGTTGGCAGAAAGAACTATCATCTGGAGGTCCTCTACCCACCTATCCTTTTTTCCTTAATCCAATCAGTATGGCAAGGCAGGAAGAATGTGACCAATGCCTTGTCCTCTCCCTTGCCTGCTCACAAGATTTGAAGGCGTTACAAATATTTCTTCTGATGAGATGGGAGACCACCACACCTTACCATCTTCCCTGACATCCTAAGAACTACTCAGGCTTCCTATCTAGTCACTATGTCCTGCAGTCCCTTGGCACTGCCATCCTAACAATTCAAGTAATCTAAGGGTGTCTGGGTCTTACCATCTACCCACTAGAACTTCTGTGACTTTCCATCTCTCCTACAGCTAAACTTTCTTTTACATGTGGTCTCTCCCAGTTAGAGGGTGAGCTCATTCTCTACCTGGCCTCCCTAGGCGACTTTCTGGACTTCAAAGTCATGGCTATACTGCTGTCTCATCCTGAAATCCCTTCAGTGCTTGGGATCCCCTTGCCCTGGAACATCCTACTAACTTTTCTGCTTGATCATCCTGATATATGTCTCCCAAAGCCCACTCCTATTCCTTTGCCCATTTTTTTGGTTTCTCCTGGAGACTCCATTTAGTGAAAGGGCTCTACGTTTCATTTCCTTCTCAGTGCTGATTCTGACTTTCTGGACTTCAAAACTAAACCTTCCTCCTTCCCCCACCCCCTCACCCACCAAATTCCATCTATCCACCCCAGGACCTCTCTCTTTCTCTCCCTCCACCCCAAACACTTTTCCATTCCCTTTTGTGTGTTGTCTCCCCTCAGTGGAATGTAAGCTCTTTGGAGTAAGGACAGGGCCTGATATATAATAAGAGTTTAATAATTGTTTTCTTCATCCATTCATTTATGGAACCAAGGCTATAAGACTGGGTAACTGAGAGAATGATGGTTCCCTCATCAGGGGAAGTTCAGAAAAGGTAGGGGTTTGGAAGGATGGGGAAGCAGATAATAAGTTTTGTTTTGGATATGTTGAGATGCTCAAAAGACAACCAATCCAAGATGTCTAAAAGGCAAATTGTGATGGGAGACTGTAGCTCAGGACAGAGGCTAGAGTTAGATATAGAAATCTAAGAATCATCTGAAAATTAACCCCATAGAAACTTATGGGGTCACCAAGTGAAACAGTATAGTAAAAAGAGAAAACGGTTCTGGACAGAACACTGGGGGACAAACACTGGGTGAAAAACCTTTCATTGGATGAAGAACCATCAAAAGAGCCTGAGGAATGGAATGATCAGAGATGCAGGAGGAAAACCAGGAGAAAGCAGTGTTATGAAAACCTAGAGAAGAGAAAGTATTCAGGAAAAGGAGGCAATCAACAGTCTCAAATGTCTTAAAGAGATCAAGAATGATTGATGAGATTAATAAAAGATCATTAGATTTGGCAATTAAGTGATCAGTTTTAGTTTAAGATTATAAGGTAGTAATTATCAAAACTATCTGGTAATGGCTAAGAAATAAAAAGGTAGATCGGTGGAACAAAGCAGACATACAACATATAGCAATTAAATATATAACCTTGTATTAACAAGTGTAAAGGCTTAAGTTTTGGGGATAAGAATTCATTATTTGGTAAAAATAAATATTGGGGAAAACTAGATAGTAGTATGGCAGAAATTGGGCATAGACAACTATCTTACACCATTTACCAAGATAAGGTCAAAATGTATATATGACCTAGATATAAAGAGAGATATTACAAGAAAATCTGAAGAACAAGGAACATATTACTTATCAGACTTATAGATAAGTGAACAATTTATGAATAAATAAGAGATAAAGAACAGAGTGAGATATCAAATGAATAATTTTGATTACATTAAATTAAAAAGGTTTGTAAAAATAAATGCAATGTAGCCAAGATAAGAAGGAAAGCAGAAAATTGGGTGGGAAGGGATGTAATGGCAAGCAAAATGGGATTTTTTGCTGTTTTTCTGGATTGAGTTTTAGCTAATCAAGTGAGCCTTGCCTTTGATTGGAAACAGTATATACTGCATTGCCCTTAACAGGCCTAAGGGAGTTCAGTGCCTTTAATAGGCCTAAGAGAATTTGAAGATCACCCCTGCCCTTTAATAGGTCAAATGTAATCACATGGGAGCCCGGGGGGGGGGGGGGGGACTTGCAAACAGGGTAGAACAGGACGGAGCAGATAAGAGCATGAGCAGAGCTGGGAGCAGGCAGAACTCAGAGAGAGAATGTTTGTGATGTTGGCACTCTGTCTGCTCTTCCATATTGATTTCTCAGATAGAAGCCCTGCTTATTGGTCTGTGTTGATTTCTTAAACAGAAGCCCTGTCTGTTGGTCTGTGTTGATTTCTCAGACAGAAAATGAATCGAGATGATAGCACTGGTAATGTGTGTAAATATTGTTGTAGCCATGTTAAGCTTTGTTTTCCTAGAGGAGCCTGTGGTTTGGAATTCATCCACCAGTCAAGATGAAAGAGGACTTTACTGTGGACACTCTGTATTGACTGATGAGATTTATAACTTACTGTGACCTGGGGGTGGATGGTGTTTGTACTTTCTGCTACCCCTTAAGGATGACTGACTTAAGGGTGATAGGAAGCCTGCTTCTAGTCAAGATGAAAGAGGACTTTACTTGGATACTCTGTATTGAGTGATGAGATTTGTAACTTATTATGACTTAAGGGTGAATGGTGTTTGTATTTTCTGCTACCCCTTAAAGATGATTATAAGATATACTGAATAATATGTTTTGTTGAAGACTATGTGACCACCTTAGTAATAAGTTATGTTATATTGTTGTAAATGTCATGCTTTAGTTTCTTGAATGTTGCTAAATAACTCTACTTATTGCTGAATAAGTAAGAGTTCATTATACTATGTGATTAGACCCTTAAAGTTATTCACAGAAGCAGTCCTCGGGAGAGCTGCTTGTAATTGGTTTTACAGGGGGGGAGGGAATTTATAAATAGTTCCTCAGATAAAGATCTCATAATATTTAAAGAACTTTGTAAAGTCTATAAGAATGAATCATTTCCCAATTGATAACTGATCAAAGAATATGAATGGGCAGTTTCTGGATAAAGAAATCAAACCCATTGATAGTAATATGAAAAAAGGCTCTCAATTATTATTGACTAGAGAAATGCAAATTAAAACAACCTTGAGATGTATTTTACACCTATAAGACTGGTTAAAATGAATGAAGGGGAAAGCAACGAGTGATGGAGGAAATGTGGAAAAATTGGGACATATTCACTCTTGGTGGAACTGTGAAGAGGGTAATCTGAAATAATGCCCAAGGAGTCATTAAACTGCTTATACCCTTTGACCTAGTAATACCATTACAACTAGGTCTATTTCCAAAGATAATTAGGGAAGAAGGAAAAGAACCTATACCTTCTAAAATACTGACAGCAACTCACTTTGTGGTGGCAAAGAACTGGAAGGAGATATTGGGAAAGGCATCTGAACTAGGTGATGGGAACACGAAGGGAGAAGAGGGTGCTCTTAGCAAATAGCCTATATTTTTTCAGCCAAGTATGAGGCAAGATGTTCATCTGAAAGAATATGAGGAGAAGTAGCTGTAAATAGGTTGAGGAGACAGAAAAGTTTGGAACAAACACTGGGAAGAGCAGAAGAGGGAGTCAATTTATGAGGAATCCAGAAGTTTTGCCTTGCTGCAGTGAGAGCCAGCTGGGAATAGATAACATAAATGAGCCAATCAGCATGATTCAACTTTAGGTGAATGGGGGAAAGGAGTGAGACAATGACAGCAATCTAAGATTGATGTTTGGAACCATCTGATGCTTAATTGCTCTACTACAAGTTTCCTAACCTTTAAAATTTGATTAGAATAACTAAAACTAATCACATTTTCCTTCAAGAATATGATAAGGATTTTCTCCTAATTCATAGGCATTAATAATGATTTTCTCACCTTAAGCTAGCCTACTACCTAATTTTAAATTTTTCATTCTCTTTCATTACTGGTTCAATTGAATTTTTACAAACATATAATAATCGAATTGTGCTGGGCACTGGATAAAACAAGTTGAAAATCATTTTAAAGAAGAATCTCCATATACCAAGACAAATATAAAGAGCTATACTAATCAACATCTAATCATACTTGATTAATGTGAAAAACCAAGTATAAAGGAACAAGAAATGTCTCTTTTTCAGTTCTACTAAGAAAGTATTTACTAGCACAAAAACAGAATCACTCAAAAGGTATCTTGTTATTAATGGATTTGCAAGCCCTTATATACTACTCTATCTGTTTTTAGCCACTAAATACTAGAAAGTAGAATTTCATAATATAAGGGAACAATTCAGAATGAAAATCTTAAATTACTACTGTGGTATCTGTCCAAGATGAATAGTATTGGAACCCGGAGTCTATTTTTTTAGATACTGAAGATATTTAATTCTGAACTTAAAAGGATAAAAAAATATCTATGAGGATAGATATTGAGCAGAAAATGAGTTTCAATACAGTAGACATTTTTAATAATAGCTGGAAAAAACATATTTTTGATATAAGGATTGATGGACTTCCATATTAAATTGTATGCCCAACACATATAGAAAAGATAACTGACTCCTCAAGGAAAAGCAATCTTTAATTTTCAGTTCTCTTAGTTAACAAGGCCTATAAAACCATCAAAATAAGATCAGACTTGAATACACTCAAACTGCTTTATATCAAACAATATTTTAAAAAATCTTTTTACAGCTGAAACAAGTTTTTGATTAGAGAATCTGAATTCTCCTGGTTACCCTGATCAAATAGAAGCAATTGTTACCTTTCTAGATGCATTATTAGAAAGTGGTACATAAATTTAATTTACTGTGTTCAGTCATTTTTTAAATTGTGTCCCACTCTTCATAACCCCCTTAGAGGTTCCCTTGGCAAAGATACCGGAGTGGTTTGTTATTTTCTTCTCCAGATCATTTTACAGATGAAGAAACTGAGACAAACAAGGTTAAGTGACTTGCCCTGTGTCACAAAGCTAATTAGTGTCTGAGACCACATTTGACCTCAGGAAGGTGTCATCCTAACTCTAGATTCAGAACTCTCTGTCCATTGTGCCACCTACTTACGCCCTAAATTAACTTTACTATTAAAATAATTTTGCCATTGATTTCTTATAATTTCTGAGACATATTCTACTGTTGCTAATCGTTTCAATTAGCAGCTGCTTCCAACAGAAACTATCAGTTTCTCTGCTCTCCTTTCATAATTTCTCACTAAATAGTTAATGATCAAGAAAATTAAATACTCTACTATTTGATTTATTTAAAAGAATCCTAAGTTTTATTTTGTAAAACACAGATTTTTTTTGTAATGTTCACTCACAAACCAACAATTTTTTTAACAATTTTATAAATTGGTTTCTTAAACCAGTACAAAACTGCCATTGGTTTTCATATCTTCTTCAAAAACAATAATGTTTTTGTCTGTACCTTCCTTTAGTTTTGACATTATTTGACGAATAACATACTTTTCTCTTTAATGAAGGGAAACAGTAAGTTGACAGATTCTTGTTTTTTGACTCAGTTTATAGGAAATGATATTTTTGGATGTTGTAGCTACAACAAAATATAAAATGCAAAAAAAATGGGGGGGAGTAGTAAAATTGTCCTTTTAAAGACTTTTTATACAATATGAAAATTATAGTTTTGAATTATGGTACTTTATCACTTTTTAAAAAGTATAATCATGTGTCTGAATAAAACAAACAGGAATACTTCAAAGATGCTAAAAATGTTTCTGAAGAATGTAAATGAAGAACAGCAGGGAGGAAGCGGGAAGGAGACATAACAATGGATCACCTGATTAAATTTACTGATTGGAAGGACATCCAATTTCAATAATATACTTTTGATAAACACCAGGAATCATAATTTTTTAAGTTTCATTAAAGAAAATATCATGCAAGAGTAACATAAAACTTGCAGTTGTAATCAAAGATTATTCCATCAAATACACATACAACATAAGAAATTTTACATATTCTCTTCTGAGGTGAAGGGTAAACTATGCCTTAATCTGAAAGCAACAATTTAAATTAGAATACCAAAACAAATAAATTTGGACTGTATAGAGACTTTGGAGGGAAAGAGATATACCAATAATCTAATATGTACTTAATCATACAATCACTCTATACTGAGTGGAACTCAACTATAGACTTCAGTAATAAGTAATCATAATAACGACTATCCACATATCAAATTTTATAGATATGTCCTTTTATTTAAAAAAAAAACTTGTCCAATTTATCATAGGCTGAGGAAGAAATCACACTCAAGGTATCTCTTGCTACCCTTAAATGTTGCCAAATTGAGTCAAATGCAGTTAATAGTTTCAAATTTACTATGGAATAAACTAAGCTCAAAATACTACTGTAAATTGCACAGTTCAAAGAAAATTTACTTCTGGATGCTGTTTACAAAAAACTTCTAGTGAGATAAAAAGTTCTTTACTTTCAAATTTAATTGTAGATTATAAACAAAAACACCATTTAACAATCATGTATATACTTCTATAGAAGTCACTGGTGTACAGTTATAGTAGCAGGTTGTTCAGTTAACTGATAGGGTTTCCCCTTTTCCAAGGAATACAATGAAACACTGAGTGTCCAATTACAGAGTGAACTAGGGAGAAGTGAGTAAGAAGCCATTATCTAATACAATGGTTCCGTGTGTGTGTGTGTGTGTGTGTGTGTGTGTGTGTTTTATTCCTGCAAACCCCTTTCAACAATAATAACCAAAAAAAGTATTGTGAAGCTCCAGACTAATTTAATACACTACTCATAATATTCTTTACAAGTACTTACTGCTTAAGATGACATTAAAGAATTTTTAGCCTGATTCCCTAGGACCATCATTGAACCAGTAAATGGGAACCACTATAATACCTTTTGTTTTAGGAGTTCAATTTGGTTTTGTTTCAAATATTTGAGCGACTAGTCAGCAATGATAGGTGTTGTTTCTGTTTTAGAAAATGTATTTATGTGCTGAAGATTTTATCATACACTTGTTTATATGGGGGAGTGGGGGGCCTGCCAAATTAATGAAGTTTAATAATGACTCAGAAATAATTGTATTAAGTTCTTGTTAAGAGATGAAGGAACTGAATACTTGAGAATTCACATCATCAACTCAGCAAGTATTAGTTCCAGCAATTCTCCTTAATACAACTCATTCTATATAACAGGAACAAACATATTTAGGAGATCAAATTATACAAAGTACAGGGCCTAGATATCTTAATTTATGTTTCACTGAAGAGTAATTTCTATAACAAAACCAATGTTCCCCTTCCCCTATAGGACAGGTTTGGACAGAAACTCACTTTATGACAGAGAACAGGGAGGAAGTAAAACAGAGCAAACTAGGAACAATTACAAATGTTCATTTTATCCTTCGTACTTTACCTAGGATACTAACTAAAAGTGAAACTAGTTTAGCTTATATAAAACAATGCCCTTTCAACACTTTTAGCATTGCTATCACAAAGATGATAGGACAGTCATATTCCGAATATGTCAACAGCAACACAATCTGGCTCCAGAAGAGACATGACAATTTTTAAAACTGACAATTTCATTACAGCAATGTAATAAAGTGGTAAACAATACAAGCCTTTACATTTTAGAAAGAACTTGTTGATTTCACCTCAATATTAATAATGTACAAGGAAGAAAACTCAGCTAATTGTATATTCTGTTTCTGATTAACGGTATGAAATATTATCATTTTTCCCCTATTCCTAAGCAAATAATATATAGTAAAATAGTAGCTAATTATGAAGTTTAAAGTTAAAAACTAATTTTCTACAAGAATTTTAAATGAAAATATAACTTTTATGAAATATCATTTTAAAGAGTGTTTTCTCTTGGGGCTTCTACAAATCCAACTAGTGGTATTCACAGTAATGTTATTCAAGAAACAAAACCCAAGGCAACTATGCCCTATAAAGGTTATTAAGATATAACATTTTAAGGGCGGCTAGGTGGCGAAGTGAGTTAGGATCCGGCCTCAGACACTTAACACATACAAACAAGAAAACCTAGCCGTGTGACCTTAGGCAAGTTACTTAACCCCAATTGCCCTCCAAAAAGCAAAAAAAAAAAAAAAAGATATAACATTTTAACATAAAAACTGTTTCAGAATGTTCAAGGTGTTTAGTTCTTACTACTAATATATTGGCCTGTTTCTTTATTAAAACCCAGGAAAAAAGATAAAGTATAAAAGGATGATGAAAGTTTTCATTTCCACTGAAGTACAGAGATTGGACTAAATTCTCTCTAAAGAGCTTTGAAATTCCAATTATGTTACTTCAAGGTACTTTGCCACTACTATTTAAGGTTCCCAAAACAGCCTAGCAAAATGCCTGACTAGTATCACTGTCTGCCTAGATGGAGGAATAAAGCAGCTCGGGATGCTTAAGCAATTTAAGCTTAAACAGTTTTAAGGTTGAGAGAGTAAAACAGTAATACAGTCAGAGGAAGTTAAATTTCTTGGTCTTTGTTCTAGGACTCTACATACAAGTGCATTATACATACTATCCATTTCTTAAGAATTAAAAGCAGTAAACACATAAGGAAATTAGCAGCTTTTCCCCTTGTAAAAAAGCATCTCCAAATTACCGGAAAATTATAATATAGGTTATGAGCAAGTTGTAGCACATTATGAAAATAAATCATTACTATCCCCTTTGGAAGAGGTCAAAGAGTTAGGATTGTGGACTGCTAATGATGAGGTACACATTTTTTGAGGTTGCAGTTAGGTGTATATTGAAAAGGGCACTGAACTTTAGGTGAGCTCCTTTTTAGCACCTAGCTGTGGGGCCTTGGGAAAGTCCCCTTTCCCTTCCTCTGGCTTCAGTTTCCTCTTCTGTAGTCAGGAAGCTTGACTAGCTGAGCTCTGAAGTCACCTTGAAGTCTAGGATCCTGAGCTACTCGAGGCATTACTGATGCTAAAGAGGTTGTTGGCAGAAGGCGGGTAAAAAGTCAACAATGAGAGCCTTGAGCAGGCAGCAGAAAACCAGGTTCTGGGTGCTGGCGCTCCAACTCTTGTCACCACGGGCCGCGTCATTCACCTCCTCCAGGCCTAAGTGAAAGGTGATTGCTGAACTGGGGGCTAAGGGGAGTCAGATACTCTGGATTCAAACCCTGCCTACGCTACTTATTTCCTATGTGGCTTTAGGGCAAGTTCCTTCTTTCTCTCTGGTCCTCAGTTTCCTCCGTCATAAGAGGATCTCGAAGGTCCCTCTCAGCGCTAAATCTCCTGACCAAAGTAAGCAAGATAGGAAGGTCTTGGATTGACAGCTAAACTCCCAGAAATTAAAACTTCATGGACAAATTTACCTGTCCAGATGGCTGAGAAGGGTGGAGAAAAGGACCAAGGGCCCCTCAACCCCGTCCTAGAATCCCCCCCCCAAGCTGAGAAGGGATGTGTGTGGAAAGTTAAAAACCCAGGGATTTAGGCGCACACCAGGAGCCTGGGGGCGGGGGGGGGGGGTGAGGGGTGGGAAGGGAGGGAGGCAGCCGCAAAGGGGGAGGTGGCCTCTCCTGTTTCCCTCACCTCCTCCAAAGAATAGTGCAATAGCAGACGCACCCCAGCTCGGGTCTAGACCTCCTTGGACAAAGTCTTCCCCGCTCTGAGAGATGTCTTCTCCCGCTCCTGCTTCACCTGCACCAGTCCTCCCACCTGGCCCTCGGTTAGTTTACCTTCTTCGCAGCCTCAGGCCAGAACAAAGATACCTCTAACTCCGCAGTCTGAACCTTCTAGTTCCCTACACCTACTTTCGCCAGGAGCCAAAAGCTCCAGGAACCCTCCCTAAGGCTCCTCCCCGCCCCACCCCTAGGGAGGTGTGGCCAGGAGTAAGTGCGGAACAACTCTATAGCCTACCTGAAGTTGCGCCTGAGCTTTTTGTTCCCCTAACACCGTCCTCGACCCCAAGCTTCTCTGGTGAGGAGGGAGGGTGGGCGGCTGCAGAGAGCTAGAGGCTTTTATTAGCCTCCAGTAGACTAGATGCTAAAAGAAGGTTAAGGTCACAGAAGCTGGGAGCGGTGGGAATAAGGGTAGGGGATCTTTCCAGCTGGAGGACGTTTTCTGCCAAACGTATTATGTCCAGAGAGAATCTATTAGGTCTTTACAATTTAGAACCAATCCTCTGGCTTCCAACCCTGATCCCCAAATCCATATACAACGCACCTCTGATCATAGAATTTGAAACTCGATGGAACTTTACCAATCATAAGACCCAGCTCCTTCCTTTAAATATGTGGATACTGAGGTTAAGAAAGAGGTTGTAGCTTGCACAAAATCATAGTAGTAGAACAGCGATCTGAACCATGATTTTAAAGGCTCCAAATCTAAGATTTTCTCCGTTATACCATAATTACCATTCTGTCTCACTCTCGCCTAATTTGGCAGGAACTGACGTCTTTTTTACTTTAAGCCTTAAAAAAGAGGTAAACTAGTGTGTTTAAAGTGAAATATGACTAGGTAGGATCTTCTCACCTAAATCTCAGTCTCCTCTAATCCAAATTCTACCCACTTTCTAATCTTTAATTCTACCTTTTTTACAAATCCCTAACTACCCCCAGATAAACAATCTCTGTCCTGCAAATTTCTAAAACCCTTTGGAATCACTCACTTGGCATTTAGCATATGTTACCTCGTTAAGGTCTTCGGATTGTTATTTTAAGCATTTAACTTTTTACTACTTTATATCTATATTGTAAATATCTGGAAAGCAGAGACTTGAATGTTCTCCTTTGTAGCTCACCTAACCCCAACAGTATCATGAGGTTTCACACACATTGTGTTAAGTAAATATTTGATGAGTTAATTTCTAGAACTATTTCCTGACTCTCTGACAAATCCCAATTTCTGAGGTGCTAAACTATTTACTTGAAATGATTAACTTGTGGTTTGGAAGGAAACAATCTTAGCAACTCCCCTGCCTGCATTCTCCACTCCATTATGTCTTCTTCCCATCCTTCCTACAAGTACTTTCCCATTTCTCCTTTACACCTTCCCTGACTGTCTGTCTCTCCTGTCTGTATCCTTCCTGTCTGGAAAGAAACAAATAAGATGTCACTAGAGCTAGCTGATATGTTATACTTCTTTCTTGTGTAGTCTAGGTGGGAGATGGTATGGTAAAAAGAGGCAGATGATATGGATAAGACTGGAGATGTGAAGCCTAACGATCTTCAAGCAAAGGCTAGATGACAAGTATGTTGCAGAGCAGGCCTACACAACGTTCTGCCCACCAAAGGATTTTGGGAGGCCAAGGAAAAATGAAGAGGCTGTCCTTCATCCCCAAATCCTTTGGTGGGCCACAGGTTGTGCAAGCCTGTTGCAGAGGGATTGTTGGCCAGGTGAAGATTGGTCTATGTGGGCCCCATTCCAACTCTGATTGTATGATTCTATTACCTTTTGTTTTTACATTATCTTGATTTCCCTTTTATTTCTTCCTGTACCCTCCTAGAAAACTATCCCTTATAATGGTCATTATTAAGAAAAGGAGAGAAAAAAATTGAGCAAAACCAATCAGTCCATCAAAAAAAAAATTGACAGTATATGAAATGTTCCAGAACTATAATTGGTCTTCTCAAATGTCTCTCCTTTGAGACTAAACTTGTTTTTTCAAAATTTCACAACACTCAATTTCAATTGTTTTACATTATTGTCTTTTCCATTTACAATGCTATCGTCATTGTCGGGTATATTGTTTTCCTGGCTTTGTTTGCTTTACTTTGAATTAGTTCCTCAATTTTTAGATACTCCTCTGTATTCGTCATTCTCCTTGTTTTTTACTGTACAGTAATGGGCCATTCTATTCATGTACCACAACATGTTTAGCCACTCCCCAATCAAAATGCATCTACTTTGTTTTTAATTCTTTAGTACCACAAAAAAAAAAATTCTGCTATAAATGTTTCATTGTACAGGGAGTTCTAAGTGCATTTGTTAATCTGTATGTAAGCGTTACTTTAAAAGTCAATTTCTCATTTACTGAGAAAATTTTGAGGAAATCTAGCAGCCTGGTATGATGTAAAAAGAAGCTGGATTTGCAGTCTGGTGATTAAGAGTTGAATCCCAGCTCTGCTAGGTGCTGGTGGTGTGACTTTAATCAAGTCATTTAATTTCTCTGGGCCGTGTTTTCTCATCCATAAAATGAGGAGTTTGAACCAGATCAGGGGCTCCTAATTTTTGTGCCATGGATCCCATGGTAAAGCCTATGAACCCATTCAGAGAATATAAAATACATAGGATTACAAAGGAAACCAATTAAAATGAAATACAATTATCTAAAAAAATTTTTAAAGGAAGTTCAGAGACCCTAGGTTAAGAACCCCTGGACTAGATGATCTCTGAGGTCCTTTCCAGTTTTCTCTGCCTATGACCTTTTAGTTTAACAGTGTCAGAATTAGGATAAGGCCCAGGGTACTTAAGGCCTCAGTTTGCTAAAGAAAAGTATCGCCTCCCCTCCCCTTCCTCCTCCAACCTCCATCCAATAGGGGTTTGCCATTGTTCTCCATCCTGCAAAAGGTGATTCTGAGGGACATTTCTTAATTATGCCTCATCTCCCCCTCCATTCATTTCAGAAGCAGACTGATTCAAGTTTTTAATAAAAATAAGCTAAAGTCTCAGGTATTTACTACAAATGTAAAAATGTCAGCAAATCAAAGTGAAAGGGGTTCTCATCTGTCGTGAAATTTTCCCCTTGTTTTCATGCTTTCATTAGAGTGTAAGTGCCTGGATTATTTCATTCACTGCATTTGAATCCCCAGTACCTAGCCCAGTGTCTAGCACACACTAGGAGCTTAATAAATAGTTTTTAATTGATTGGTTGGTTGATAAATTATTAGATTAACCGATCTATGATCCACTAGTGTAGACCAAGAACAAACCCATTCATGCATTCTAGTCCCAAACAATATATAAAACCTCCAGAGAGAATTATTATTACTCTTATTACTGAGTAACATAATGTTAGAGGAAAATTTTTATTCAGA
Source organism: Gymnobelideus leadbeateri (assembly GCA_011680675.1). NCBI lineage: Eukaryota > Metazoa > Chordata > Mammalia > Diprotodontia > Petauridae > Gymnobelideus > Gymnobelideus leadbeateri. Next base: position 66,723 of record WOXC01006920.1, on the reverse strand, counting down.
AAAAAAAGGCTCATTATGTCCCCTTTGCTTCTCCCAAAACCTAGGTCCTTTGGGGATGCTGAAGTTTTAGGCACCGACTTTCGGTCTGAACCTGTTGGCAGTGTCCTAGGAAGGAGATCTACCCAGGGTGGGTTGACATCCCAGAATCAGACTCCCAGCTCAAAAGGAAGGAAAGAGGACAGCTAAGGAGAGGTATAGAAACTGGAAGATTAGAGCATAGGGAAAAGAGAGTGACAGGAGTACAGTACTAGTTGCAATTATTTAATACAACACGGGAAGAATCAGGCAATCAGCAAAGCCAATGAAAGACGTACAGGGTGTCCCTAAAGTCTGGACACATAGGAAATCTCATTAACTATATGTATTTTCAAGGAATGAAATGAATTAAATTTTCGACAACACTTTATTTAATTAGCACAAATTTTAGCCATGATAATTCCATATGGAATAAAATCTTTCATTAGCTATTGGAGACTATTTTCTGTATTAATGAGATTAACTTAATTAAGTTAATTCATTAATGAGATGTGTCTCCTATTCTTCCAAGAAATCTCATTTATGCTAATTAAATAAAATGTTTTTGAAAATTTCATTCATTTCATTTCTTGAAAATATGCATAGTTAATGAGATTTCCTATGTGTCTAGACTTTAGGGACACCCTGTAGAAGGAAACCAATTGCAAAGACTTCTGGAAACATCCCAGCCTCCTAACAGTCTCCAGGGGAACCCCCACCCCTATCACATTCCTCACCAATTCATTCATTCTCAGTACTGCAACCTAGGGACTGAAGAAAGAAGTATCAGAGAGGAGAGTGGATCCGAGAAGTAGAACTGAGAAAAGGGAAGAACAGACCCAACTAGAATGGCATTTGAGTCTCTCTGCAACAATATCCCCAACTGTTTACTCTCACCCCTTATGGACTACAGACCCTACATAATCTATCCAACCAGTGATCAAAGAGCCAAGTCAAGACATCAAGCTTTTATTAAACACCTACTATGTACAAAGATACTGTACAAAGTACTGGAGATACAAAAAAAAGGGTTAAAACAGCTCCTGCCTGCAGGGAGCTCATTAATAGGAGCAGAGGGGAAAAGGAGGGAGAAGTTTGGTTATGTACTGTCGAATTGAAAGTTTGGTTAAATGAGGCAAACAGGCTAGGTGATGTGTAAATTAATATTGCTTATTCCCTTAAAGCTAGCTGAAGCTAGAGAACTTATACACACAAGGAGCCAGAGCTTAAGTTCTGACTATCTGATAATTATCAGATGTACAAACAGTTGGAGGTAATCTCAGAGGGAAAAGCATGAACATTAAAGAGGACCAGAAAATGCTTCTTGGAGTAGGTGGGATTTTAGATGATACTTGAAGGAAGTCAGGGTATACAATATAGGTACAAAGTCTGGAAGAGGGGCACAACAATGCTGAGCTTTCAGTGAGCAAAGAGCCTGTAGCAAGAATCACATTTGCATCAAGAGCACCATATAAAAAAATCTTCATAAAGAAAGAAAAAAGCTGAGTAGAAGAAATGAGCACACATTTCAAAGAAAAGAGTTATGGCAAAGGACAAATACTTCGAAGTAAAAAGCAAGTTAAGACAAAATCCCTTGAGGAAAGAGAAGACATTACAACAAATTCTGCATGGCTCCCTGAAATGAAAATTCCAAGAACCTACAGAATGATTCAGAAGAGCAATCAAAGAATTAACTGAAAATATATTAAAAAAAAAAAAAAAAAGGAAAAGAAAGTAGGGCTCTTAAGGAAGAAATCCTTAAAAGAGGCAGTACCAGGAAATAAGACCTTGGGGGATAATCTTCAAATCACCAGTGCCCCTGGCAAATCTCTAATACTAGAAATTGCAGAAAAGTTTTCAAGTTGTATTTATGGAGGAAATGTTTTCACCAGGCAGTTCCAAATAGAAGACAAAAGGGGGGAGGGGAGCTATAAATGTGAAGAAACAATAGAGGCCAAAGGAAAATAATAGAATACAATTTTTTAAGTTCAGAGGAAGACATTAAAGCTCTAGAAAACATGACTACTGAACTTGAAAATAAAATGCAAAAAATGTAATCTAAGTTTTATTGTCCTTCCAGAAGAAAAAAAATCACAAAAAAGAGCATATAAATGCCATACTTTTGAAACCATGCAGAAAATTCCTCCTCCATGGATGTAGATGGTACATTTTGAGTACATATTGAGAAAATGTGCAGAATTACAACAGTAATATCCAGAAAAACTGTGTCAAAACATCAAACAGTTAGACATTCAACAAGAGAAAAGAATTTAAATTATTCTTTCAAAAGCTTCCAGGAGTGAGCAAGTATTATTTTTTATAAAATTATCAAATAGAAAAACATTACCTATTTCTACATTGTAATGAAAGTCTAAGAAATGAAATAGTTTTACCTGTGACTAAAGCTTCACCTCATGAAATAGGAAGTGAGGGAGTTCTTTTTGTTTAATTTTCTTTAAAAAAGGAAATAGAGAATGTCTGAGTGACATTGAGGTTATAAAAAAGAGAAAGCCACATTCTGAATAAATGAAAAACCAGTGATGGTCCACAAGAACGGACAGTATACGTTTCTTCCCTCCAGGCAAAGAGTTAAGAGATTACTAGATGAGAATGTTGTATGTACATTATCAGAGGTAATCACTGTATTGTATATTTTTGCCTAATTGTTTTTCTTTCCTATAGGGGATGGTTAATCTGGGAAAGAGGTGAGGGAAGAGGATTCTTTTCCAGAAATCATTGTAATTTAAAGACAAATGTCACCAATAAAATTTATTTTTGCATATCTTTTTCTCTGCCTAACCATGTCCAACCATTTCTATTTACTCCATGAAATCTTCCAAACTATGTCATTTAAACCTCCCCTCTGAAGACCTCTTCACCTGAGTGAGGCACTGCAGTTGTGAACTCCATACTCAATCACACTTGTTAGCTGTATAACCAGTTTCCTTATCTGTAAGGTAAGATAATAAACAGTAAATAATACCTACCTTACAAGTGGTTAGAAAGAAAGTTCTCTGCAAACCTTAAAGTCTATACAAATGTAAATTATCATTGAGGGGGAGTCTTATTTCCTCACCTAAATTATAAGTTCCTTAAGGGCAAAGCCTTGCACCATGTTATACTTCTCTATAGAAGCTAGTCATGGTGCCAGATTCATAAGCTTATTGAAGTGAACCAGTGGTCCCTTTCCTGAATAACTGACTGCCAAGCTGTTAGGTCAAACTGAAATCCTGAGAGCAACACACCTCCCAAAATTGTCCTTAGCTTGATATTTCTCTTCCACCGAACTGAGCACTTCTTAGAAGAACCTTTTTCAGAACTTTCCTGAAACAAGTAGTTCTTTGAAAACAATCAATTAGAAATAGCTTACTGAATTTCTGTTGAAATTGTCCTCCTTCCTGTTCTACTTTCAGAAGTTACATTATCCTGAAATGAAAGAAGGAAGTCTGCACACCTTCCTTTGTGCTATTGTTTTGAATCTCTTTGTATAAAACATTTGTTACAAAATCCTGGTAGTATTTTTTTGACCAAACACTAAGTTTAGCAAAATTTAGTCTTATATTGAGACTTAAGGTCAACTTTCAGGGGCAGATAATTCAAAGAGAATAAAGTCATTCAGAGATCACTGTATGCATTAATCTCAAAGACTGACAGAATATTAAAACACTAAATTAAATACAGATCATCTAATCCTATCTGATGAGGTTTAGGGGTGCTGGGACCCCAAAATAGCAACACATAGGTCGTACCCAAATGAATTCTACCCAAGCCTTTTTTCAGTCAATGACAAGGTTAATTAGAACACCAACAGAGGGTGGGTGTTATTTCAAAAATCTGCCATATTGGCCAAACTCTTAAGGACTCCAGGCATTGTCTAAACTCTTAAGGAATCTGAGCACCTTAATGGAGGCAAGATGAATCTTATATTCAGAAGACTGTGAGAACAGAGAAGGGGTCTAGATGGAATTAAGGGAGTGGCAGTTTAGGGTGGGGCCAGGTACAAACAATGAAAAGGCAGTTAATTAACCAAGAAGAGCGGACTGCCCCAGGAGAACACCAAGGACCTAGGCCACCTAGGAAAGTTTAGGGACTTTTACTTTTTGGGGTCCAGATCCCAAAGACATGGTCTTTTCCTTTTGGGAGTTCAGATCCTATTCCCATCATATACACTCAATTCAATTAGAAAAACGTTTTATGTGCAACACACCATAAGATTTATTCCCCTTCCCTTAAGGAGTTATAATGTTAAGGGAAATTGAAGATCTTCCCAGTCTCTTAATAGACTCATGTAACCTGCTTTAAACTCTGGCCCAGCTCACAGCTTGAGTCAAATGGAGCCCATGATGGGAGGAACTTGCCGAAGAGGTGGAACAGGGAAAGAGAGTAAGGCAGAGCTGAGGCAGAGCAGCTAACATGAGTGAGAGATGGAAGAATTTTGCCTAGGGGAGCTTGTTTGTGAGGAGGTCAAAAGGAGGGAAGCCTTAGGGATATCGATGGTGCTCCCCTGGATTCTGATGTGTATAAACTTCTTTGTTACCATGGTGGAACTGGCTTCCTGGTATCTGAATAAATATCTTGGTTTTATGTTCAAGGAATAGAGTTTGTTATATTTTGCGATTCAACCCTGGAAATACATCTGTATATTCATAGAAACTACTATGGGTATTGCATTAGCGATATAGGAGTATACAATCTAATAAGGGAAATAAGACAAAGTCACAAATAACTAAAAATTAGAATGTAATAAACATACAGGAGAGATACAAAGTGATAAAAGATTTGTAGGCTAGGCAAAGGACACTGAAGGAGATAGAGATATTGTCCCGGGAGGAACATTAGGAAAGACTTCATAGAGGAGATGCCAACTGAGCTGCACTTGGAAGTCAGGTTTTCACTAGGCAGAGATTAAGAGAGCAAAACATAGACAGTTTGGGGGCTCGTATGAACAGACAGAGGGAGAAAAGGGTGGGACAAGGTCAGTGAACAGAAAGTAGTCCAGTTTGACTAGAACGTAGAATGGGTGAAGGGGAAGGTGAGAGAAAAAAGAAGGTAAGTCGAATCCAAATGGTGAAAGGCCTTGAAAGACTAAGGAATTTATATTTTATTCAATAGACAATGGGAAAACATTGAAGATTTTTGGCACTAGAGAATACTGTGATCAAACCTGCACATTAGGAAAATATTTCCAACAGTGATACATAGGGGATTTGAGGGGAGAAAATGGAGGCAGAAAGACAAGTTATTGGCTATTTCAGTAGGTCACATGAGAAATCATGAGTTCCTGGGCTATGATTAGTTGGGGGTGGGGGGTGTGTTTGAGGTACAGTAAAGATACTATTTAACAACTGATTGATAATGACAGATGTAGCAACAACCACACTGGCATACCCAGGATGGCTGCTAGCACAGGTTCTTAGATCTGCTTTACTAGGAATGATAGCTGTTCAAGGGGTCAACAATCTTTTTCAATTACATTCACTAGTTCAGGGGAAAAGTCAGTACCCTGAACTTCAGAGGAAATACAAACAGAAAATACAAACCCAGAAACAAAGACCAACAGACAGGGCTTCTAATTGTGTGAGAAATTAGCACAGGTCAACAGAAAGATCCAATTGTCTGACCAAGGTAATACATACATAGTTAGCAGAGAGAGAAGCACCAACATCTGTGTTTTTCATAGTGGGTGGCTAACAGGATACAGGACACGGAGAGTCTCATCTGGACAAATCACAAGAACTCTTCCAATGAGTGAGCCCCAAAGCAAAATGCTCACCTCAGAGTATTTATACCCTTTTTAGTGCCCAATTAGAAATTAATAAAAGGCATAAAAGCCTTCCAACAAGCAAGCCTCTCCTAAGCAAGCTTCACTTAATGGGCTCCCCTAGAGGTCTATTAATGGGCAGGGAAGATTTTAAATACCATTAACATTACAACAGGTAAGGGATAGAATTAAAAGGAAAAAAAAACCTGAAGTTTTCAAGACTACTTAGTGACTGGGAAAATGTTAGTGTCACTAAAATGGAATGATTAGAATGACCAAGATACAAGCAACAAATGATGGATTCAATTTCAGATTTTGAATTTGAGTTATCAACATAACACTGAGTTGGACAAGTACAAATGGGAGTTGTAAATAGGAAGGGGGGAGGGTGGAAAGGGAAGAAGGAAGGAAATGTCAAGGCTAGAGATAGATTTTGGGAGTTATTGCTATAGAAATGAGATATTAAAGCCTTGAGAGTGGATAAGATCTCCAAGTGTAAAGGGGCAGAGAGAGAAGAGAAGATAGCACATGCCCAACATAGAGGAGGCCGGAGTAAAAAATGTCTTCACTAAAAGAGATAGAAGAGGAATAATTACAAAGATGCAAAGAGAACCATGGAAATACTGTGTCCCAAATTCCAAGGAAGAAGAGAATATCCAGAAGTTATATGGTGGTCAGCATTATTAAATATACTGCAGGGTGATCAAAGAGAATGAATATTGATAAAATGTCACTGTGTTTGGCAATCAAGAGGTCATGGGTGACTTCAGAGAAAAGAGTTTCAGCTGAGGATAAGGATAGAAACTAGAATACAAAGACCTGAAGAACAAAGTAATAGTGAAATAGCAGAGGCAAAAATGTAGACTGATAGAATACCACACATGATTCTGCCCTAACCAATTCTGTTGTATTTGTGGTTAACATATTTATAATCAAAACCTCGACTAAGTTATCACTATGCCCTCTACAATTTCATTTTATAGTCCATTAAAATTAACTGGTATAAAGAAGTATCATAGTTGTTTAGACATATTTTCATGAATTCAGTTAATATTCATCAGTGGGGTTATGTATGCCTGCACTTTCATTAGAAACTTGATAGTGGCATCCCTTTACAAGCTGTTTATGTAATACCTAACCTTGGCCCCATAGCCTACGACCTGGGACAGTGGGGTACCTCTTCAGCCAGCCATGTGGCCTGATCAGCCAACATGGTGTATAACAAAGGGTCCAATTCTAAATTGTTACTTGGGTCTCTAGTTTTCTGGATACAACAAAAGCACTACATAAACATGAGCTGGTTCAATCAAATAATTTTTAGGCACCTACTGTATGCAATGCACTATATAGATTATGAGAAAGGATACAAAAATGAATAAGGCTTAGTTTCTTCCTTCAAGGGATTTATAATCAGAATAAGGTAGAAAACAGGTTATTTGCTAAGAGTGAGGGGAACAGGAATGGAATTGAGGGCCTGGAGAGAACAGGTTTGGAAACAGCCTCTCTGAAGAAATAATGAGGTAAATAAAAGTATTGCTGTGAAACTTTGAGGACCTAGCTGAGTCTAGAAAGGATACATTTTTAGGGGACCCAGAGTAACACTCTCCAACATGTTTGGTTGCTGGAGAGCAAGGGCAGAGACGGATATCATTGGGACATCTTCAGGTTTGGGAATTAGCAAAGCTAGAAGAACAGGTCACTGGAGGGATTCAAAAGTAAATAGCCTTACAAATTAGGAAACCAGGGCCCAGGAAGATTAAATAATTTATACAACCTCATATATTGTCAGTTAGCTGCAGACATGAACCCATTCTCAAGTCAGCAAAGAGCCCTTTCCTGTCACCCTAAATTCACTTTTTGTGATACTCTAGGGAAGGCCATCTTTTCTCAGAACTTTACTAGGTATATTTAAATGCAAACTGTTTACAATTCACAAATTACTTCACTAAGCACAAGGTGTATTGTCTCTCAGTAGCCTCAAGGTATGTTCTGACTCCAAAATGTTCTCACAACAGTTTAGCCAGGGCACCAGACTGGGAGATTAGTAGTCAAGGATATTTTACATAAAGCCAGATTTTCCTCTTAGAGACATTACTAGGAATTAACAGAGGAAAAATTACAAGGGGGCGGGGCAGGGAGGGAATGGAGGAAAAGGGGAGAAGGACCAGGAACACTAAGCAAGATACTTGCTCACTTAAGTGAGATAATTCTGGGCTCTGTGCCACTGATGAGAGCTGTGTATGAAATCCATACCTGCTCTGCTTTCTCCCTGCAGGTTTCACTTTACTGAGTTTGAATAAAATCTGTGAAGTTTCATTTACAAAGTATATTCCAAGTAGTCCCTAGGTTTCTTGTGAATTTTATAAGGAAAAAATCAAAAGGACAAAGGGACACTTACATCACTTACTTGTAACAAAAGCATTTTTAAAAATCCCATTTTATTAAATACTGTTTAAATAATACCAGTTGAATTAAATGGCGGATCAGAATCACACTTGTGAGAAATGAGTATAGATTTTTTGTTGAAATTTCAAAGCTGCAGAATGAGATAGAATCTTGGAGGGCAGGGCATCCAGTCCAGCCCAGTTATAGAGATCCCCTTTACAATCACAGAGTCTTGAATAATAACCTTGTCCTATTAGCTATCAGCTTCAAATTGTTGAGCACGACTCCATCCTTCCCTCCCCCAACTGATCAGTGAGCAGGAATTTCAGCCTAGGGTAGATTTCTCCATCCTCCCCTATTCCCCTGCCCCCCTCCTGATCACCTGATCCAGATATGTCTCCATCCCTTGTCCCCTGCCCCCCTCTTGATCACCCCATCTCTGTCCATCCTAGGCTTCCTGTCCCTCAGCCTAGGGTAAACTTCTCACATACAGGAAATTCAAATATACATTGATCGGTCACTGATTGTAGTTTCAGCTTATGTAACCTGGCTATTGAATCTCTTTAAAAACTGGCACACTGTCCGTGCCAGCTCACTGTCTGATTTGGGTACATAACCCTGACAGTCTCGTGGCAATAAAATCCACTTCCAATTCTAATCTTGGGGATCTTCTGTCTCGCTCCTTTATGCTCTACAAAATCACCCAGCACCCTAACCCACTTTATTATGTCCTTGGACAGTTTGTCTGGTTATACCTGTCAATTATGATAGTCATATATGGGCCCAGCCACTACCTTCTGGCCACTACTATTACTTCTGTAATACTAGGTGTCCCTAGGGTGAGCGCTGCTTTTAGGAAATCAAACACTTGAGTTACATGGCAAAACAAGAGGTTAGAGATGGTGGGAACCTATAGCCTCAAGGCCACATGTGGCCTTCTAGGTCCTCAAGTGCAACCCTTTGACTGAATCAAAACTTGACAGAACAAATCCCCTTAATAAAAGGATTTGTTCTGTAAAAGTTGGACTTGGTCAAAAGATCACAGCCAAGGACCTAGAAGGCCACAGGCCACAAGTTCCCCAGCCCTGCTAGACTCATAGTATGATGGAGTAGACTAAAGAAAGGCCTCAGTCATATATATTCTGCCCTTGGGAGTTTAGTTAAGAAACCTAGAGATGGTTTGTGATTATCTGGGTCCCAATAAAAGAAACAGATTCTCTAACAGAGGTTCTCAAATTTTTTGGTCTCAGGACCCCTAACACTTTTAAAATATCATTGAGGATCTCAAAAAGATTTGTTCATGTGGATTATATCTATTAATATTTATCATAAAGGAAATTAAAGCATCTTAGTATTATTATGAAAATAGTTTTGACCTTACATACTCCACTCCCAGATCAGACCACAGAGAACTACTCTGCTCCAACAGCAGGATGGAGCCCAAGGAAGGAAAAGCCATTATCTCCTCAGGGGACCCAGAACTGCCCCACTCCCAACCCCAACTCCCACACTCATGGAACACATGAAACACCAAAAACAAGAAAATAAATATATCTGGACCAACCACAGAAGTTGATGAGAAGTAAAACTAGTTCTGTAAAATACAATTTATAGCAAAATAAAAGAAAATACTTAGAAATGAACACCAGTCATATTCAGTGGAAGTGGAAAGGAAAGGAGATAAAGAGAATCAGCTCTTCCACATGTTCTACAACCCATCTGTTTTTGACAATTTCTCCAGCCATCCAAGAGAACAACCACAAGAAAATGTATTCTCATACCCTATCCTTTTCACTTCAATATTAATAATAGTGGGTGGTAGTGGTGGTGGTAGCAGAATTTATACAGTACTTTAAGGTTTGCAAAATCTTTTGTATATTTCTTTTGTTTGAGATAACTTCTCACTTCTCTTGGTTGGGTTTGTAGACGGGAACCAAGCTGCCATTACAAAAGCGATCACTGGTAAAACTGAGAAAGTATTAGCCACTTATATCATAAAACTCAACATTCTAAACACTTACTAGCTCCAGCTCAAAGCAAACTCTGCTCTTAAGGTTGAAATCTGTTGCTAGATAAATAAGCAGGAGTTCATTTGCTTGATAAAACTCACATCTCCACACATTTCAAGAGCAGGGAACCACGACAATCACACCAATTAACATACAAACAGGTATGGAACTTGAAGTCCCTTTCCTCTTTCACTGGACCAGCTAGTGTGTGTGTGCTGGTCTCTATAAGCTGTACTTCCACATTACCCTCTTCTGAGCTGGTATATACCTCTCCGTCATAGACTATTCTGTCCACCCACCTCTGCAGCCCATTCTAGAGTCAGTTAATGAAATGGAAAGCTCTCTACCCTGGTGCTGGAAGCTACAGAAAAGGGAGAGAGCTGTGTCATGGCCCATGCTTTAATGCTTCACTTCCATAGGTCCTGTGATGTTTCTGTGTGCCTCACACATGGGTCCAAAAGGAAGTCACTTTGAGTATTCTTGTACTATTTGTCCCAAAGCCTTCTAAGAGATGAAGAACATGGAGAGAATGCTGGCCCCTCCCAATACTCACACAAAGGTTGCTTACACTTGGAATTGTAGAATTTTAGAACCATACAATCACAGAATTATAAAATCCTAAACTGTCAGAGGTGAAAGGGACCTGAAAGGTCCCCTAGTCTGTCCTTCCACCACATCCCTTCTGAAATATTCATGGCAATTGATGGTTGCACCTCTGCCACCTCTGGCACATTTTATCTCCTGTAATTTGGGGAAAAGAAAAAAATACAGTATTTCCCAAAAAAATGCTAATATAAATTGTTCATTCCTAGTTTTCTGAAGAGTATTTTTTTATAGAATTATTTCAATTTCTTAATGGAAACCAAAATTTTAATACTTCAGTGCTCCATAAAAAAATTCTTATTCTAATTCTTCTTTGCAACATGGTGACCCTGGATTCTTGAAAGCTATGTTAGCAGAAGACAAACTCTGGCAGGTTGCACCAAGCATAAATACTTCAAGTATAGACCTGTACAACTGGAAAAGGAGATGGGCCAATTATGTATACCCCCCCACCACCACTAGTACTAATACCAATAATAATAGATGATACTTAGGGAGTTATTTATGGTTTGTAGAACCAGCTTCTTTAGTGCCCTCCTTCTCTTATTTCCCTACTCCAAGAATTTGGGGAATTCATAGCATCTCCCCTCGGATGGTCCTGAATTGAGTTTTTATAGGGTATTTATTGGAGAGAACTCATTCCCATTTCTCTGAGTGGAAGAGGGCCTTTTATTGAGACAAAGTAGAGTTGCCTGTACCAGTGAGTTAAGTGACCTAAGCTGCTGCATCAAGAATGTGAGCCAATCTAACACGGTTACATTCTAGGGAGCTGAAAACTATGTGCTGCCCATTACCAATATTTCTAGTTTTTTCACCATGGAATCTCATCTCCCATATGGAGATCAGGCCCCAAAACTTGTGGACTAGAGGACACCAGACTCAACACTGATAACATAAGCTATCACATGAGCTATATATAAAGCACCAACATTGACCTATGAATGCTGGGTAGCTCCCCTCAGTACAGGTTGTGATTGTCCCAGGACATACAATTCTCCTTCCCCTTTGGAACATGGGTTATGTCTCTAACTGGACAAGCGTGCTTGTTAGGTCTATTAGACTATCAGGGCAAGGTAAGGATAAAGCAGTCATGAAGACCACCATTCAGTCCTACCTTCAGGACTTCAACCAAAACAATTCTCAAAATCTCTGAACTCACCCAGCTATTCTAGCAGAGACCCAGCAGGAATGAGTCAACATTCTTGAAACTCAGCACTTCTATGATGGCATCCTGCAAAACTCAAGTATTTCTTTGAATTCCCTTTAAAACTGCTCATAATCTCTCAATAGAAAATTTTTGTGATTTCCACTTAGGCTACAGGTGTTTCATTTGGACTGGTTGGTGCTCTCACATTGGCAAAAATTCGGTCAAGGGGTTTGAATTACCTCCAAGTGCAGTATCTGAATCAGCCATCAGGTGGTACATGATTTGAGCAATTCCTCCCTGTCTGTCCCAACCATACTGCCTGGAGATAGCCCCCTTTTAGAATCCTGCAGTATCCCCTCTGGCTACTAGAGGGCATTCACAGCTTCAGCCAGTTTCACTGCCAAAAAACTTTAGCTGCCTGACATTTTTTCCTTTGTTACCAGGGACCTAATCTAGGAGATGAAATAGTGATTATATATCAAAATATGGAAATTACTGTGATTATTTTGGCTCCAACCCTAATTCACTATCTCAATTCTGTCCCTTTGATATTCATAGATTTAGACACACCCAGTAGAATCTCACTCCAGCTTTATTGCACATAGAATAAAATTGGAAAAGAAAACAGATAAATTATTGCTCTCGCTCTCTCTCTCTCTCTCTCTCTCTCTCTCTCTCTCTCTCTCCTCTCTCTCTCACTTTTTCATGGCCTTTTCCCTCCCAAATCTTCTATAGAGACAGAGTACCAGACACACACAAAGGAGTGGCAAGTGGAATGTCTTTCATTCCTTTTCCTCCTTATCTCTTCTTTTAGTAGTAAGGTGGTAAAGTCCAAATTCGGTAGTCCTACTCTTATTGCCAATGTGATCAAATCATTATAAAAGTGCCACCAGATCAGCTCTGTTTTGTGTCTGCTTACTGTTATTTTCCCAGTTGCATCTTCAAATATTCTTTGGGATGATCTCTCTGCAGGTTCATTTTTCTCGACTACTTTTCATTTGACCTGTGATGAGTTTTGTTCCTCTCCTCAGCCATCCATTTGAAGAAATCACAGAATATGAGAGGCATGTAACAGAGTCAATGAGGTATTAAGGTTTCTACCTCTCCAAATGTGAGTTGTCACATTCATAGCAGTTAACTTCCTGAGTAGCCTTTTCACAATTTATGTGTGGAAAACTGGAAGTTACAAGATTAGGTACTTTATAAAGGTCCCCTCTTATATACTTTAATGGGATAGTGTAAAGCAGAGGACAAATACACAAAGGGTTCCATACACTATTTGGTGTGGCAATATTTGCTCACAATCTTATAGCATTTCTTACTTCTTTATTTATGTGTTTATTTAGTTTACTTGCTTGCTTGTCTGTTATTTGTTTATTTGGTCCAAACCTGTGGTTTCATTGGTTTGAGAACTCCATGTGTAGAAATAGCCATCATTGATACAGTTCAACAATTTATCTCTAACATATTCTTACTGCAGAGGTCAGGCCAGATCCAACCTGCTGCTTGTTTTTGTACAGTGAAAAAAAAATTTTAAATATATTTTAAGTACATATGCCAACCATACAGAATCAGGCATCAGGTCAAGGCCTAGGCTGTAGTTTGCCTACCCCTGGCCTGATGTGACTGAAAGGTTACCTAATAGCCCAGGAACACACAGCCAACATGTGCCAAAAGCAGACCTCATTGAACGTAGAACTTGGAGACTCCAAGTGCAGCCAGCTCTATACGTCCTTCACAATGCTGCCCACATAATATTTAAAAGATCAGCTCATATTTTAAAACAATGCTGTCTTGGTGCAAGCATCACTATTACCATTTTAAAGATGGAGTTTCTGAGGTTCTAAGAAGTAGTTATGCCTTCCACATCATGACTTTCCCCATCATGGTTTAGATATATCATGGGTTGGCATAAGAAACTAAATGGGGGGGTGGCTAGGTGGTGCAGTGAATAGAGCACCATCCCTGGAGTCAGGAAGACCTGAGTTCAAATTTGGCCTCAGACACTTAACACAAAACTAGCCATGTGACCTTGGTCAAGTCACTTAACCCCAATTACCCTATCTTCCCCCTCCAAAAAGAAACTAAATGGGAATTTGGGGGGAGTTTTGCAGAAGCCACAGACAACATGCAAAGACCAACAGATGACGCAGAAAGTTTAAAATCTCCAAAATGCATAAAATATATGTATAGTATTATTTAATAACCCAAATTTTTCAATATTTTACAAATTTTACAATTTACTATAAACACCCCATCAAAGAAAAAGAAAAAATTTAGACTTCTTCTCTGGTGCTAAGGGAAGGCCAAAAAATTTTATGCAAATTTTCCAGATCACAGGGCTTCACATACCTAACCACTATGATGTGCAAGGGATAACTGTCAACGATTTACTTTAGGTCACACAGCCAATAAGTGGCAAAGTCAAGACAGGAAATCAAGTCTTCTGAATCTAAAGCCAGTACTCTTTCTGGCAGGTAGGGCTAGTCTCTGTTTATAACCCCATGCCCAAAGTGGTGGTTCAGGGTTGTACATTCTGGAAATAGTATCTAATAGTCTACATAGCTATGAGTTCATGATTTCTAGTCACCTCTTCCCTGCATGCAATATGCTTTTCACAGTAAAATATCATCTGACATCTGCTCTGCCTTAGGATAAATGTAAAATCCAAATATGTGTCATATTAGGAAAAGAAAACAATAAAAAAAAACCCTTTGGAGGAGCTCCTGATTGATTACATGGTTGCTTTTAAATATTAAGTTTTGTTTTGAAAATAATACCCAAAAACACAATCTGAAATGAAATTTGAAGCATATCATTTGAGCTTTTGTTTTCATCAGTATGTCAGAAAAACTCCTGGACGCTACAATATCCTTATGAAGTTTATAATTCCAGGGCTTCCCATCCACATTCCCAACCCCACTTTAATCTGCTCCAAATTAATAAAGAGGATCAATAAATAAACATCATTAGTTGATGAGCCAAAGAATTTCGTTTTGCAAACACTGAAGTCCTTACATTTTGTTTGCGAGTTTAAAGTTAACACTAGTCATAGGGTCAGAGACCATAGCCAGAAAGTTCCTTTGAGACCATTTAGTCTAACAGACTCACGTTACAAATGAAGAAAATACAGTGACGTGTCCAAGGAGACATGGCTTGTTAGTTGCAAAGCCAAGAGTAGAATCCAGGGCTTCTGATTCCTGGACCATTATATTTTCCATTATGTCACGAATCAGTCTGTCAAATTCACTGACATCTTTATAAAATAATACTCTATAACCATTGTTTAGACAGCCTCTTTCCCCCAAAGACTGAGTTTAGGGTATGTTTTTGACTCTTGGGGGGCAGGGGGTTGGGTTATTATTGTTTTGAAGGGGAGAGAACTAGGAAAATGATCTGGGAGGAGAGAGGGTGGTTGAGGCAATGTGGGAGGTTTGAAATCCAGTGCCTTGTAGTTGTGGATTATATTACTGGAACGGGGGTGGGGAGGATGAAAATTGATGCCAGTACAGCTTATACAACAACTCCGAAGAAGTGCGTCACCAACCAAGGATTTCCATCTTCATCCCTGAAGTGACAGCAGATCTGAAGGGCAGTAAAGCTGTGACAGGAAAGGCCAGTGAAGTGGACCCACTACACTGCTGAAAAACATTCTCCCTAGATACTGTGCCTTGGCAAACGATTTGATGTTTCCTGCAAAGCAAAGACTCATTTGGCAGTGGGACGAATTCATCACTTCTGTTCATCTCATACCACATGACTGACTAATTATAATAACTCTCATCTGAGGACAAACTGAACATAGCTTAATAGGAAAAGAGGAAAAAACAAAATGAAAAAACAACCCTGTCAAAAAGCCTTCTTTAAATTCCCTTGTGCACATTAAATGTAAATGGACACACAAAGATTCAGAATGATAGCATTTATATAGCACTTTAAGATTTGAAAAGAAACTTACTTATATCTATTATTTTCTTTAATCCTCACGATAACTCTGTGAGGTAGGTGCTATTATTATCCCCATTTTATATATGAAGAAACTAAAGCTGAGAGAGGATAAATGATTTTCCCAAGGTCACACAGTTAAAAAAATGTTGGAGAGACAATTGAATTCAGGTCTTCCTTCTCCACATTCATCATTCTTTCCTTTATGTCACCACCGACCAAAAATTCCTGCCTTATAATGAATTTTAGATAACTTTAGGAACTACATCATAAGTGAACCTTACCATTAGAATTGCTAGTACTGTAATTATTCACACCCTTGTATTACAAGGGAAATGCCCACCCTTTTACCCTTGTCTTATCCAAATCCAACCCTTCTCTCATGTTCAACCTTCTCAAGCTACTCTAAGGTTCATTGACTTCTCTCTTTTCTGTTACTATAGCAGTTACCGACTGTGATATACTATTTAACACTTAGTTGTAGACTGTCTTGTATCATTCCTACTTGTCTCATTTGTAAGTCTTATCTTTATGATTTCTGAAGGCCATGATCAGAATGATGTCATACATTTCTGCTGTATATCCAAAGTACCTAGTATTATAGTGGAAAGTGGACTGATCATGAGTAAAGGGATCTGCATCTGACATTTAATAGCTGTATGGCCAAGGTCAAGTCACTTAGACCTCTCTGAATCTCATTTTTCCTATCTGTAAAAAATAATAAGTATGCCCATGCATTATCCCAGGTCTTTATTGCCCCTCCCCAATAAGGACCTTTTTCTAGCTTTGATGTTTCCCTACATAAGGTATATAGTACTGGCATTAGAGTAACTGACATGATGATGTCAGTTATTGATAAGCTATAAAGTCGTTACCCTGTCCTGGGTTGCCCTATCGACACCACATTGATTGATTGATTGATTGATTGATTGATTGATTCAGAGCCAGTTCTTACATTTGAACTTTACCCTTGGCCGTGTTCTTTAAATGGAAGAGAGGCATAAAATAGAGAACAAGAGCTGGGAGATCAGGCAGACAGAAGTTGATCAGGAATAAATGGTCTCAGTTTCCTGTTGTAAAGGAAGACCAAACAGCCATAAAGCCACAGTTGAAAACCATGTGCTACAGAGTACCATGTGCAATAGAGGTATTCTTGGACTCAGTCTCCTGCATGAGGCAGAAATTGGAGCTTAAAAAGCAAAGAACAGTCATGCTATAGAAGCTCAGATTTTGTTGTATGGTGGTACTGTGTTTTATTCAGACTGTGCAGGTTCAAGGAAAGGTGATAACTGTAGTGCTCTTGGCTGCTTTCCCCTACCAACAGGACTTCAATTCCAAGGTAAAACTGTCAGGAAGACTACAGAAGTCCCTGGGTAAAAGGGGACTCATCAGGGGGTACAAATTACTTAATGCTCACAATCACAAACATTTTCCCTTTTTGGCAGTGAAAGTGAAGGAATTTGGTTTAGAACACTGCCCTTAGCACAATGCCCAGCATATAGTAAGTGCTTAATAAATGTTCTGTCAGTATGTTTATCCATCTGTCTAGTTTGGAAAATACTCTGAGTCCCTGGGGAAACAGAGGTCAAGATGAAGTCTCAAATGTCTGTCCTATTTGTTAAGGAAAGATGAAGGGAGGGTGCATGTTTTTGGTAGGGTTTTTATTTACCCTGTCACATTCAATGTCTTGTTATCATGAATGCTTACATGGAAACTAAGGATTCTTTTCTTCTTTTATGGCGACCTAGAAAGAAACTAAATTCTGCTATTCTCAGTAGGTACATGAACTGAAAAGATCTATCAGATGCAACCCCAAGACTGAACCTAGTTCATGTGAACTCAGAGCCTCAGATTCTGGGCAATGGGTTACACTCACTCAACCTATCTTATAAGGTCATTGTTTTGTTTTGTTTTAAACTTAATTGTTTTTATTATTATAGCCCAATGTGGAAAAACATTGATTTAATACATGTTGATTGGTTGGCTGTATAATGATATCTGTGGGGCAAGAAAACAGGAAAAATCAGTACGAGTCTTTGTCTTGTCTTCCCATGCTCAAAGGAAATGACAATTGAACTTCAGGAAAATTACGTAGCAAAGAATTTGTAAAGTTCAGCAGCAAGTCATTGGTGTCAGTGTTTTGGTAGAATTCCCCTACATCTCTCCCCTTTCTCTCTTTGGTTTAAATATATGATTTCATTAGTGTGAGAAATACCTGGTGTCTAGACAGCCTCCACCTACACATAATATCATGAATGGAGCACTAACAGGTCAAAGTAATTTAAAACAGTAACTTGGTCATACAGGTAATATTTCCACTTAGAAACAGGATTTGAACAAATAACTCTCTACCTTCAAAGCCAGCCCCTCTATTGTTCATGCCACACAGCCTTCCTTTAGGATAATAAGTATCTTAAGTGTAGGAGAAAGAAAAGAGCCTGGGCAAATACATGTTCATAGAATTATAGACAAGCTTGGAAGAAACCTAGGAGGTCATGTAGGAGGTCATCTTACACAGAGCATTAATCTTTTCTATAACAAACGATCCTCCAGACTCTGCCTGAAGACTTTTAATAAAGACCTCTCCCCCACCTTCAGAAGCAAGCAATCCACTCCACTTCCATATGACTTAATCCTTAGGAAACTTTTCCTCCTTATGTTGAGAAGAAATCTGCCTCTGGGTCTCTTCTTGCTTCTCTCCTCTTGGAGTCAAGTGGAAAAAACCCAATCCCACCCCCAGTTTGAACTATTTAAATTCAGTATTTACTGAAGCACAAAGACATAGCCACACCCACCTTAAATGGATCTAACTACAGGATTTCTTGAATATTATGTAAACCACAAGATAGACCTTTTGGTTTCCCTCACTGCCATCTGTTTTTTCCTTGTCTTACAAAAAAGATGACAGCCTTATGTGTAACAGCTCCTAGGTTATACCATTATACAGGCCAATAGCCCAACTCCAGGGGATTTTATGGTTTTATATAGTGTTAGACAAAGGGAGGTGAAAAGTGAATTAATTGCAGCTACATCTTTGGACAGCTCTAATTGACAGGAAACTTTTCTTTACTTCAAGTCTAAATCTGCCACTGCAATTTCTTTGACTCCCAAGCTCCCAGTTCACCCTCTGAAGTCAAATGGGACAAAGTCTAATCCCTCTTTCACATGACTGTCCTTCAAATTATTGAAAATATATTTATCATATCCTCAAGTCCCCACCCCAAGCCTTTTCTCCTGCATCTCAGGATTTCAACTGATCCTTATATGACATGATCTCCAGTCCCCTCACCATCTCCATTGTTCTCCTCTTTCCCATTTTATTTGTCAGTGTCTTTTCTAAAATGTGAAAATTCTACTTTAAAAAAATTCCAATTCATTCAGACTCATTAGAACCAGCCTGAACTTTAAAGATCGGTCAGTGGAGCTCCTTCATTTTACATAAGGAAAAACTGAGTATCAGAAAAGTGAAATAATTTGTTCAAGGTCACACAGGTAGCTAAATGATAAAAATCAGGGTTTAAACCCAGGTGTTCTAATTCTCAGTGCATTGCTCAACCCACTACTGACAGTTCTATAACAGAAGATAGACTTTTTCAGTAACCATAATACTTCTCTCTGTCAAGGTGACAGGAAAACTTAATTAGAAAATTCCTTGGCAAGCTCTGAATCAGAGGAAAAGAACATTTATATATCCAGCCCTGGGGACATCTAGTCCCACATCACCAAAGCACATCTCCAACTAGATGCTTTATAGTCATCCAAAGTTTAATATATCCAAAATGGAGTCCATTTTCTTTCCCCACAATCTCTACCCCAAACCTAACCCTCCTTTAAACTGATCCATTTCTGTTGAGGGTACAACTATCTATTGAGAAACCTGTGGTCAAAACTTCACAATCATTCTTAAGTATTCTGTCTCTCTTTACCCATACCAAATCAGTTGTCAAGTCTTGTTCATTCTACCCCAACAATGTCTCTCACATCCTTCCCCTTCTCTCCACTTACATGGCTACCAGATTCCTGGATTATTAGAAGGGAACATCATTTTTTTTCATTTCTTTTTATTCTGACCTTTACAAATACTAACATATCTAAGCATTTCCATATGTAAAGAACAAAAAAGAGGATTATATATGAAACTGTGAATATCTATTATATATAGCTAATTTCTTTAATAAATAATAAGTTCAACATATTGGCTCTGAAGGTATCTTTCTTGTATATTTCCCTTCCCAGACTTACATCTTGTCTCTTCTGTGAATTTTAGAAAATGTTTCATTGATGCTTGCTTTTTTGCAGGGTGGGGGGACTTCACAACCACTACCTTTTTTTTTTTTAAAGCAATTGGGGTTAAGTAACTTGCTCAAGGTTACACGGCTAGTCATTATTTATGCGTGGGTGCTCATTTTCTGAGGCCGGATCTGATCTCGGGTCATCCCAACTCCGAGGCCGGCGCTCTTACTCACTGCGCCACCTAGCCGCCCCTTTAGGGCAATTGGGGTTAAGTAACTTGCCCAAGGTTACACAGCTAGGTTTTTGTTTGTGTGGGTTAAGTGTCGGAGGCCGGCTCCGAACTCAGGTCCTTCTGATTCCAGGGCCGGCGCTCTATTCACTGCGCCACCTAGCCACCCCTACCACTACCCCTTTTATTTACATGTCCTCCCCCTCTGTCCTGAAGATCCTTCCTTTTACTAAATAAGTATAGTCAAGCAAAAAAAAAACCCAAACATTGACCATGTCAGAAAATGTATGTCTCCTTCTGCACCTATAGCCTATCACCTAGTCATTTAGAAGTAGCAGGCATGTTTAATTATCAGTATCCTGGACTTGTGCTTGGTCATTGCGTTGGTCAGAGTTCTCAGATTTTCCTAGGTTGTTTTTTTTCTTTACAAGGCTGTAGACAATGGATAAATTATTGTCCTAATTCTCCTCACTTTACTCTACATCAGTTCATACAACTTTTCTCAGGTTGCCAAAATCTATCCCATTTGTCATTTCTTACCACACAATACATCTAATACATCTTTACTCCATAACTGAGTGTGTAACAGAGGGCACAGGATAAGTTGAATACGAAGGGATGATATCTAAAAAGTAAAATTAAGAGGTGAGAGAGGAATATATTGGGAGAAGAAAGGGTAAATAGAATAGGGTAGATTATCTCACATAAAAGAGGCAAGAAAAAACTGTTACAATGGAGGGGAAGAGCAGAAAGGGGAAAGGGAATGAATCAACCTTACTCTCATTGGATTTGGCTTAAGGAGGGAATAACATACACATTCAATTAGGTATTTTACCCTACAGGAAAGTATGGGGAAAGGGGATAAAAGGCGGGATGATAGAAGGAAGGACAGATTGGTGGAAAGAATACTTAGAAGCAAATACTTTTGAAAAGGGACAGGGTCAAAAGAGAAAATAGAATAAATGGAGGGAGTGGGATAGGATGGAAACAAATATAGTTGGTCTTTCACAATATAACTACCATGGAAATGTTTTATGTAGCTACACATGTATAACTTATATTGAATTCTTCCCAGTGGGGGTGGGTGAGGAGGGAAGAAGGGAAAGAATCTGGAAATCAAAGTTTTAAAGAAAAATGTTAAAAATTGCTTTTTCATGCAACTGGGAAATAAGATATATAGGCAATGGAGTATAGAAATTCATTTTGCCCTACAAGAAAGTAAGGGGGGAGGATGGGGGAGGACATGACAGAGTAGATTGGGGTAATGGGTATTCAGTATGTTTGCTATCTTGGGGTGGGGGGAAAGGTAGAGATGGGGAGAAAATTTGTAACTCAAAATCTTATGGAAGTGAATGTTAAAAACTAAAAAAATAAATATTTTTAAAAAGAGAAATATGTGTGTATATATACATATGTATGTATGTGTGTGTGTGTGTGTGTGTGTGTGTGTGTATATATATATATATATATATATACACACAGAGAGAGAGAGAGAGACAAAGAGACAGAGAGAGAGATCTGGATCAAAAAACTTCACAGTTTAATGACTATATATATATATATATATTTGAAACATTTAATGTTACGACCTCGAATTTCAGATCCATTTCCTTCCTCCCTTATCACCCATTCCCTCTTGGGAGATAAGTAATTCAGTATATGTTGTACATGTCTAGCTATGCAAAACATTATCATACTAGATATGTGGTACAAGGCTGCTTATAATTCCCTCCCACTCATCCCACCCCCCACCTGGTCCATTCCCTACATGATCCTGTCCCTCTTCTAGAGTGGTTACTTCCAACCTCCCCTCACCCCAAGGATGCCCTCTCATCCATCATCCCTCCTCACATCCCCCTTCCCCCTATCCTGCTGCAGGTTGAGATATCCCATTTACTATGTATGTCATTTTCTCCCTGAACCAAATTCAATGAGAATGTGTTTTTGCCTTTTTAGTCTTCCTTATTCTCCCCTTCCTTTGTAACCACTTCCCCTTGCTTCTTCTACATGGGATAGTTTACCCTACCCTGTCTCTCCCCATCTCCTCTTGCCACTTTCCTCTCTCACCTCATAATTTCATCCCTTGAGTATTCTCCCTTCCCAACAAATTCAACCTATGCCCTCTATCCATATATAACTGTAACCATATATACACACATTCACATATGTATTCATATGACCACACCCACTTCTTCCATTATTTTCATAGTGAGAAAGATATCATCAGTCACAGTTAGTGCTTTTCCATATAGGAATGTAAATAGTTCAACTTTGATAAGTTCCTTTTGATTTCTTTTCCCTGATTACCTTCTCAGGCATCTCTTCCTTCTTGTGTCTGGATGTCAAATTTTCTATTCAACTCTGGTTTTTTCCTCAAGAATGCTTGAAAGTCCTCTATTCCACTGAATAGCCATATTTTCCCCTGAAACAAAATACTCAGTTTTGCTGGGTAGGTGACCCTTGGGTTCATTCCCAGCTCTTTTGCCTCTGGAATATCATATTCCATGCCCTTCTATCCCTCAGTGTAGAAGCTGCCAGGTCCTGGGCTATTCTGATTGTGTTTCCACAATATTGAAATTGTTTCTTCCTGGCTGCTTGTAGTATTTTCTCTTTGATCTGGGGATTCTGGAACCTGGCTATAATATCCCTGGGAGTTTTCTTTTTGGGATCTTTTTCAGGAGGTGATCAGTGGATTCTTTCAACCTCTATTTTGCCCTCTGGATCTAGAACATCAGGGCAGTTTTCCTTGAGAATTTCTTGAAGGGTGATTTCTAGGTTCTTTCTTTGATCATGGCTTTCAGGTAGTCCAATAATTTTTAAATTGCCTCTCCTGGATCTATTTTCCAGGTCAGTGGTTTTTCCCATGAGATATTTCACATTGCCCTCTAATCTTTCATTTGTTTGGATCTGCTTAACAGCATCTTGATTTCTCATAAAGTCACTAGCTTCCATTTGCTCCAGTCTAACTCTGAAGGAATGAATCTCCTCAGTGAACTTTTGAGATTCTTTTTCCATCTGGCAAATTCGACTTTTTAAGGCATTCTTCTCCTCATTGCCCTTTTGGGCCTCCTTTGCCATTGAGTTAGTCTATTTTTTAAGGTGTTGTTTTCCTCAGTCAGGCTGTTGACCCTCATTTCATACTTTTCCTGCATCCTTCTCGTTTCTCTTTCCAATTTTTCCTCCACTTCTCTTATTTGATTTTTAAAGTCCTTCTTAAGGTCCTCTATGGCCTGCAACCCACTCATGTTTTCCCCTGGGGCTTTTGGAGCCGGACTTCTGACCTCACAGTCCTTTTCCCGCTCTATGCCCCCAAAATAGGAGTCTAGGGTTGCATTTTTCTGTTTCCTTTGCCTTGGCATGTTGCCACTTAATTGCTTGACTTTGGGGCTTGTTGCCACACTATGGCTTTAAGGCCAGATAGAGGAATTTTCGTCCTGAACGTGTAGGGGGCAACTTCTGTTTCTGGCAAGCTGTAAACCCACCCACGACTTCCACCCTAGATCACAATCCAGATCCAGGGAGGTTAAAGCAAGAGCGATTACCCCCCAAGACTGATAGCTGGATCTCCCTACAATTCACAGGCCCGGGAGCTGGAGCTGCCTCTGAAAACTACAAAATGGTGAGTCTCCTCAGTGGCTACTAGCCCCCAGGGGAGGGAGCTGACGCATTCCCCAAATACGGGTCCCAAAGTCCATAGGACACTAACCTCTTACTTTGTCCTAGGAATGTCTATGTTGATAATTCTGGAGTCACCACAGCTCCTGGTGTTCTGGGGTTCCTCCAGCCGGCTGCTGGCCCTGCCGCCCTGGGGCTAAAACCTCGGCTCTTGGGGACCTGGGCTCGGCTCTGCTCCTGTGCTCTGCGCGCTGCCAGGTCCCAGACCGCTGCGATGGTCCTTCCTGCAGGGCTGCTGGGATGTCCTCAGCGGGATGTCAGATTCTCTGTGTCATTCTGTGGGTGCTGGAGCTCCAGAAGTTGTTCAGAGTCCCCTTTTACATAGTTTGGGGGGAATCTGGGGGCAGAGAGACTTGGACGAGCTGTTTCTCCTGAGCCATCTTGGCTCTGCCCCCTTAATGACTTTTTGGTTTTAGTTCCAAATTGCTTTTCAGAATGACTTAGATCAATTTACCACTTCACCAACAGTATATTATTTTTGTTTTTTGCTTTTTGGAGGGCAATTGGGGTTAAGTAACTTGCCCAAGGACACAAGGCTAGGTTTTCGTTTGTGTGTGCGTTAAGTGTCTGAGGCCGGATCCGAACTCAGGTCCTTCTGACTCCAGGGCTGACACTCACTGCGCCTCCTAGCCACCCCTGCCAACAGTATATTATTGTCCCTAAACTTCAAAAGTTATTTTCCTTTGCTATTATATTTGTCAATCTGATGGTTAGAAAAAAAATTCAGGGCCACTCTGCCCCCACATTCCCCCCAAACGATGTAAAAGGGGACTCTGAACAACTTCTGGAGCCCCAGCACCCACAGAACGACACAGAGAAGATAACCTCCTGCTGAGGACAGCCCAGCAGCCCTGCAGGAAGGACCAGCGCAGTGGTCTGGGACCTGGCAGCGTGCAGCACGCAGAGCGCAGGAGCAGAGCTGAGCCCAGGTCCGCATGAGGCCGAGGTTTTAGCCCCAGGGCGGCAGGGCCAGCAGCCAGCTGGAGGAACCCCAGAACACCAGGAGCTGTGGCGACTCCAGAATTACCAACATAGACTTGCCTGGGACAAAGTAAGAGGTTAGTGTCCTATGGACTTTGGGACTGGTATTAGGGAATGTGTTGGCTCCCTCCCCTGGGGGCTAGAAGCCACTGAGGACAAACGCCATTTTGTAGTTTTCAGAGGCAGCTCCCGCTCCCAGCCTGCAAATTTGTAGGGAGATCCAGCGATCAGTCTTGGGGGGTAATCGCTCTTGCTTTAACCTCCCTGGATCTGGATTGTGATCTAGGGTGAAAGTTGTGGGTGGGTTTACAGCTTGCCAGAAACGGAAGTGGCCCCCCACACATTTGGGACGAAAATTCCTCTATCTGGCCTTAAAGCCATAGTGTGGCAACAAGCCCAAAAGTCAAGTAATTAAGTGGCAACATGCCAAGGCAAAGGAAACAGAAAAATGCAACCCTAGACTCCTATTTTGGGGGCATAGAGCGGGAAAAGGACTGTGAGGTCAGAAGTCCTGCTCCAAAAGCCCCAGGGGAAAACATGAGCGGGGTTGCAGGCCATAGAGGACCTTAAGAAGGACTTTAAAAAACAAATAAGAGAAGTGGAGGAAAAATTGGAAAGAGAAATGAGAAGGATGCAGGAAAAGTATGAAATGAGGGTCAACAGCCTGACTGAGAAAAACAACACCTTAAAAAATAGACTAACTCAAATGGCAAAGGAGGCCCAAAAGGGCAATGAGGAGAAGAATGCCTTAAAAAGTCGAATTTACCAGATGGAAAAAGAATCTCAAAAGTTCAATGAGGAGATTCATTCCTTCAAAGTTAGACTGGAGCAAATGGAAGCTAATGACTTTATGAGAAATCAAGATGCTGTTAAGCAGATCCAAACAAACGAAAGATTAGAAGGCAATGTGAAATATCTCATGGGAAAAACCACTGACCTGGAGAATAGATCCAGGAGAGACAATTTATAAAGTATTGGACTACCTGAAAGCCATGATCAAGGAAAGAACCTAGAAATCACCCTTCAAGAAATTCTCAAGGAAAACTGCCCTGATGTTTTAGATCCAGAGGGCAAAATAGAGGTTGAAAGAATCCACCGATCACCTCCTGAAAAGATCCCAAAAAGAAAACTCCCAGAAATATTATAGCCAGGTTCCAGAATCCCCAGATCAAGGAGAAAATACTACAAGCAGCCAGGAAGAAACAATTTCAATATTGTGGAAACACAATCCAAATAGCCCAGGACCTGGCAGCTTCTACACTGAGGGATAGAAGGGCATGGAATATGATATTCCAGAGGGCAAAAGAGATGGGAATGAACCCAGGGTCACCTACCCAGCAAAACTGAGTATTTTGTTTCAGGGGAAAATATGGTCATTCAGTGGAATAGAGGACTTTCAAGCATTCTTGAGGAAAAAACCAGAATTGAATAGAAAATTTGACACCCAGACGCAAGAAGTAAGAGATGCCTGAGAAGGTAATCAGGGAAAAGAAATCCAAAGGAACTTATCAAAGTTGAACTATTTACATTCCTATATGGAAAAGCACTAACTGTGACTGATGATATCTTTCTCACTATGAAAATAATGGAAGAAGTGGGTGTGGTCATATGAATACATATGTGAATATGTGTGTATATGGTTACAGTTATATATGGATAGAGGGCATAAGTTGAATTTGTTGGGAAGGGAGCATACTCAAGGGATGAAATTATGAGGTGAGAGAGGAAAGTGGCAAGAGGAGATGGGGAGAGACAGGGTAGTGTAAACTATCTCAGGCAGAAGAAGCAAGGGGAAGTGGTTGCAAAAGACGGGGAGAATAAGGAAGGCTAAAAAGGCAAAACCATATTCAAACTGAATTTGGTTCAGGGAGAAAATGACATACATAGTAAATGGGATATCTCAACCTGCAGCAGGATAGGGGGAAGGGGGATGGGAGGAGGGATGATGGATTGGAGGGCATCCTTGGGGTGAGGGGAGGTTGGAAGTACCCACTATAAAGAGGGACAGGATCATGTAGGGAATGGACCAGGTGGGGGGTGGGATGAGTGGGAGGGAATTATAAGCAGCCTTGTACAATATATCTACTATGATAATGTTTTGCATAGCTAGACATGTACAACATATACTGAATTACTTATCTCCCAAGAGGGAATGTGTGACAAGGGAGGAAGGAAATGGATCTGAAATTTGAGGTCATAACATTAAATGTTTCAAATATATATAAATACTATTATTAATACTCTTTTGCTTGTAATGGGGAGATAAGATGTGCAGGCATTGGGATGCAAAGACTCACCTTCCTCTAATGGAAAAGTCGATGGGGGTATGGGAGAAGGTATGGGAGAGAGCAGATTGGAGGAAGCGATATCTTGTGGGATTACTGTTCTGGGAGGTTGGGTCGGGGAATAATGGGGGGGAAATGATTGTAACTCAAAATCTGGCAGAAATGAATGATGTAAAACAGAAGTTAATAAAGCATTTGTTTAAAAAAAATTCAGTTAATTCTTATTTCTCTGATTATTAGTGATGTGTAAGGTATAAAATATTAGTCTAAATCCTAGTTTCTGCCTTACTATTTTCCAATTTCCTCACTGGTAGTTGTGGTCCTCATATTTATCAAACACTGTACTACTATGTTCATTTGCTTCTGCCCATTGTACACCTAATCTGTCTACTAATGAACCTATTTTTTTAATTAATACCAAATACTGTATTTTTAAATGATTACTACTTTGTAACATCATTTAAGACCTGGTATTGAGAGGCCCCCTTTTTTCATTATTTCCTTTGAGATTCTTGACCTTTAGGTCCTCTAGATGATTTCTGTTTTAAAATTTTCTAGTTCTATACAGTAACACTTTTGTCATTGATTATGGTACTGAACAAGTAATTTGATTTTAGGTAAGATTTTCATTCATGTTTTATTGGCATGGCTCAGCATGAACAATTACTAATCTCTGATTATTTTTCTCTATTTCCATAAAGGGTTTTGTAATTATACTCATAATTCCTAATTGTGTCCTAATAGGTGAACTCCAGTGTTTTATATATTCTATAGTCATTTTGAATGGATTTTCTATGTTTAATCTCTTCCTCCTGACTTCTATTGGAAATGTATAAGAAGGCTGATGGGTTTGTTTGTCTATTTGATATCATGCTACTTTGCTAAAGTTATTAATTATCTCAATATTTAGCTGGACCTCTAGGATTCTTTAAGTAGACCATCATATCATTTGGAATAAAGCAATAACCATTTTCTCTTTACTTATTGTTATTCCCTTGATATCTTTTTCCTTGTCTTATTTCTAATACTAACATTCAGCTATATTAAACAGCAGCCATGATAATAAACATCCTGACTTTACCTCTTTTCTTACTGGTAAATCCTCTAGAATTTCTCTATTACACATAATGCTGGTTCTTGGTTTTAAACAGATAGTATTTAGCTTATTAAGAAAAGATCCAGGGGCAGCTAGTTGGCACAGTGAATTGAACACTGGCCCTGGAGTCAGGAGGACCTGAGTTCAAATCCGACCTCAGACACTTAACACTTACTAGCCATGTGACCTTGGGCAAGTCACTTAACCCCAATTGCCCCTACAAAAAGCAAAAAAAAAAAAAAGAGAGAGAGAGAGAGAGAAAAGATCCATTTCTTCCTATGCTTTTTAATGAATTAACACAAATGTATGCTTTATTTGGTCAAAAGCTTTTTCTTCATGCATAGTTATAATCATGTTAGTTCATATCATTTTGCTATTAATATTGTCTATATGCTTATAATAATATTTTTAAGTGTAGTCTTGGCAAAAATCCAAAACAGTTATATGTTGCTATAGCCTCTTAGCTACTATTTATTTAATAGTTTTGTGTCCATGTACATTGGGGATATCAGACTATAGTTTTCTTTCCATTTTATTTTCCCCCGATTTAGGCATCAAGAACCTACTTGTTTCCTCCTAATTGGCTTCTTATTTCTCCCCTTTTCAATAGGTCTTCCATACAGTTTTCACTATGTAAGACACTTCCCTCTTCAAGAGCTTTAAAGGGCTTATTATTACCTCTAGAATAAAATATGAACAACTCAGCTTGATATGTAAAGTCCTTTACAATCTCATTTTCACCTAACTTTTTAGGTTTCTTTCTTTTTATTTTTTAAAATTTATTTGCTTTTTGGAGGGGGGAGGGCAGGGCAATAGGGTTAAGTGACTTGCCCAAGGTCACACAGTGTTAAGTGTCTGAGTTCGGATTTGAATTCAGCTCCTCCTGACTCCAGAGTGGGTGCTCTATTCACTGCACCACCTAGCCACCCAATGCTTATTTCATATTATTCTTCATAGATTCTACAGTACAGACAAAGTGGACTATTGGATAGTCCCTGATTTTTTCATCCCATGTACTGCCTCCTTGCCTTTGCCTAAGCTGTGCCTCCTACCTGAAATACTCCCCTCCTCACCACACAACCCTTACTTTCCATCAAAGCTCAATTCATACACTACCTCCTTGAGAAGCCTTTCCTGATCCTCTTGGTTACTGTCATTCTCCCCTTCTTTATCATGTTCATACTCATCTGTTTACACGTTTAACTCACCATTAACATGTAAATTTATTGAGGGCCTGATTTTTCTTTTTGTCTTTGTATCCATAGTCCTTAACCCAGTGCTTTGCACATAGTAGATACTTAATTTTTTTTAACTGGAATTAGAAGCATTTAAAAGATATTTTATCTGACCTTGACAGACCCCTCAAGTATTATTCAGTGAGCTTATATTCATATACCTATTATCAAAAATTAAAAGATTGTAGAGTTAGAAAGTAATTCAGAAGTCATCTAATACAACCTGTAACTGAATATCAAGTCCTTCTACAACATTCCAATGGCCATCTACCCTTTGCCTAATGACTTCCAATGAAGAGAAACCTACTATCTCCCAAAGCCTTCAATTCCACCTTCAGATAGCTTCCCTTGTTAGGAATTTCTTCCTTGCATCAAAACTAAATCTGCCTTCTTGCATTTTCCTCTCCATGTTCCAAATTCTGGTCTCTTTCTGGAGGAACAAAAAGTAAATCTAAACATCTGAAGATGGCTATCATGTCTACCCTAATTCTTCTTTTCTCTATGCTAAGCATCTCCAGGTCCTTCAACTAATCCTTGACTGCAATAAACCTGAAACGTTTCACCATTCTTATTGTCTTTTTTCTGGATGCTTGCCCCATGTTATTGATGTCTTTTTCTAGAAAGAAACATGTACAATTGAAGTCATTCACATTTGTTCAGACTTGAGCATAGTAAAATGAGGTTATTCTCTCCCTTGTCCTAGATCCTGTACCTCTTTGTGCAGCCTTGGATTGTATTAATTTTCCCGGCTTCCTTATGGCATATTTGACTGCTACTGGTTTTCCCTTCACTAAAACCCATTATAAAAAAGGAAATACTATTAGTTTGGCATAGCCTATTCTTGATCCAAAACTCTGGTTCTCATTTTTTCCTACTTTTCCTGTCCCAAGATTAAAGATTACCCCCTTTAAGATCGGTGTCCAAGTGTATGACACAGCTGAAAAAGCATTGGCCCTGTAATCAGATAACTTGAGTTCAAACCCCAACTCTGTCATTTGTTATTCTTGTGACCCTGGGCAAATAATTTAATCCCCTTAGGCCTTGATTTCCACATATATAAAATGAGGGTGTTGGACTATATCACTGGTGTCAAATTCAAACACAAATAGGGGTGACTAAATCATACATAAGTATCCCTTCCATGTACATATTGACTTACAAAGCCACTGTATTAACAATATCTGTGTTTTATTGTATTTTTACTTGGTTAGATACTTTTCAACTACATTTTAATCTGGTTCTAGCCATGGTATTGTGGGCCAGTGTTTGACACCTCTGGACTAGATGACCTCTGAAGACTCTTCCAGAACTATGAGCCTAACATGGAGATGACCTTTTGCACCTGACAACTAGCTGTTCAATCAATATAGATGGCTGACAGTCTCTGGCCAGCCTAGGTGAAAAATTGCACATAGTACAGATGATATTATGAATGAGAAGTTTTGGAACTGCCAGGCATTCCTATGTGGAGCCATTATGGTTAGAACTAGGATTTGGTCAAAAACAAAGTTTTTACCAATTGAACTTTCTGGTCAGATTTTAAAAAACATCAACCATAAAAGCCTATCTCAGGAAGAGTGTGAAATCACTGATTGCCAAGAATCCCAACAGACCTCACAGCATTTCTCGTTATTAAAAATCATTTCCTTGGATTTATGTTTTGGTTTTAGAAGCACAAGAGGTCATGAACTCTAATATCTGAAAGCAAATGTGTTGGACATCTGGGATCTGGCACAAGTTTCTCCTGTGGGATATATTGTTTGTGCAAACTTTTATAGAATAAAAAAAATTGTGAGTTACAAAATATTCCTGTAGCCCAGTAATTGTTTGCCTGAAAGCCAGAAACAAAATCCAAAATTCATCAAACTGCTCAATAATTTCAAATCAATTTTTAAAATAACTTATTATAAACACATTTATAATAAAAATATATTAGCTTTTGAAATCTGGAATTACAGCCACTTCAATGGGAATAGGGTTATGATAGTTAGTCTTCCCAAGTCAGACACTAAAACTTATCACTACTTTTAAAGGGAGCTTTTGTGGTAAAGAGGCAATGGTTCCCATTTAGTGGTTCATGACCTCCTTGGGGGATTCTCTATGATGGTCCAGAGGATTCACACTAAAAACTTTTAACGGCACGCTAAGCAGTAAATAATTACAGAATTATGGATATTATAGTAAGTTACCCTGGGAGTTCACAACACACATGGTTGACAACAACAATTTTGTTACTGTTATTGCTGTTGAAAGAAATTAACACAACAAAAAACATTAGGAAACTCCATTCTAGAGAAAAGTATATAGAATCAAAAGTCAAAAGGCCAAGGTCTTCAACTGGTTCTATCCCTCAATGTACATGACCTAGAATAAAGTCATTTAATCAATCAATCAACAAACATTTTTAACCACCTACTGTTTGCTAGGTACTTTGATAGCATTGGAAATTCAAAAACAAAACAAAAGGAAAAAAAAGAAAAAAATCTGCTCTCAAGGTAATTACCTTTTATCACAGGACCTTACAATATATCTGATCCATTGTTTCCATTTCCTCATCCTGGTATCTCATAGAATTTCATTTAATCGCAGAGTTGGAAAATACCTCAGAGATCATTTAATTCAACCATAACCCCTACCTAAATAAGAATCTTGTCTCATAATAACAAATGACACTTATTTTTCTTTTTTTTTTCTTTTTTTTATTATTTTTTTTAAACAAATACTTTATTAACTTCTGTTTTACATCATTCATTTCCGCCAGATTTTGAGTTACAATCATTTTCCCCCCATTATTCCCCTACCCAACCTCCCAGAATAGCAGTCCCACAAGATATCGCTTCCTCCAATCTGCTCTCTCCCATACCTTCTCCCATACCCCCATCGACTTTTCCATTAGA
This sequence comes from Gymnobelideus leadbeateri, assembly GCA_011680675.1. Lineage (NCBI taxonomy): Eukaryota > Metazoa > Chordata > Mammalia > Diprotodontia > Petauridae > Gymnobelideus > Gymnobelideus leadbeateri. The sequence continues at coordinate 34,227 of WOXC01006920.1, read as the reverse complement.
GGAAGGTGAATCTTTGTGTCCCAATGCCTGCACATCTTATCTCCCTATTACAAGCAAAAGAATATTAATAATAGTATTTATATATATTTGAAACATTTAATGTTAATACCTCGAATTTCAGATCCATTTCCTTCCTCCCTTGTCACCCATTCCCTCTTGGGAAATAAGTAATTCAGTATATGTTGTACATGTCTAGCTATGCAAAACATTATCATAGTAAATATGTTGTACAAGGCTGCTTATAATTCCCTCCCACTCATCCCACCCCCCACCTGGTCCATTCCCTACATGATCCTGTCCCTCTTCTATAGTGGGTACTTCCAACCTCCCCTCACCCCAAGGATGCCCTCCCATCCATCATCCCTCCTCTCATCCCCTTCCCCCTATCCTGCTGCAGGTTGAGATATCCCATTTAGTATGTATGTCATTTTCTCCCTGAACCAAATTCAATGTGAATGTGGTTTTGCCTTTTTAGCCTTCCTTATTCTCCCCCTCCTTTGCACCCACTTCCCCTACATGAGATAGTTTACCCTGCCATGTCTCTCCCCATCTCCTCTTGCCACTTTCCTCTCTCACCTCATAATTTCATCCCTTGAGTACTCTCCCTTCCCAACAAAATCAACCTATACCCTCTATCCATATATAACTGTAACCATATACACACACATTCACATATGTATTCGTATGACCACACCCACTTCTTCCATTATTTTCATAGTGGGAAAGATATCATCAGTCACAGATATTGCTTTTCCATATAGGAATGTAAATAGTTCAACTTTGATAAGTTCCTTTTGATTTCTTTTCCCTGATTACCTTCTCAGGCATCTCTTACTTCTTGCGTCTGGATGTCAAATTTTCTATTCAACTCTGGTTTTTTCCTCAAGAATGCTTGAAAGTCCTCTATTCCACTGAATGACCATATTTTCCCCTGAAACAAAATACTCAGTTTTGCTGGGTAGGTGACCCTTGGGTTCATTCCCAGTTCTTTTGCCCTCTGGAATATCATATTCCATGCCCTTCGATCCCTCAGTGTAGAAGCTGCCAGGTCCTGGGCTATTCTGATTGTGTTTCCACAATATTGAAATTGTTTCTTCCTGGCTGCTTGTAGTATTTTCTCCTTGATCTGGGGATTCTGGAACCTGGCTATAATATTTCTGGGGGTTTTCTTTTTGGGATCTTTTTCAGGAGGTGATCGGTGGATTCTTTCAACCTCTATTTTGCCCTCTGGATCTAAAACATCAGGGCAGTTTTCCTTGAGAATTTCTTGAAGGGTGATTTCTAGGTTCTTTCCTTGATCATGGCTTTCAGGTAGTCCAATAATTTTTAAATTGTCTCCTGGATCTATTTTCCAGGTCAGTGGTTTTTCCCATGAGATATTTCACATTGCCTTCTAATCTTTCATTTGTTTGGATCTGCTTAACAGCATCTTGATTTCTCATAAAGTCATTAGCTTCCATTTGCTCCAGTCTAACTCTGAAGGAATGAATCTCCTCAGTGAACTTTTGAGATTCTTTTTCCATCTGGCAAATTCGACTTTTTAAGGCATTCTTCTCCTCATTGCCCTTTTGGGCCTCCTTTGCCATTTGAGCTAGTCTATTTTTTAAGGTGTTGTTTTCCTCAGTCAGGCTGTTGACCCTCATTTCATACTTTCCTGCATCCTTCTCATTTCTCTTTCTAATTTTTCCTCCACTTCTCTTATTTGATTTTTAAAGTCCTTCTTAAGGTCCTCTATGGCCTGCAACCCGCTCATGTTTTCCCCTGGGGCTTTTGGAGCAGGACTTCTGACCTCACAGTCCTTTTCCGCTCTATGCCCCCAAAATAGGAGTCTAGGGTTGCATTTTTCTGTTTCCTTTGCCTTGGCATGTTGCCACTTAATTGCTTGACTTTTGGGCTTGTTGCCACACTATGGCTTTAAGGCCAGATAGAGGAATTTTCGTCCCGAACGTGTGGGGGGCAACTTCCGTTTCTGGCAAGCTATAAACCCACCCACAACTTCCACCCTAGATCACAATCCAGATCCAGGGAGGTTAAAGCAAGAGCGATTACCCCCAAGACTGATCGCTGGATCTCCCCACGATTTGTAGGCTGGGAGCCGGAAATGCCTATGAAAACTACACAATGGCGTGTCTCCTCAGCGGCTTCTAGCCCCCAGGGGAGGGAGCTGACGCATTCCCCAAATACAGGTCCCAAAGTCCATAGGACACTAACCTCTTACTTTGTCCTAGGCAAGTCTATGTTGATAATTCTGGAGTCTCCACAGTTCCTGGTGTTCTGGGGTTCCTCCAGCCGGCTGCTGGCCCTGCCGCCCTGGGGCTAAAACCTCGGCTCACATGGACCTGGGCTGGGCTCCTGGCTCGGCTCCTGCGCTCTGCGCGCTGCCGGCTCCCAGACCACTGCGCTGGTCCTTCCTGCAGGGTGCTGGGCTGTCCTCAGCGGGAGGTTAGCTTCTCTGTGTCGTTCTGTGGGTGCTGGGGCTCCAGAAGATTTTCAGAGTCCTTTTTTACATAGTTTGTGGAGAATCTGGGGGCAGAGAGGCTTGGACGAGCTGTTTCTACTCCGCCATCTTGGCTCCGCCCCCCAAATGACACTTTTTTGAAAAATGCTTTCCATATATTATTTTTTTTATGACTAATGACAGCCCTGTGAGGTAGGTACTACAGACACTATCATTTTCATTTTTTAAGTACATAAACAAACTCAGAAAAGTTAGGGATGACTTATCTATCGTTACATAGCGGATAAATATCGACAGAGGTACTTAAACCAAAATCTTCCTGAACTCCATCCACTATACCATTCTGCCTTTCTATTAGGCAGCCTATTCTACTTTTGGATGGATCCAATTATTAGAATTTTTTTCCTCAAGTTGATCCAAAATCTCCCTCACTTCAATTTACACCTATCCCTGCAGGTTCTGCCCCCTGAGGTCAATCAGAACAAGTCTAATACTTCAATCCAAATAACAGCCCTTTAAATACTTGAAGTCAACTATCTTGTCTTCTATAATTATCCCTAGAGCTTTCAGTCTTGTACCACATCATCTCCATCCAAAAAAAGAAATCTTTTGAATATAATTACTCATATCTGATTTTTCATTGTTTTTATCCAAAGAGAGCTTGTGAAATAGTGGAATGAAATTTTCCAAATTGTTAAGAAAAGTTTATAACATTCAGAATAAATAACTGAAAATTATTTGAATATATTAAACTATTTGAAGGGAAGCAGAAACTAAATCTGGAAAAGGAAATGGCAAACCACTCCAGTATCTTTGTCAAGAAAACCCCATGTGGGCTCACAAAGAGTTGGACATAACTGAAATGACTGAACAGCAACAAGGAAACAAAATATATGCTAGTATAATGAGACAAAATAAAAATATAAAATTCATCTTTTGGGAATAAATTTAATCTATTAAGCAACTAATAGCTAATTGCTTAACCTCTCCCAGTCTTAGTTTTTTCATCTCTAAAATTAAGGAATTAGGTTAGATGACCTTTATAGTCTCTGCCAACTCTAAATTAATGATCCTATAATCCATGATTTCATCATTGTGAGTACTCCCTAAACTGACTCAATTGCATTAGTAAACTATTCTCATGGGATTCTATTGTCAAAAAAAAAATCATGGTGCTGAGATCACCTTTCTGATAGTAAAATTTCCTGAAAGTAAATAGGTTGATCCTTCACAGACCCTTAACCACAACCTGTTCAGTCCTACCAAGGCTTGTGCTCCAATGAATTAGCTTTGGAGAGCCCAGGGTTAGCTCTGTGTCATAACTAGGCATCAAAGGAGGACTTTCAGTGGAGGATATTTAGAAAACAAAATCTTACTCTTTTTCAACAACAATAGTCTCCCAATGTTGCTATATGGCTATGAATAATATAATAATGACATAATCTCAGAAGAATTCAAATCACAGATCTAAAGGGCAATGAAAAATCATAATGCTCATAAGTAAAGGGCAATATTACCACAAATGGATTGATTATTTAAAAAATATGAAAACTCTAATCCAATTAAGTTAAAAAAAAACAAGCATTTAGTAAGCAACTATTATATGCAAAGCATTATGCAAGATCCTAGGAAATAAAGACAGAAATTAAATAATTCCTCACCTCTAGAGATTTATATACCAATGAGGAAGAAAAAACAAACACAGTAACTGGGTGGCACAGTGGAATTAGTGCTGGACCTGGAGTTAGGAAGGTTTGAGTTCAAATTTAGCCTCAGAGACTTAATAGCTAGGTGACCCTGGGCAAGCCACATAGCCTCTGTCTGCCTCAGTTTCCTCATCTGAAAGATAGAAATAATACCCACTTTCCAAGGTTACTATGAGGATATAATACAGTAATATTTGTAAAGGATTTTGCAAACCTTTAAGCATTATATGAGTGTTAGCTATAATAATTGGGTCAGCTAGGTGTTATAGTAGAGAGAATGTTGGGCCTCAAGACCCAAACTCAAATCCAACCTCAGATACTTACTAGCTATGTGACACTGGGCAAGCCACTTAACCTCCGTTAGCTTCAGTTTCCTCATCTCTAAAAATGGGGATAATAATAGTACCAATTTTGCAGGGTTGTTGTGAAAATCAAATCAGATAGAATTTGTAAGGTCCTTAGCACAGTACCTGAAAAATAGTAGGCAACATATAAATTGTAGTATTATTACGTACAAAATAAGACAAAGCAATCCCAAGGGGGAAAGTATTAACAACTCATGATGGTAGGAGGCTGGAGGTCAGGAAAGGCAGTTTACCTGTGTACAACTTTCAGGGTGTGGTATGAAGAACAGCCCACGCACCAATTTACCTGAAATAGAGAGTCTGAGAAAGACAGTAATATAAAATAATACTGGAAAGGTAGGCAAGAGTCAAATTGTAGAGGTTCATCAATGCCAGGCTTAAGATTTTATATTAGCATTTCAGATAATAGGAAGCTATCATAGATTTTTGAGCAATGAACACAGACCTGTGTTTCAGAGGTATCATTAGTATTGATCAACTATGAATGACTTAGCTCTTCTTAGTAACACAATGATTCAAGACAATTACAAAGGAGTGATGATGAAAAATGCTATCTACATCCAGATGAAGAACTGATGGAATCTGAATGCAAATTGAAGCATACTTTTTTCAATTACTTTATTTTTTTCATGGTTTTTTTTTCCTTTTGATCTGTTTCTTCTTTCACTACTGTGACAAATGTGGAAGTGTTTTACATAATTGTCACTATATAAACTCTATCAAATTGCTTACCATTTTAGAAGAGGGGCGGGAGAAAAACTTGAAACTCAAAGTCTTGAAAAAAAGAACGCTAAAAGAAGAAAAAATATCATTATGCCTTCTAATGTGCAAGATAATGGGGAGAGGTGAGAGTGGAGGCAGGGAGACAAATTAGGATCATAGATCTAGATTTTTAAGGAGCTCAGAGGCCATCAATGCCAACCCCCTCATTTTACATATGAGGTCCAGGGAGGTTAAAGCCAAGTCATTAGGGACTTTTATCTCTAAACCCACCCTTCTTCTCTCTCTGAGGGATAAAAGGAGGGAAGAGGGAAATCTTCAGCCTCTTTCTCTCCCAAGAAGTCACACAAAGTGATTACAACCAATAGAAAAGAGACAGGGGCTCATAGTGGGGAGGGAAATTTGGGAGAAAGAGAAAAAAACATATTATTGTCTTAATTCTACTTTTGGGACTTTAGCTATGAAATACATAGGATAAACAATTCATAAATGTTACCAGGTAATCTTCTTAACCACTAAATAGGATTGAGGTCTTAGCTTACATAATCTGTTAAATATAAAAACTTCCTGAAGGCTAGCCCCCATCCCTTTAGCAATGGAGAATGAACTTTATCTAAAGGGAGCTTATCTAAGCTCAAGAAAAAGTCAACCTTTCATAGAGAAAGATGAATGTGAAGGAAGTTCAAGCTCTTGCTGAAAAAATCTCCATCTTGGCAAAAAGAAGAGAAAAGAGAAGATGCCCTCTAGAATATCTTCAGAGACAATAGAGAATGAGTCCACTGTCCCTGTGATTCACTCTGGTTTCACTCTGGATTCACTCTGATTGCTGGTACCCAATGGACATCTGATTTCACTTGAATAGGCTCTAGGTTCTCTGTCTCTCTCTGTCTCTCTGTCTCTCTGTCTCTGTCTCTCTGTCTCTCTGTCTCTCTCTCTCTCTGTCTCTCTCTCTCTGTCTCTGTCTCTCTCTCTCTCTGTCTCTGTCTCTCTGTCTCTCTGTCTCTCTGTCTCTCTCTCTGTCTCTCTCTCTCTCTCTCTCTCTCTCTCTCTCTCTCTCTCTCTGTCTCTCTCTCTCTCTCTCTGTCTCTCTCTCTCTCTCTCTCATCCCTTCCTCCTTCACTCTCGGCCCCCCTGTAATGTTAATGGGACTTAAGATCTTCCCTGACCATTAATAGGCCTCAGATGGAGCCCATTATGGGAAGCTTGCTTAGGGTAGACTTGCTTTCACACCTTTTGCTAATTTCTAATTAAGCACTGAGTCAGGAGGGTTATGATGCCTTCTGTCTCTGAGAAGCATATATATATATATATATATATATATATATATATATATATATATACTCTGAGTTGGTATTTTGCTTTGGAGGCTCATTTACGAGAAGGATCTTGTGATTCCCTGGTCAAGATTCTGAGCAGCCTTATATTCAGAGCTCCCTGACTGCCCAGATGTAAAGGCTCTCTTGATCCAAGGATGTATGTAAAGTGTATAGCAATATTGCTTTGATTCAGGCAGTTAGAACCCTGTCTGTTGGTCTTTATTTCTCTACTTGTATTTTCTCTGTTTGTATTTTCCCTGAAATTCAGGGTTCTGACTTTTCCCCTGAACTAGTGAATGTAATTTTAAAAAGATTGTTGACCACTTAAAAAGCTATCTTTCCTAGTAAAGCAGATCTACGAACTTATGCCCCCCCTATAGAAATGTGAGTACTAAAATATCAAAGGGATTTTAAATTTCTATAAATAAATATTATACAACAAAGGTAATTGAACCAAATACCTGATAAAATACAGAACTGTATGGAATCTCAAGAGATCATGGAACCACAATAGTATGTTCTAGAATAGTAAAGAGAAAGGAACACTTTACATGAAGTTAGAAAGGAAGAAATGCCAAAAATTATAACCTTAACAGCAAAAATAATTAACAAAATAGAAAAACTTGAATCCTCAAAGAAACTGGTATACAACAGATTGAGGATACAAATACACTGAAGCAAAGAACAATCTGATAGAAGAGAAGCAAAAGGAATACATGACCTATATATAAACAAAAGACTTTGCTCTCAAAAACAATGCATAACAACTTAAGCACTGAAGGTCTCCCAGAAGAACATGAAAAATCAAAGACCAGAACACCATAACATAAGAAACAATACAAGAGGGGAGACTAGGTGGTGCAGTGAGTAAGAGCTCTGGCCCTGGAGTTGGGAGGACCTGGGATCAGTTCTGGCCTCAGACTTAGCGACCACACAGAAATGACTGGCCATGTAATATTGAGCAAGTTACTTAACCCCAATTGCTTAAAAAATACTAACTATATTTCCCTCCATTCTATCCCACCCCTCACTTATTCTATATTCTCATTTGACCCTGTCCCTTTTCAAAAGTGTTTGCTTCTAGCTACCCTCTCCCCCAATCTGCCCTCCCTTCTATCATCTCCCCTCTTATTCCCTTCCTCCCTATTTTCCTGTAGGGTAAGATACCCAATTGAGTGTGTATGTTATTCACTCCTTAAGGCAAATTCAATGAGAGTAAGGTTGACTCATTCTCTTTCACCTTCCTGCTCTTCCCCTCCATTATAACAGTTTTCTCTTGCCTCTTTTATATGAGATAATTTACCCTAATCAATCTCTCCCTTTCTCCTTTTCCCAATATATTCCTCTCTCACCTCTTAATTTTATCTTTTAGATATCATCCCTTCAAATTCAACTCGTCCTGTGCCCTCTATGTATATATGTACATACATATGCACTCCCTTACATATATATACATACACATATATACCCTCCTATATATACATATATGTATGTATACATATATATTCTCTTCAACTGTCCTCATACTGAGAAAAGTCTTATGAGCTACAATTATCTTTTTTTCCATGCAGGAATGTAAATAGTTTAACTTTAATAAGTTCCTTATGATTTCTTTTCCCTGTTTACCTTCTCATGCTTCTCTTGTTTCTTGTATTTGAAAGTCAAATTTTCTTTTCAGCTCTGGTTTTTTCATCAATAATGCTTGAAAATCCTCTATTTCATTGAATAACCATATTTTCCCCTGAAGCATTATGTTCAATGTTGCTGGGTAGGTGATTCTTGTTTTTAATCCTAGCTCCTTTGACCTTTGGAATATCATATTCCAAGCCCTTTGATTCCTTAATGTAGAAGCTGCTAGGTCTTGTGTTGAACTGATTGTGTTTTCACAATACTCAAATTGTTTCTTCCTGACTGCTTACAGTATTTTTTCCTTGACCTGGGAACTCTGGAATTTGGCTATAATATTCCTAGGAGTTTTCTTTTTGGGATCTTTTTCAAGAGGTAGATTGGTGAATTCTTTCAATTTCTGTTTTGCCCTCTGGTTCTAGAACATCAGGGCAATTTTGCTTGATAATTTCTTGAAAGATGGTGTCTAGGCTCTTTGTTTGATCATGGCTTTCAGGTAGTCCAATAATTTTTTTTAGTCCAATAATTTTAAATGATCTGTCTTTATTTTCCAGGTCACTGGTTTTTCCAATGAGATATTTCACATTTCCTTCTATTCTTTCATTTGTTTGGATCTGTTTTATAGTATCTTGATTCCTCATAAAGTCATTAGCTTCCATTTGCTCCAATCTAATTTTGTTTTTTTTTTTGATTTATTTATTTACTTTTAGTTTACAATATTCAGTTCCACAGTCCCTTGAGTTTCAAATTTTCCCCCTCCCTTCTTCCACCCCCCCATCATTGTGACATGTGCTCAAATATAGGATCTACAAATATATTCACATTAATCATTAGTCAGGTTGTAAAGAAGGATTATAACTGACGGAATGATCAGTGGGAAAGAGGAAACAAAACAAAACCAGAAAAAAGAAACACATCAAGTAGTTGTTTCAATCTGCATTTTGAACCCGCATCTCTTTCTCTGGATGTGGATATCTCTTTCTATCATGAGTCTTTTGGAGTTGTCTTATAACCTTACATTGCTGAGAGGAGCACAGTCTATTGAAGTTAGTCATCATACATACGTTGTGTCTGTGATTGTGTACAGATTTCTCCTGGTTCTGCTTTTTCTCACTTAGCATCAGTTTATATAAGTCTCTCCAGGTTATTATGAAGTCTGTCTGCTCCTCATTTCTTACAGCACTTAATAGTATTCTATTACATTCATATACCACAACTTGTTCAGCCATTTCCAATTGATGGGCAGCCCCTAGGTTTCTAATTCTTTTCCACCACAAAAAGAGACAATGTAAATATTTTTTGTACTTACAGGTCTTCCTCCCACTTCTCTGATCTCTTTGGCATATAACCCTAGAAGTGGTACTTATTTATAGCCCTTTAGGCATAGCTCCAGATTGCTCTCCAGAATGGCTGGATTAGTTCACAACTCCACCAACAATACATTAGTGTTCCAATTTTTCTACATCCTCTCCAGCACTTTTCTTTTTCCTGTTTTGTCATTTTAGCCAATATGGCCAGTGAGATGTGTTATTTCAGAGTTGTTTTATTTTTAAACAAATGCTTTATTAACTTCTGTTTTACATTATTCATTTCTGCCAGATTTTGAGTTACAATCATTTTCCCCCCGTTATTCCCCTGCCCAACCTCCCAGAATAGCAGTCCCACAAGATATCGCTTCCTCCAATCTGCTCTCTCCCATACCTTCTCCCATACCCCCTTCGACTTTTCCATTAGAGGAAGGTGAATCTTTGTGTCCCAATGCCTGCACATCTTATCTCCCAATTATAAGCAAAAGAGTATTAATACTAGTATTTATATATATTTGAAACATTTAGTGTTTAGACCTCAAATTTCAGATCCATTTCCTTCCTCCCTTGTCACCCATTCCCTCTGGGGGGATAAGTAATTCAGTATATGTTGTACATGTCTAGCTATGCAAAACATTATCATAGTAGATATATTGTACAAGGCTGCTTATAATTCCCTCCCACTCATCCCACCCCCACCTGGTCCATTCCCTACATGATCCTGTCCCTCTTCTATAGTGGGTACTTCCAACCTCCCCTCCCCCCAAGGATGCCCTCCCATCCATCATCCCTCCTCTCATCCCCCTTCCCCCTATTCTGCTGCAGGTTGAGATATCCCATTTAGTATGTATGTCATTCTCTCCCTGAACCAAATTCAATGAGAATGTGGTTTTGCCTTTTTTGCCTTCCTAATCTCCCCCTCCCTTGCAACCACTTCCCCTTGCTTCTTCTACATGAGATAGTTTACCCTACCCTGTCTCTCCCCATCTCCTCTTGCCACTTTCCTCTCTCACCTCATAATTTCATCCCTTGAGTATTCTCCCTTCCCAACAAATTCAACCTATGCCCTCTATCCATATATAACTGTAACCATCTACACACACATTCACATATGTATTCATATGACCACACACCCTTCTTCCATTATTTTCATAGTGACAAAGATATCATCACTCACAGTTATTGCTTTTCCATATAGGAATGTAAGTAGTTCAACTTGGATAAGTTCCCCTTGATCTCTCTTCCCCGATTACCTTCTCAGGCATCTCTTCCTTCCTGTGTCTGGATGTCAAATTTTCTATTCAATTCTGGTTTTTTCCTCAAGAATGCTTGAAAGTCCTCTATTCCACTGAATGACCATATTTTCCCCTGAAACAAAATACTCAGTTTTGCTGGGTAGGTGACCCTTGGGTTCATTCCCAGCTCTTTTGCCCTCTGGAATATCATATTCCATGCCCTTCGATCCCTCAGTGTAGAAGCTGCCAGGTCCTGGGCTATTCTGATTGTGTTTCCACAATATTGAAATTGTTTCTTCCTGGCTGCTTGTAGTATTTTCTCCTTGATCTGGGGATTCTGGAACCTGGCTATAATATTCCTGGGAGTTTTCTTTTTGGGATCTTTTTCAGGAGGTGATCTGTGGATTCTTTCAACCTCTATTTTGCCCTCTGGATCTAAAACATCAGGGCAGTTTTCCTTGAGAATTTCTTGAAGGGTGATTTCTAGGTTCTTTCTTTGATCATGGCTTTCAGGTAGTCCAATAATTTTTAAATTGTCTCTCCTGGATCTATTTTCCAGGTCAGTGGTTTTTCCCATGAGAAATTTCACATTGCCTTCTAATCTTTCATTTGTTTGGATCTGCTTAACAGCATCTTGATTTCTCATAAAGTCATTAGCTTCCATTTGCTCCAGTCTAACTCTGAAGGAATGAATCTCCTCAGTGAACTTTTGAGATTCTTTTTCCATCTGGCAAATTCGACTTTTTAAGGCATTCTTCTCCTCATTGCCCTTTTGGGCCTCCTTTGCCATTTGAGTTAGTCTATTTTTTAAGGTGTTGTTTTCCTCAGTCAGGCTGTTGACCCTCATTTCATACTTTTCCTGCATCCTTCTCATTTCTCTTTCCAATTTTTCCTCCACTTCTCTTATTTTATTTTTAAAGTCCTTCTTAAGGTCCTCTATGGCCTGCAACCCGCTCATGTTTTCCCCTGGGGCTTTTGGAGCAGGACTTCTGACCTCACAGTCCTTTTCCTGCTCTATGCCCCCAAAATAGGAGTCTCGGGTTGCATTTTTCTGTTTCCTTTGCCTTGGCATGTTGCCACTTAATTACTTGACTTTTGGGCTTGTTGCTACACTATGGCTTTAAGGCCAGATAGAGGAATTTTCATCCTGAACGTGTGGGGGGCAACTTCTGTTTCTGGCAAGCTGTAAACCCACCCATGACTTTCACCCTAGATCACAATCCAGATCCAGGGAGGTTAAAGCAAGAGCGATTACCCCCCAAGACTGATCACTGGATCTCCCTACAATTTGCAGGCCAGGAGCTGGAGCCACCTCTGTAAACTACAAAATGGTGAGTCTCCTCAGCGGCTTCTAACCCCCAGGGGAGGGAGCCGACGCATTCCCCAAATACTGGTCCCAAAGTCCATAGGACACTAACCACTTACTTTGTCCTAGGCATGTCTATGTTGATAATTCTGGAATAGGCACAGCTGCTGGTGTTCTGGGGTCTCTCCAGCCGGCTGCTGGCCCTGCCGCCCTGGGGCTAAAACCTCGGCTCACACGGACCTGGGCTCGGCTCGGCTCGACTCCCCGAGTTCTGCGTGCTGCGTGCTGCTGGCTCCCAGAGCTCTGTACTGGTCCTTCCTGCAGGGCTGCTGGGCTGTCCTCTGCGGGAGGTTAGCTTCTCTGTGTCGTTCTGTGGGTGCTGGGGCTCCAGAAGTTGTTCAGAATCCCATTTTACATAGTTTGGGGGGAATCTGGGGGCAGAGTGGCTTGGATGAGCTGTTTCTACTCCACCATCTTGGCTCCGCCCCCGTCAGAGATGTTTTGATTTGCATTTCTCTAATCAATAGTGATTTAGAACATTTTTTCACATGCTTATAGATATCTTTAAATTCATCTTCTGAAAACTTCCTGTTCATATCCTTTGACCATTTATCAATTGGGGATTGGCTTGTATTGTTACAGATTTGACTCAATTCTTTGTATATTTTAGAAATGAGGCCTTTAGCACAGACACTGGTTATAAAAATTCTTTCCCAGTTTTCTACTTCCCTCTTAATCTTGGTAACATTGGCTTTATTTGTACAGAAGCTTTTCAATTTAATGTAATCAAAATTATCAATTTTGCATTTTATAATGTTCTCTAACTCTTTTTTCATCATAAAGTCTTCCCTTCTTCATAAATCTGAGGGGTAAACTATTCCTTGCTTTCCCAGATTGCTTACAGTATCAGCCTTTATACCTAGATCATGCACCCATTTAGACTTGATTTTGGTGTATGGTGTTAGATATTGGTCTATGCCTAATTTCTCCCAAACTATGTTCCAGTTTTCCTAGCAGTATTTGTCAAATAGTACATTCTCATCCCAAAAACTGGGGTCTTTGGGTTTATCAAACAGTAGATTACTATAGTCATTGGCTGCTGAGTCTTGTGTACCCAATTTGTTCCATTGATCTACTACTCTATTCTTCAGCCAGTACCAAGTAGTTTTGATGACTGCTGCTTTATAATACAGATTAAAATCTGGTATGGCTAGACCACCTTACCTAGCATTTCTTTTCATTAATTGCCTTGATATTCTGGACCTTTTGTTCTTCCAAATGAATTTTGCTACTATTTTTCCAACTCTACAAAGTAATTTTTTGGTAGATTGATCCAATCTGATTTTAAAGGAATTAATCTCTTCAGTGAGTTTTTGAAATTCCTTTTCCATCTGGCAAATTCAGCTTTTTAAGCCATTCTTCTCCTCATTGGCTTTTTAGGCCTCTTTTGCCATTTGAGTTAGTCTATTTTTTTTTCTGTGCATAGAAAGCCTTTATTTGATGCATATCTATTTCATTTGTTGTCACGATAGAGAGGTAATTAGGACTTAGGTCAGTAGCATTAACTACCGTTTTGCTTTTTATTAGGCTCCAACAATTAGAATAATCCAACTTCACATGCTATGTTCAGCAAAAAAAAAAGCATGGTGCAGAATTCTACAAGCATTCTTTGTCTTAGGCGCTGGAGCAGTTTAGATAAGGCTTCCCTCACAAGGTCACTTCCAGAAGGTGAAGAGGCACATAACTGGTAGAGGTCTCCCTCAGGTCAGGGAACAGATGGGGAGGGTTAGGCTTAGGATATGTATATCCCTGAAGCTTAGAAAGTGAATCATAGGAACATGAGAAGGCTTAGATAAGATGGAGAGACACCTTAGAAGGCCAAGAAATCAAGAGATCAGTCCTTCAGTTGTGGGCTCAAAAATTGTGTTTAGAAAGGACTAAGCAAAGAAGAGCTTTAGAATGGAATGAGGGTCCTTTCCTTGCCTCCTATGCCCTTCCTGGCTTTTTTAGGCATCTCTGAAAGGAGACTCTGGGCTGTAGTTAGACCTAGAGAAGGCTCACAGAGCACTGGCATGACAAGAGTCTGACATTAAAGGTCCTAGAATCACAAAGTAATCACACACTGAATCTCTCTCCATGGGTGAGTTTGCTGTTTTATCAAGAGAAGATCTTCAAAAGCTTTCCTACAAACTTAGCTTCAAGCACAGGCTTCTCTCACTGCCAGGGGCCAAGAATTTCTTAATTGTTGGGATATTATTCATTTGAATTTTAAATTCCTGGAGTAAAGGAAATCCAGAGAGTACATCAGGAATGATCTCTTCCACCATTAAAATAGCTTGAATCAGGGGCGGCTAGGTGGTACAGTGAGTAGAGTGTCAGCCCTGGAGTCAAAAGGACCTGAGTTTGGATCTGACCTCAGACACTTAATGCACACACAAACAAAAACCTAGCTGTGTGACCTTGGGCAAGTTACTTAACCCCAATTGCCCTCCCAAAAGCAAAAAAAAAAAAAAAATAGCTTGAATCGATTGCACATCTGCCACGCTCATCTGGTTACCCACAAGAAAGTTTTGTCCATGAATCTCTAAAATCTTTTCATAAACAGGGAAGTATCTGTTTTTGGACTTGTTAGTGATTTCAGTCAGTCTTTTCTCTTGCTCTTCTCCTTTTAGGAAAGGATACAGGATAACTAGCTCCCTCATATCCATTGTTCCCTCTGAGTACATGATAATTTTTGCTCTCTCCTTTATGACCTTCCTAAATAGATTTTATTTCTCAGCAATATAGTGGAGAATGGCTCTAGGCTGAACCAGCTTCATCCCATCAATTTCAACCATTGGCACTTGTTGGAACAGCAGGACAGTTGCTCTTAACTTTTATAATTGTTCTTTTATTTCAAAAAGTTGTTCTTCAAACTCCACTCCAGCTGTGATTAAGAGCCGTCTGATGGATTCCATGCTGCCCTTTCCATCAAAGTAGTGGACTGGTTTATTTGTCATTGTGATGTTTTGCGTTTTTGTCCACTGTTGAGAAAGAAAGTCCCGAGAGCTGCTGTCCGAGAGGAGCAGCTTCTGGACAAAAAAAGCTAGCTCTACTCCCTTTTTTAAGATGTATTTTCTTCGGTAAGGCTATTGACTCACTTTTCTTGATTTTCTTGCATCATTCTCATTTCTCTTCCCATTTTTTCCTCCACTTCTCTTACTTAGCTTTCAAAGTCCTTCTTGAGCTCCTCCATGGCCTGTAACCAATTCATATTTTGCGGGGGAGCTTTTGATGCAGGAGTTCTGACTTTGTTGTCTTCCTCACATTTCATGCTTTGATCCTTTTTGTCCCTGAAAAAGGAATTTATGGTAGAATTGTGTTTCCTCTGCTTGCTCATGTTGCCAGTCTATTACTTGACTTTTGAACTCTGTCATGGTAGAAATCTGCTTTCAGAATGGACAAAAGCTGTAATCCTTTTTTTTAATTTTAATTTTTAATTTATTTATTTTTTGCTTTTTGGAGGGGGAAGGCAGGGCATTTGGGGTTAAGTGACTTGCCCAAGGTCACATGGCTAGTAAGTGTCAAGTGTCTGAGGCCAGATTTGAACTCAGGTCCTCCTGACTCCAGGGCCAGTGCTCTATTCACTGTGTCACCTAGCTGCCCCACAGCTATAATCCTTTAGGCATTGTTTTTATCTTTCGTGAATCTCATAACCAATCCACTACTCACCATAAACTGAGTTGTAAGAATATTGTGTTTGTGACTACTTCCCATGCCTTTATTTGCAACATCTCAAATGATATACTGCAGCCATTGTCATGCATTTTGCTGCTATATACAAACAATTCCTCATCAATTTGTGGAAACTTGCCTGTTTTAGGACCTCTAAATGTGCCTCTAGAAAGATTTGTGTTTTTTAGCTTATCTTTTACTTTCCAACTTTTCACTCACTGAAAACTGTCTTTCCACAGCTCTGTTTCCATGCTGTTCAGCAATCACCTTCAGCTTGAAGTCCATAGAATAGTTCTTTTATTTACCCATAATCAGAAAGAAATTCTTTGTACGTTAATGTATCACTGGCAGAAGAACTGTGTACAGTTTAATGCTAGAAGATGCAATCTTAACCATATCCCATGACTTACTCATAGCAGCTTCATCTGCCCACTCGCTCCCCTTGTCCTATAGCTCTTCATTGGACTGGGTGACAATATCATTAGCAACGCAGCACTCTAAATAAACCACACAAGTTGGCTTTCAGAAGTATACTGACGATGTGTGAGTGCTGAGAATTCTAGGCTAATGGCTCACAATGCACAAGAGATAAGTGAGTACCCATATGCCACTGGTGAATACACTGCTGCTCTGTCTACCTTTTAAGCAGCATGATGAACAGGATTGTATCATGCCACAATTATGCAACGAAACCAATTTTTGGACTGAAAAAACAGGGTGCAACAATTATGCAGTAATGATGTTTATGCCAATGAAATATGCTATGTCTCTCGACAACCCCTAAGTTTCCCATCAATGCTGACAACCCAAAGGCTAGAGGGATGGGTAGGGTCAGAGTACTGGGTCAAAATAGAGAAGGTGGATCCTGCATTGATAAGAAAATCGGAAGTCTTATGTGCCTCATTGGTGGTCACCCAGGAATCAGCTATAGAGATGGAGAAAGTGGCAGCTTGGCCAAGTCCTAGGCCCCATCACTGCAAGTCCTAAGAAGACTGGAGGGTAAGGTACTGAGAGGAGACAGCACGACCGCCCTTCCTACCTCAGGGACAGCCCTTCCTCCAGTGCCCATCTTGTTTACATCTTGGGCATCATCCTGGTGGCTTCCTCCATGGAGGTGCCATGGAGAGAAACTTATGGGACCAGTAGCCCTCCTTTTGGCATCAGACGCAAGTTTTCCCCTTGCTCAGTTTACCAGGAGCATTATCAGGGGTTCTGGCTATTATAGTGGCCAAGAGTCGAGCCTGTTTTCTGTTCCTAGTTCTAGTTCTGGGTTCTTTTTCCTCTGTTGCAACTAGGTCTCTGTTGTTAAAGACTCCAAAGGCCATCTCCATTCATTGGACCTGAAGTGTTTGGAGTCCCATTGCCAGTTTCTGCAGATTTCCTTCAAATATCTGGGGCAGACTGACTGAGAAAGTATATGCCAAGAATGGCAGCTCCCTCAGAAGAGGAAGGATCAAGATTAGTGTACTTCTGGAGAGCTTCCACCAGCTGGCCCTGGAAAAAAGTGGAGTTTTCGTGAGCTCCAAATAATCTCTTTAAGTCTCTTAGAGTTTGCTGGCTTCTTTATTCCCTTTTACATGCCTTCCAACAGGCAGGCTAACATATGGTCTCTCTTTTCCCTGTCCTCATTCTTTTGGTAATCCTGTCTGGAGTTGGTGGTACAGACAATTTCCACTCCTGGAAGATACCTCACGGGGGAAGACATAGCCACATTGACCCCAAACTTCTGGGCTTGATCCAAAATTCTATTTTTTTTCCTTAATGGTACAACAGGTGGAGAAAAGAATATGAAGGTCTCCTCAGAAAAGCTTGAATTGAAGGGAAACATCTCTAAAGCCTTTAGTGAACTTGTTGGGATTTTCAGAGCACTGACCCAGTTTCTCTTTGACTTGGGAG
The DNA here is from genome assembly GCA_011680675.1 of Gymnobelideus leadbeateri. NCBI lineage: Eukaryota > Metazoa > Chordata > Mammalia > Diprotodontia > Petauridae > Gymnobelideus > Gymnobelideus leadbeateri. Next base: position 16,578 of record WOXC01006920.1, on the reverse strand, counting down.
AGGTCCATCATTGAGAAGGGGATTTGTATTCTAATTGTCCCACCTGTTGAGTGATTACTTCCCTTACAGGAAAAACCTCTGAAGGAGTGAGTGGTTGAATCAGGAGCTAGGGAAAGAGGGATCTAGGAAGTCCCGCTCCTAGTGGGAGTGGGAGTTGTTGAGAAGCTAAGTCCAGCTGAGAGGGTGGATGAGAAGGAGGATTTGGCAGAAGTTGGAGTGGTGACTGCTGGGAAAAATGAGTCCTGCCATTAGGCGGGAAGAGAAGGTTTAGGGGAATGATAAACAGGAGGATTCAGGGAGTAAGGAGGAGAATCCTCTCTCTCTGGGAGCTGTGGGTTTCCTAGTAAGGTGTAACAGCAAGCAAAATGGGATTTTTTTCCTGTTTTTCTTTTGGAGTTCAGTTTCCCAGCCTCAGGCTAAATTGTAAACTTTTGAAGGGTTAATCTCTGATAATCCACAGCTATAGCGTATTAGGTGCTTTCAAAGGCAGCTTTCATGCCTTTTTCGCACTAAGCCTATCAGGTGCTGAATTTCAGAGCTACGCGGGTGGGCTTTCTGTGCTGAGCCAATCAGATAAAGTATGTGGGCTCAGCCAATCAGATAATGTATATGGGCTACACATGTGCACTGAGCCAATCAAATACCACGTGGAACCGTATATAAGCTGGAAGCTTGGTATCATCTTGGGGCTCACTCCTGAGAGTCCTTGGTGTCCTAAACAGGTGAAGAAGAAAACGAAGAGGAAGAGAAGAGAGATGAAGAAGAAGAAAATAAGTATTGAGAGAGCTGGCAGCAGCAGCTGTGGAGACTCCCTGAAGGAGTCTCTCAGTTGTGTAAGTGAATTGAGCTGAAGGGCAAAGACCTGCCCATAGGAAGGAGGCTTAGCTTAAGCCCCTTTTAAGATCTGTTATCGAGGAGCCTCTGGCCTTTAAAAGTGAATCTACAAGGGGCAGCTAGGTGGCGGCCCTGGAGTCAGAAGGACCTGAGTTCGGATCCGGCCTCAGACACTTAATGCACACACAGACAAAAACCTAGCCCTGTGACCTTGGGCAAGTTACTTAACCCCAATTGCCCTCCAAAAAGCAAAAAAAAAAATGTGAATCTACACAGTGATGCTGATAATGTCTGTAAATATTGTTATTGTCCTGTTGAGCTTTATTTTCCCAGAGAAGCTTCAGGCAGGAGCCCATGGAGGCTGCTGTCAGGTAGGATTGGGGAGAGCTGCCTAGGTGTGATCCCAGGCAGTAGCCAGAGTGGTTGGCCATGGGGTTTGGGAGTCAGCCTCGAGTCAAGACGAAAACTTAGCAGCGGGGCAGGAGCAGTGAATGCCAGGTGGGACCCTGAAATGACAGTATAAGAAGAAGGATAGGGGCGGCTAGGTGGCGCAGTGAATAGAGCGCCGGCCCTGGAATCAGAAGGACCTGAGTTCGGAGCCAGCGTCCGACACTTAATCCATACAAACAAAAACCTAGCTGTGTAACCTTGGGCAAGTTACTTAACCCCAGTTGCCCTAAAGGGGCGGCTAGGTGGCGCATTGAGTAAGAGCGCCGGCCTCGGAGTTTGGATGACCCGAGATCAGATCCGGCCTCAGAAAATGAGCACCCACACATAAATCAAATGACTAGCCATGTAACCTTGAGCAAGTTACTTAACCCCAATTGCTTTAAAAAAAAAAAGAAGGATGCACCCCCAAAAGGACTTTTCTTGGACACTTTTTTTGGATTGAGGAGATTGTAACCTGCTATGACCTAGGGGTAGAATGTTTGTATTTTCTGCTACCCCTTCCGGATGTGTTATACTAGGGAGGACCCTGGCCTGGGACCCCCTAATTGTATAAGCCTATAGAATGTATAAGGTGGGAGATATGCAATACTGTGTTATATACTTAATGCAATGATATATGCTGTGTGGCCTCTTACATATTCAGTGTTATGATATATACTGAATGATATGTTTTGTTTAAGGCCATGTGGCCACTCTTGTAATAAGTTGTTATGTTGTTATGAATTGTGAATGCTTTAGTTTCTTAAATGAGGTTTAGTTCTGAATAAACAGTGTTCATTATACCTTGCAATTAGACCCTTAAAATTATTCACAGCAGCAGCCCTCAAGTGAGCTACCTTGATTGGCATTACATAAGGGTTAGCCAGTACCAGAGGAGGGGAAGCAGAGGGAGCAGCTGGAGCTGCAGGAGGAATTGGTATAGGCATTCTAGGAGCCAATGCTCTGAGGACCAAAAGAAGGGGATCATCTAGGACAGACCTGCATAACTTGGCAATAGGTAGGGGCCAAAGGTAAAATGGGCTAATCTTCTTCAAACCACAGACAGGAACAGGAGGATCTGGTGTGTAAGGGGGAGAAAATCATCTCTTTGGGAGCTGGGGGCTTCCTAGTAATGGTTAGCTAGTACCAGGAGAGGGGAAGCAACCAGAACCACAGGCAGGGGTGGTGGCTAAACTTCTTCTGGTCACAGATAGGTTATACTAGAGACAGTCTGACAATGGTTGGTTGCCATGGGTCATGTGACAAACAGGAGAGTGCACAGTGGCAACCTTACATTTTTAATGAGTTGCCCAAAATTCTTTGGTAGGCTGCAAGCAGCCTGTGGGCCATATGCTATGCAGGCTTGATCTTTGATATCAAGTTAGTCTCATTCACCTTTTGTGGAGTAAATTTAGCTAAGAAATTCCTATAATGTCACCACAGGGTGGGATCTTACAAAAGGACCATAAAAGTCTGAATATTTGGGGCTTCAGTCCATTTCCCTATGCAGTGTCAGAATAAATTAATCTGCAAGAGACTATGTTGTAGAGACCCAAAAATGGACCATGTGTTCCCTTTTTTCCTTGGAACAGGGGCTATGTTCCCAGGTCTAAAGTTACACAGGTATTTCAATCACAGCTGTGACACATCCTGAGTCACATAGAACCCATCAGGTGAAAACTATATATATATATTCAGGGAGATTTATATTGCCTTGGGGGAGGAACTTGCTTAGGGGGAAGCTTGCTTCCAGGGAAACTTGCTTAGAGAAAGCAAGTTTAGTACTTGCTTTTCACACATTTGGTACTAAGCCAATTAGGCACTGAGTCATGTGGGTTGTGATGCCTTCTGGCTCTGAGCCAATTAGTCAAAATTTCACATATATATATATATATATATATATATACACACACACACACACACACACATACATATATACATATATATATATATTCTGGGAGGTTGGTATCTTGCTTTGAGGCCCACTCATGAGAAGACTGCTCACCTGGGGTTTTGTGATTTGGCCAGATGAGACTGTTAACATTGTGTTAATATTGTTAAGGGCCTTCCCCCCACTCCCCTGTAGTGCCAATGTAATATTTACAGTATCCTCAATCACAATAAAGATTCTGACTATAAGTATTGTATGACATTCAATTGCAAAATATACCAAACTCTCCAGGTAGAGGATAGAACTAAAGCATTTATTTAGACACCAGAAAACCCAATCCCCAAACCAGTAAGCCAATTCCATCATAGTACCAAAGATATTCAGAAGCCATAATAACCCTGAGAGCTACAGCATTCTTCAGCCCTCCCACAAATCAATACAAGATCAATATTTACTCACAAACCTCTCTGTCTCCTTAATGAGCATCCTCTCTCCCCCACCATCTTGCTAACTCTGACCAACTTCCTGTGGGCTCTACTTCCCTCCAGCAAACTCCTCCCACCATAGGCTCCAAGTGACTACATTCAGCCTATGAGGGGGTGGAGTTTATCTTCCTAAGTTTATCAGAGTTAATCTTCTTATCCTCCCACAGCAGGGGAGGTCTTCAAACTCCCCCCTAGGTTTATTAAAGGGAGAGAAGATCTTCAAATTCCCATTCCCATTACATTCAGCCCCAAGATCTTTCATGTCCCTTACATAGCTAAAGTACATTAACAATAAATGAGAGTTTAGGGATAACTGGGGAAAAAACTGATGTCAACAGAACTTTGCAACAATATAACAGGGATAATAGAAAAACTTTGCATATAAAACAATAGCTTAGGGTGGGGGCTTGAGCATAGGCACCCCATCCTTCCCCTCTCAAACAATGAATAGGGCTCAAAATCTTGGGGCAAGGGGTGAAGGTCTCTTCTCCAAAGCTACTTCAAGCTGAAATTGGATGTCCTTGCCCTAAGAGATCCCATTTGAGAGTTCAATTCTTTAGCTGTCATCCAGAGCTCGGTCAATGCCAGGTCCAGAAGGTCCCATTTTAAAGGTCAGGTCTTTAGCTGACATCTGGAGCTCAGTCAAGGCCAGGTCCAGAGGTGGCACATCACAGTCATGGACAGGGGGTGACATCCAGCTTAAGCGATCAGTTATCTGCAGGTGGAGAGTACCAGTCCTGCAGAAAACAAATCTTGCAAACAAGTTTAATAGACAAAAGGTCAAAAAGAAACAAATATAGCATCAGTCGTGCCTCTGGAGTCCATGAACTCACTATCATAACCTCATTCATGGTGGAATACATGAGTTAAGGTACAATTTGACAACCATCTTCTCTTGAATAAACAACAGCTATGGTATTGTCTTTCCCATATGCTATAATCTCTGCAGCCTTTGCAACATCATCTGGTTTCCCCTTTAACCATACTTTAGCTCCCAATTTTATTCCATTAGTAGAACCAATTTTTTTAGTTCCTCTGATAGTTATTTTAGAATGAGGGTCAGTTTTCACCAGTAGCATTGTTTCACAAGCAATAATAATCACTTAAACTATTCTATCATTTTTACAAAACTATATGGGTTCTTCACCCAAATTTTGCAACGTTATAATAATTTCTCCATGATATTACTCCAGCCAATACATGTATACCTCAAGTTGCTACACCTGATTTAGGTATATCCATCCAAAATGATTTTTAGGGATTCTCATATGTATCCCAGTAGAGATGTCTCTTATTTCTTTTCTATCCAACCAAAAGTCTTCTAACCAATGTAATTCATATCCTGCCAAACCAGGTATTTGGCATAGCTATAGATTCAAATAGGGCAGAAACTCTACTTTTGCCAGTTTTAGCTCTATTTTGAATATACCACTTCCATTTAATTATGCCGGCCTCTTGGGCATGTCCAATTCTATGAGAAGCTGGGGTATTCATTACCCAGGTCATATTAGGGATTCCAGGCCTTAATGTCACTTCATGGCCCAGAGTCAGTTGTTTAGTCTCTACCAAAGCCCAATACGTAACTAAGAACTGTTTTTCGAAAGGTATTTATTGCATTCCAGATGAAGGAAGTTTCCTGGATCAAAACCCTAAAGGTATATTTTGGCTTTCTTGTTTCTCCCATAAAATCCAGTTTGTGAAATCATCCTGTACTTCTAATTCCACTGGACCATTCTGCATAGGCCATAAATCTAGAGCCAATTGTTTAGCAGCTTTGGCTTCCTCAAAAGCTTTAATCTGCTCAAGTCCCCAATCAAATTCATATTTCTTCCTGGTAATTTTATATAAGGGTTTCAAAATCTGTCCTAGGTGTAGAATGTGATGTCACTATTATCCAAATAATCCTACAAACGTTTGGGCCTCTTTCTTATTGGTAGGGATAGGAAAATCCTCAGTCTTTTGTTGGATTTGTGGTAGACTTTCTCGCAGTTCCTTATTACACGGTATTCCCAAAAATTTTACATTTTGAGCTGGTCCTTGAACCTTTGCAAGGTTAATTTCCCACCCTTTGCTTTTCATATGTACCATCAAAAGTGTCAAGCAAGCTCTTCTCTATTTTTTTACATTTTTTCCCTGTATCATAATATCATCAATGTAGTGGGTAAGCTGTATACCAGGTAGCTTTAATTCATCCAAATGTTCAGCCACAATCCTATGACAAATAGTGGGACCGGGTAGATATCCTTGTGGCAAGTGGATGAAAGTATATTGTCTGCCCTGCCAATTGAAAGCAAACTGGTCCCACTGTTTAGAGTCTATTGGGATAGTGAAGAAGGCATTGGTCAAATCAATCACTGCATACCAAGTTCCATCATATTTCTGAACCCTTTCCATTAAAGTGACAGTATCTGGAACAGCAGCATACAAGGGAGGAGTCGCCTTATTCGATTGTCTAAAATCCATTGTCATTCTTCACATGCTCCCTGGTCTGGTGATTATGTATCTATTACTTTGTTTAGACAGTTGAAACCCTATCTATTGGATTCTTTCTTGGATACTCACTTCTTTCTACTTTTCCATCTGCTTTGTTTAATTAAAGTAAGATTGTTGACCTCTTTGAAACTCTCTTTTCTTTAGAAAAACATATCCAGGAACCTGTGCTAACCATGCTTCTTTGTGCCGGTGTTATTGGCCTTACACCTCCACAGCAGCTGCAAGTATCATTAATGATACAGCTCCTGGAATATATGTGAAAATTCAGGGAGCCAACAGAGATAACGCTGTTGATACCAGATATTGGGGGAGAAGGGACAAGATAGTTCTATTTACACAAAGGGCTGCCAGAAACATAATCCTTGGAAACTAGACACCAAAGACAGGGTCCTTGGGCAAGCACCCTTGTGCCTACCTTTATGGCTTTTATCTGAGAAATTATCTGAGACACTGAGTTGCTACTAGAGACATGGTCTTTTCCTTTTGGGGTCTATGGCCTATCACTAACAGTTTGGGTTCCTAGAGTAGAGGTGAGTGGTATTCTGTGTTTCATGTTCTTAAAACTATAACTTACGAGCACCTACCAATGTATTTATTTTTATTTGTCCAAAACAACCACTGTATTGGGGTCAGTGTACACTGTTTCTACTGGCTGATCAAATCAATTCAACCTTGGAAGGCTCTATCACAAGTTAGGCACACAGAGTTTATATGAACTTGTGAAATGGAAATGTCTCTAAATTTGCTCATTTTGTGTTTCTTTTGAGCTACTGTTATTTTGCTTTGCTCATAGAGAATAGTACCTTCTTTGACACCATGCTGGGGCAGTCCTGTGCCAGTGTCTCATATGTCTCCCATTAGAATCCAAAGTTCTTCAGAGAGACCTTGAGAGTATGGAACCATTGGTTACAGCAAATGGAGAAATTTTGAATGCTATGGGTAAGTTCATTTACCTTGGCAGTATACTTTCCAGGGATGTATATACAGTTGATGAGATTGATGCATGAGCTAGCCACAGCTAGCTCAGTCTTTGGAAAGTTCTGGAGGAAAGTGTGGGAGAAAAGAGGTAATGAGCTGCCTCCCAAATTGATGGCCTACAGAGCCATTGTGCTGACCTCATGGTTGTATTCTTATGAAACCTGGACAGTATATACCAGCACCATGCCAGGAAATTGAATTGCTTCCATTTACCTTTAATGGTCAGCCAGATGACATAATTAGCCCTATGGAAAGGCATATACTGAGGTGGCAGTGTAAGAACAGTAGCTATGTAGCATTACTTCCATGAACCTGAGCTAAATTTTACTCCCACAACTAGACAAAGAATCAATGGAAAGAATGAGTACATAGAATACACCAGTAGAAAGACACAAATCAAACCTCTGGTCCTGAATTTCCTTTGCTTCTCTTTTTGTCCTCATACTGCTTCTCACTTCCCTCCCTTCCTCCAGCCCTCAAACCATGCAGCACTTCTGGGTCACTTATCAGGACTCTCTGGCCCTTTCTCTTCAATGCTTACCTTCTGATTGCCAGGGCCAAATCTCTTTCAACTTACAAAGTTCCTCCTGTCTTGTGCCTTGAATTACTGGGACTCCTTCCTGCTGAGTATTGCCTCTTCTCCTAGATTATTAGCTCACCTGAAACATACAATGGCTGGTGGGGAGGAAGAACAGATAAATGCTTTTCCGTTTCTCAGGGAAAGAAATTATTTCCTCCTTGATAAGGTCTTTTTTTTATAATTGGCTCTCTTCTTGATTTAATGAACTTCTAAGAACTATCTCTGTCATCAACTGAGTATATGCTGATTTTTAAAGGGCTAGTAGATGTGTGGTCAGTCTTTCCAACTAGTGATGACTAGCTTTCCTAGAATTTCATCAGGCTTGGCTAAATAATGTCTTTATCCTCATAATGGGGTAATAAAGTATTAACTTCTTTGTGTTTCCTGAATCCTGCCTTTTGTAATTTTTTCAATTGGGCAGGAGAAATTCAATTGATCAGGTATTACTTGATCAACTCTATTCACTCAAGGTCTAAGTCCCTACTACATATGAGAGATACTGGGGGAAGAGAGAGGGAAAGGGGAGAGAGAGAGAAGAAAGGGAGGGAGAGAGATGAAGGAGAGAGAAGGGGAAAAGAGGTGTGAGAGAAAGAAAGGAGAGAAGAGGGCCAGGGAGGGAGAAAGAATGGACAAGGTAAAATGGAAAAGATAAGAAAAAAGAGAAGGAAGAGGGGAGAGAAAGAGGAGAGAAGTGAGAGAATGAGTGAAGAAAAGAGTGGGGTAGAGTACACATTTGAGCCATTCCTGCAAAAAAGTCCTAGGAATAAATAACATTTTCAATTTATGAACCCTCCAAATATATTAACTACAGAAAAAAAATAACTAATTGTGTGACTGGACTAAGGAAAGCAATCGGGTCTCTAATGTTTATTTACTAGTATTCTTATAAAGAGAGATAGATCTGTAGGATGAAGAAAGAAGAAAAGGGGATTATCAAGGAACAAAAAAGATCAATGTATGCTTCTGTGGGCTTAAGGTGAACTTAAAGAATTGGAAAGAGGAGTAATCAAAATGAAGACATTAAAACTCTTGATATATATATATATCTATATATCTATATATATATAGATATATATATAGATATATAGATATATATATATATCATCATGCTCTCCCTGTTAGTGAACCAATCTCATTTGTGGATGGTGTAAAGTTGTAGTTAGAAAGTCATGTGGTCCAGTGCAAAGAGAAGCTCTGGAGTCAAAGGAGTCAAAGTCTAAATACAGTCTCTGATGCCTACCATCTCTGTGTCCTTGGACAAGTAACTTAACCTCTCTGGGCCTGAGCTTCAACTTTGGTAATAGGAGGGTTATACGAGATTCCTCCTAAAATTCCTCCCAACTCTAGACTTCCAATGATCCTAACATCCTGTAAATGGGGAAAGGGGAGATAAGCAATGGAAAGGAGCTAGAAATAAAGTTTTATCCAGGGAAATTCATGCCATTAAGAGACTCACTTCTCTGATAAAGGTTAGTATATCCTAGAACTGTCTCACATGGTGAGTCCCTAATAACAGCTAGCATCCAGAGGGGTAGGGGGAACATAAAATTGGACACTGAATAATATGGTCTTAGGAATAGAGAAGGACCATGCTAAGGGCAAGGAATACAACCAGGAGCCATGACTCCAGACACAGAAAAACATTCATCATATAGTATTGCTTTTATTCAATATTCCTTTCTTTATAATTTATACATATACAAGTAAAACAGCAGGGAAAAAAGGTAGAATGGAATATAATTTACAATAATGTAGAAAAGAGATTGAGGAGGAAATTCAAAGTTGGGTACTATAGAAATTCTATGCTCCACTCTTCCCCAGATGGGAAAGAAATTAGAATTTATTAGGTACCTACTCTGTGCCAGACACTTCATCAATATCTCACTTCATTCTCACAACACTAGAAAGTTGATACTATTATTATCTTTATTTTATAATTGTGGAAATTGAAGTTAAATGACTTGCCCTTAGTTATACAGCTAGTAAATATCTGTGGCAAATCTTGAACTCAGGTCTTCCTCACTCCAGGCCTAGGGTTTCTCTATACATTGAAGTCCCTAGCTACCTATGGGACATTGAAAAGAAAATAAATAAGGAAAAGGAGAAAGCAATCAGAAAATTTTGGGGGAAAATTTGGGGGCACTGCAGAAAAAATGTGACTTAAACAAAGGAGGGTAGGGAGGAAGGAAAGGGAAGATTTTGCAGTGTACACTAAACTGGGTATGGAAAGAAAAGGGTAAAAAGAGGAGAAATAAAACTTTTTTCTTTTTATTTACCAATTTAAATTAAAAGAATTTAGAATGGTGCAAATTGACAGGAATTGAGAGAAGGGTTTGTGGGATTAGGTTGGCAACAAAGCAATGTAAACAAAACTAATTATAGGAATAAAGTACTGCCTTAAAAAGGAAAGAGAGATAAAATCAAGGTAAAATAAATAAATGGAGGAAAACTGCAAACCAGTTGAACCTTAAATATGAATAAGCAATACAATAAAAGAAAACAAACTCCAATTCCCTACATATGAAACACCTCTAACATAAAGATGGACATGAAATGAAAATGAGAGACTGGACCAAAATTTACTATTGCATTAGGTGATTCCAATAAAACAAATACTGCAATCACTCCAGCAAACACAGCAAAAATACAATTCACAATGATCAAAGAGAGAAACTTGGAAACTACATTGAACTTAAAGGTATGACAGAGAATAAAATAATATCACTACAAAACCTATATGCCTCTAAACAATATCACTACAAAACCTATATGCCTTTAAATTCATAAAGAAAAAAATAACTGATTACAAAAAAATATAGGAAGTATCACCATAACTGTAATAGACTTTAATGTTCCTCTTTCAGCCCTGAATAAATCTAACAGAAACATAAAAAGAAAAGTATAGAACTGAAAAAATTTTTGAAAGCCATAAATAAAAAAAACATTCTCAGCACTGTATAGTAACTTTACCAAAAATCAAATATATTGGAACACCGAGAAATTATAAAAGAAAGGAAAAAAGGAAAATACTGAACATATCCTTGTAGACTGTATCATAATTATCAAAATAGCCTGCTGGCATGAGTGACTCTATCTTGAACTTGTAATGAACAAGGATATTCCAATCTTCTAAGTATGTAAACAGTTTGATTTTGTAGTTCTAATAAGTGGCACATCTGATTATCCTGACCAAATGCTCTTTCAAATGGACAGGGTGACCAGATCTATTTATCATGAGTTCTTTACAAAATGCTTGACAGTCACCTTGACATATGACATCAATATATTTGTGTATTGGCATAAAAGGCCGTGGCCATAAATTTTATCTGCTAAAAGTTTATTGATCAAATTTTCCTTAAAAAGCAGGTCATAATGATCCAGTCACTACTATGGATTGTGAACAAATTGTCTGTTTTTGTGGAGACCAAGCTCAGAAAAATAAAACCAGAAACTTCATATTTATAATAACCTGAAGTTTGTAAAGAAATCACACTATTTTCCTGGAACCCAGAGGGGACCAACTGCAACCTTCATAGAAACTAGACCAGGCAAAGCCTGACTCCCAACTATCTCTGTCCACAGCTAGAGGGTCTATTTCCTCATACGCATTTCCCTATACCCTTTACCCTCAGAATTCCAATTCATCATCATTGTTTCTACTATTTTGGAAAAGTGATCAAATTATTTTGGGTACTTAAGTGATATTGGGTTGAGTGTTTTCTATAGTACATTTTCAGAAACTTAAGTTTTTCCTATTGTGTGGTATAGAAATACAAGTAGAGATTTTCCATCCTCATTATTAAGTGACTTGAGTGAAATAACCAAGAATGGTCATATTGAATGAATTAAATAAAAGCAATTTGATCGACTAAATTATTGAGTGTCTTGGCTTTCTTTGGACAAAGGCACTGCAGAAGAGTGTCACTTAAACTAGGAGGGAGGAAGGGGAGGAAAGATTTTGCACCACCATTAAACTGGGTGTGGAAACAAACAAACAAACAAAAGAACAATGGTATGTTTCAGTTAGTTTCCTTTGTGCTTTTCTATATAATGACTTATGTACTTACAGTCAAGAATTCAATAAAAGAACCCTAAGTAGTTTAAACAAAGACAGTCACAAAATAGCAATTAATACAAGAAATAAAATTTAAAAATACAAACCAAAATGAAATCTTAATAATTATATGCCAAATAATGAGTAACTCAAGAATGTATCACAGAAACAAAAACCATATGAAAGAGAATAATAATGAAACAACATAACAGAATTTGGGGGTGGTGAAAAGTGGTCCTCAGAGGAAAAATTAAATCTCTGATAATGTAACTTTACAAATTAAAAAAAGAAGTTAATAAACTGAACATTCAACTTTAAGAAACTTTTTAAAAAGAAGCACAAAAGTAGAAATCTTGAAATTCAAGAAGTAAATGAATGAATGAAGAAGTTAATAACCACTTACTACACGCCAAGCACTGAAGGTATATTCAGAAAAGTAACATAGTCTCTCCTCTCAAAGAGTTTACATTTAAAAGGGAGAGTAACACATATATGAGGAGTTTAATATAAGCTAGATGGAAAGGTCTACTTTTTTCTCTTATTACTACAGATAAACCCATAGATGAAATGGGGGTGGGGGATCAAGAAATTATAAACCAAACTAAAAGCTGCTTCTTTGAAGAAAAAAAAAGTCAAACTTTAAGCTATCTTGATCAAAAAAGAGGAAAGTAAATCACAAATGGAATAAGAAGGTATAACATAGAGAAGAAGGAAAAATAATTATCAGACCCTACTGTACAAAATTTTATGTCAATATAGTCAAGGATTCTTTTTTCTATTTATTTATTTTTCTAAAATTTAAATACACAGTATGAAAAGAAAAAGAAACATTATAAACTTAAATATGAAAATTTAAATACAAAGTTAAGAAAAACCATGTCATGTACACAGAAGAACAAAAGAGAGGATTCAAAACATATAGCAATCAATTTCCATTTCAAGAAAGCCTATGTAATATATAGATGTTGTGTTGAGAGCTATCCATCTTTTCTTAGCTTCCTTGTAAGTTTTCTTTTGTTCTCTGCTGTGCACTTTTTACTTTGTTCTTTTCCCCCTTCCTCTCCCCGAACCCAGGCCTACCATTAAGTGTGGATATATTTACCAAGAATTCTTTAAACGGATTATCTTCTACAAAAGTACAAAATACTCAAATTAAGCATGAAACAGGTATAGTAAATGGCCCAATCTCTAAAAATTTATTTGGATTAGACATAAAGCATCTTTTTTCCTATCACAGAAACAGACCATTCAGTTGTTTTTTCAACTAATGCTAACATATTTTAAAGTAATTAACAAATAAATTATTCTCAAAATTGAGAAAAATATGTGTTATCAAGCTCCTTTTATGAGAAAAATATGGTCCTAATATTTAAACCGATGAGGTTTAAACAAAGCAATGATAGACCGATATCGCTGATGAATGTTGTTACAAAAAATTTTAATTAAAACCTAGTATAAAGACTACATCAATATATTGAAAAAACTATTCATTATTACAGAGTTGGATGCAGCTGAACAGAGATGCAAGGATAATAGTTCATAATTAGGAAAACAACATAATCACTCCTATTTAAAAAAAAAAACGTAAACTATGAGATTACATCAGTAGATTTAAAAAAAAACATTTTACAAAGTATAACATTCATTCATGCTAAAACTATAAAAAGCATAGTCATCAAAGGACCAGTTTTTAGCATGACATAAAGCATATATCAAAGTCAATAAAGAGTGAGATAAAACTCGGTATGATTTGACTTGGTTCTAGAAATGCTGGTGATAGTAATAGGACAAGACAAAGAAATTAAAGGCACATGATAGCCTGTCTCCAGACTCCATTCATTTCACTAGCAGTTCCCCCTGCCTGGAATTCTCTTCTTCTTCTTCTGTCTGTTGATTTCCTTCAAATCCCAGTAAAAATCCCACCTTCTACAAGAAACTTTTCCCTAACCACTCTTACTGGAAGTGTCTTCCTTCTGTTGGTTATCTCTGAATTACCTAGCATATGTTTTGTGTGAGCTTGTTTATACATAGTCGTTTACATGTTGTGTTTCCCATTAGATTGTGAATTCCTTGAAAGGGGTACCTGTGTTTTGCTTTTCTTTGTATCCCCAGTGCTAAGAATAGTACCTGAAACTGTTAAATGCCTGTTGACTTCTCTTGGCTAAACTTTTGCAACAAGAAGGCAACAAATTATCTATTTATACACAACATGATAGCTTTCTTGGAAAACACCAGAGAATAAGCATAGAAACGTTTATCTTCAGTCTTTCTCTCAGGAACCTAGGAGACAACTCCCAGGGTTGTCCTCAAGTTTAAAAGAGATAATGTCAGGATGGCATGGTAGCAAACTCTCCTTGCTGGGGCTTGTTGCTGAGAAAACTTTTCATGCTCCACAAATAAACTAGCAATCAGAAGTCTATCTCAACATCAGAAAAGCATCATCTAGATGGGTTTCATTTTGCAACTGGTCCTGAGTACATGACTCTTAAGTCTAGAGTCCTGAATTTCTGAATTTTTTTTTCCTGAGGGGGAAAGTGAGGCAATTGGAAAACCCCAAGGTCACACAGCTAGTAAGTGTCTGAGGCCAAATTTGAACTCAAGTCCTCCTGATTCCAGGACTGGTGCTCTATTAACTGTGCCACCTAACTGTTCCAGAGTTTCTGAATCTTAAGAGAAGTTGAGTCCCGAGTTCAGAGTTCTAGTATCTTCACATAAAGACTAGCTATACTGGGTATGAATAGAACATTAGTTGTAGACTGTATTGTATTATCTGTACTACTTAGGAGTGGCCATGCAAGTTAAGAAAACTGACCTTAGGAGGAGTGGCCATGCAAGTTAAGAAAACTGAATAAGGCCTTTCCTAGAACTATTGAGTTGAGAGTGGCCTTTCTACTATCTAGGGGATCACTTTGATCTGGTTGTGGTTATTAGTGTTCAACTATATGGTAGATGTTTTATTATACGCCTTTTTTATTATTCTGACTTGTTTTCTTCTTGTTGATTTCACAGCAAGAGCAAAAACATATACAGAATAATGGTGTGACTGTCCATTCCTATGGAAAAATGGAGCCATTATGACAAAATCACATTGCTAGTGCTCAGTAAAACATGATGAGTACAGGGGACACCTTTAGTATACTAGAGGTGGGTTTCTGATTCTGATTAGGCAAATCCACAATAAGTTACATAAACTAGAAAACAAGCTGGGCGGACCACCCAGAAAAAGGTAGAATCGAGGAGAAGAAAGTTGTTCTCTCTGAAAATCACGGAAAGCTTGGCATCTCCCAGGTACTAATGCTCAGTGGGGTGAAGCAACATTAACACCAGGATGAGCATCAGACTGACCCAGAACCTGATCCTTCCTTCTTAATAGATTTCTTAGTGGCTAGCAACTCCAGCTGATGGTTAAATAACAAACATTTACTAAACACCTACTATGTCTATGTTACTATGCTCCAAGGCATTAAGGGAGATGTGTAGCTTAAAGAAACCTGGTACACTTAGGGAGTTTACAGGGCACTAGGGGATAAGATGACTGAACCTTGAAGGAAAAGTACTCAGAAAAGAGGGGGCCTTCTAGCATGTTTTTATTAAAGTTCAGCAATAAGTAATTAGTGATCAGTTATTGTGCTTCAACATAAAAAGGAAACCCAAAGCAGTGAATTATTTACTCTCCTTGAATATATAAAATAATGCATTTCTTTCAGGACCATTTACTTTACCAAAGGAAACAGATTATGATCTAAACAAGGCTTCCGTGTATGAAAAGTACTGTAAAATTGTTGTCTTTCAATACTTCTGGATAAAACAGGAGCAGGGAGTTGGGGGAGCCTCTGGATGAAACTATAAAGCTTGAAGGGAAATCTCCATTTTTTTTTTCAACAAGAAATGTACATACTAATGAATCATTATAATTGCCAGTTTAAAGGAATAGCATACTAAGATAAACCCAGGTTTTAACATTTTAACTTCATTGGCTTTGATTCAAAAGATATTTTTATTTTTTGGTAAAAGTTGTTAAGCCATAGTTTTATAAGGGTATACTGAAGGTGACTTATTCATAAGTATTATATCAATTCTAATTCTATTTTGGATAGAAATTAAGAAAGGATTTGTATATTAAGCCTGGGAAAACTCAAACCACTTACTAGTTTAAATTACAGTAGCCATTTATGTGAGGTAAGCCAAGGGCTGGAGTAGCTCATGCAAATTGAGTAGCATATTGAAAAGGGAGAATCAGATAAAGGTGAAATCATCCTAGGTGAAAGCAAAGCAAAACAAAACAAAACAATTCTTCCTCAACTGAGGACCTATTTCAAGCTAGAACTGAGCTATCCAGTGACTCCCTGATACCCAAATAGCACGAATTATGGCTTTACTGTGTTTTCATGGCTTCAAAGCACTGCAGTCACAAAGTTCACTCTCTTACGTATTTCAGTAGGTGTCACAATGCTCTTTGTGCAGCTGCCTTCGAGTTGCCATTATTGCTCAATAACATTCCAACTACCTGAGAAAAGCACTATCCATTGCCAACTCAAGCATAATTTCCAGTATCAAAGTCCATCAACAATATGTTCCTGTGCTGACACTTCTGTTCACTTTTTAACGGGTTCATTTCACTCATAGTTACTGGCTGTTGTTATTTCTTGGGGAGCAGTTACAGATCAAGAGTTCTCACTACAAATTTTCAACAAAACAAAAAGATTTTGCTTCAGGCTGGCAAAATAATTAGTCATATTTACACCTACTCTTCTGCTCCCAAAGGTCACGATTGGGGTTCTTTTCAATGTGCTAAGGAATCCTCCTATCAAGGACAGCAGTGAACTATTAAATA